>CM021105.1:331173672-331556101 GCA_007115665.2 Sequoiadendron giganteum | reverse complement strand
ATATCTTTCTTCGCACTAACATCAATCTTCACCTTCTTTTTCTCTCATTCTCTGATGATATCCTGTGACATACAAAAAAAAAACAAAGTTGCATACATAATTGCATGAGCATTTCATATTCACATATGCATAAATCAAATACCACAATTCACATTGCATAACGCTATCATTTTCATTCATCCATCTCACATCATAAAACCATTATTTGAATCAACATATAAGCATCATAAATAAACATTTGCATTAGCATATAAGAATGACATCATCATCACATTACACAATGCATACATAACCACATCCATAAAAAAATCACATAAACATATGATAAAGCATTAGAATACTATAACACATAACATCATATAGGCCACATCAAAACTGCATCACATATATATAATCTCAAAAATGTTATGTCACAGGATAGAGTCGTATGATATCCCAAAAATGGAGCTCGCAGGCTCGAATATCAAAAACATACAAGTGTCTAAAAATCAGTCCTATGATGGCCCTCTATCTCATGGAGGTGAACTGCGAGGTGGCTATGCTTGACCAACCACGTGAAATGTGACCTGAATAGGAGTGGTGTCCTGAGTCTAACTCTGAGAGCCTGAGGCCTTGGTAACATGAGGCTGGCTCTGCTTTGTCTGGTGTCCTGATGACACTGATTTGTGCCCATGCTTTGACCTATGGCTGTGACCTGATGAATTCCTGTGAGAGTTGTGTGACCTGTGGCCCGATGACTGTCCTAATGCAGTAGACCCCCCAACACTGGTATGACTACTGCTATGTGATTGGCTACTACTGTGTGTCCGGCTGCCACTACCTGTCCTACTGTAGGATCGAGACAATCTTGGATCCCGTCTCTCTGGGGGAACTACCTACTCATATAATAACCTATACCACCCCCTGCTCTCTGCCATCCTGGCCAACTCCTTGGCCATGTCTCCTATCGTCCCTGAGCATAACTCTACAAACTCGATGACCCATCGGTCTGACTCCTACCGTCGAATGGCACCTTGATCCCTCTCCACCCGGGTAACCTCTAACTCCGCTGCCAAGGCCATGTTTTGAGACAAGGCTGCATCAAGTCTGCTCTGCAAATCTATGATTTGTTCATTAATGGTAGCATCGACAGACAAAATGGGTGATCTCTCACCCTCATCATCCCCAAAAATCATATGCTCCCGCAGTCTCCAGTCTGCCTCATCCTCGTCCTCCTCCTCCTCGGCCCAGATCTCCTCCACATCTATATCAAGAGGGTGTCCCCTAACAAATGGATCTTCTACTACCCTCTCCTCTACCCTCACCTCTGCCTCCTCATCTCCACACCTGATCTCCTCCTATGCCTCCTGCTTGATAGGCACCTCTCTCTCCTCACCCTCCTCTCGGATGGGTGACAATGGCGCACACCCCACTCTCCTAACTCTCTTGGGCTGCCTCCACCCTCTGCCATCCCTCCTCCACCTCGCACCCCTCCCATCTCCTCCATCCCCTCCCCCTCCACCACCCCCATCATCTCCCCCACCTCGACCTCCATCTCCCCTGCCTCCATCTCTCCCCCCGGCCCCTCTGCCATCTCTACCTCCATCCCTACCACCCCGACCTCTCCTCGATATCCATGGAATAACTAACCTCCGATCTATAGGTGGCAAACCATTTGGATCTATCAAAGAGATAGGCTTATTAATCTGCCACTAGGTGTTGAACTCGGAAAATGTCCCTGGATCTGCTAGACCCCCTCTCCACATCCATTGAACTGCAACTAAACCATCAACCTGTTGCTTAGCTACTATCACTGATATGGGCGGCCCCCACATGGTCTCCTTGGAGGATCGAGCATACTCTGCCGTGCCTACTGGCACATCCTGCTACTCTCCAAACTGTCGTAATACCCGTTGGGGCAGGTACATCTCTATGATACATCGACTCTACACTGTACGACCGATCAGGTATCTAAACTATCTGCATAATGATAGATGACCATCCTCATTTGGCCATTGGGTACAATCTCTATAAGGCCTCCAAACAAAGCTAATCATGGTGTCAATCCTATGATGCCAATAACCAGTATCCCCCACGCGAGTCTGGCTGACTGAACCTACATACAAGTAGACATATGGCATCCCATCGCCCAGCTGCTGCATCTGTACTGGTGGTCGAAAGACGAGAATGCGCTCCCATACCCAGATCATCAGAAGAGTAGTCTCGTAGCTGATACTGTGGCCCTGATGATAGACGACCTCATGTAGCTGATGATATAACGTGGCCATCAAACAAGGCCCCCAAGCAAAAATGGTCCTCTGTCCTCGCATATGGACAAGTACATCCCCCCATCCAATGGGAAATCCATGACCATGGTGATCTGGAATCACTAATCCAGAAATCAAGGTCATCAAGATGGCATCCCACCTAGGAAACCGGTCGGCTACAACATCCCAACCTATCTCATACCCATCCATACCCAACTAGGCACCACCGACATCCTCATACATATCTAGTAGGGCATGTCGCCCTCGGTGTGGGTCATATACAACCTTCTCTCCACGGATCGGTATGCACAGAATACGGTGCACATCCTCTAAGGTGACCATCGCCTCTCCTGTAGGTAGATGAAATGAGCAAGTCTCCGAGTGTCATCTCTCGCACAGAGCTGTCAACAAACCCCTATTTGCCCGAATAATGGGCATGTAGGTAATGTAGTACAACCCCAATGATATCAGGCGCTATCTCTCCCTGTCACTCAAGCGATCTCTGAAGGCGTATATCGTCGGCCTAAACTCGCGTCTGTAAATTGGCACCAATTGCATCTGCACATATAGAAACACAAGTTAGCACCCGTGGGTTAGCATTACTGAAATCAAAATGCATCTGAAACTAAAATGAACAAAAGTCAACTCTAGTCAACTACAACTACGTTGCGTTGACCACAAATGCATCACAACTAGACAATTGCGGCTCCACACTTGGCACTTGCATGGCAAGAGGTCAAATGTGTCGCTTTATCTATCATTTGCGTGACCTAACAACGATTGCGCCATTCCACATGACAGTTGCGTCACAATTTTTCAATTGCGGCGTTTGACCTAACAATTGCGTTGGAACAGTGCAGATGCATCACAATTTTCCTCACTTGCATTGCAATCTGGCGATTGCGTTGTTTCCCCTCGCGTTTACGAGAGCAAACAATATAACCTAGGTACCCCTGGCACTTGCGTCGCGATGCAAACAAATGCATCGAACACGAAGGCATTTGCAGCTTATGTGATGGCATTTGTGTCCTAATGCATTCGTTTAACCCCCCTTAAACCCTCATCAATGCATTAATTTTAAAAATCGACAAGCTGGATAGGGTACTTACTGGTGCCTCTGCGCCCTCGGGTCGTTGAAAAGTCGGCACGCAGTATCCAAGGTGGGTAGTCACTGGAATCACCATCGTCTCTCTGAGCTCTGATATCTGGAATTTCTATATAGAAAATGACCAAATGACACTTGGTTTTTCCTTTTCAACCCATTTATAGCCTAAAAATTAGGGTTTTGACCTGGTAGGTTTGTACTGGAGGCTCATTTGACTGCCTTTGACTGGCATTTTTCTTGACTTAACGTCCTCCGTTCTCGAAATCACTCACACCGTTATTTGTCTGGTCATTAATTTGAATAGTCGGGATATTTTCCAAATTTTTTTGACCCCGGGTCGAAATTCAAAAATTTTCCCGAGGGGGCATAGGCACTTCGTACCTTCGCTGGGGCATATTCTGGACTTGTTTTCTTTGCCATAACGCGATAAACTGCATTATGACAAAGAGGGGCAAATGTAGATACATAAAAATGACCAAGGCCTGCAAGCAACATTTTACCACCTTTCGTCCTAGCATAATTATGACATTTTAATTATGTTTCTAACCCACATTCAACTATTGATTAAATAATTTATAATTATTTAATTAATTCATGATCTTTCATTCTTCATGATTATTAAATAAATAAATCTTATTTATTTATTTAATGTGTCACTAATTATCAAAGTCTTCTTACAATCAAATAAAGTCTCATTTATTTAATTAATCCTTATCATTAATGTCCTCCTGATTATTAAATAAATATATTTTAATATATTTATTTAATATGTCACTAATTATCAAAGTCTTCTTACAATTAAATAAAGTCTCATTTATTTAATTAATCCTTATCATTAATGTCCTCCTGATTATTAAATAAATATATTTATTTAATATGTCACTAATTCCTAAATCCTCTCGTAATTAAATAGATTCATTAATTTATTTAATTAATTAACTGTCTCTTCTAAATTAAATAATAATTATTAATTATTTAATTGCCTTATGTGACACTTCTTTATTTTTAAATAAAACAATTTATTTAAAAATGTCTCACATAGTTAACTGATTCTTCTTTTAGTAATTAATTTCAAAAATCAATTGCTCATTATCTCACAAATCCATATTTTGAATTAATTTAATTCAAAATGGAAAGATTCTTCTACAAATCAAGTAATTGCTAAAATTACCGATTTGCTAAAAATCTCATCTCCTTATCTCTGGATTTTTACTAATTTCATCTCAAGGTCACGTTTATTCTCCACCATTGATTTAATTTCTTAAATTAAATCTTGTCCACACTTTTGGGGATTTTTACCCTAACCCTAATTGAGAGTTGTCACTTTGAATCTTAACCATTGATTCTAGGGCATTTCTCAATCTCTCATCTCATCCGTCCCTTCAAGATTGCATTTTCTATAAAATGACAATCTTGATTTCATTTTTGGGATCGTTGTATCTCTTATTATTTTTGATAATCTGATTATTGTCATCTCTTGCTATCATCTTTAGGCTTATTGATAACTTGCATATTAGGATTAAAATTTCTATTTTGCATAGAGTTTTCATACAAATCCTTCAAAGCTTTGTCTAGGGCTAGATATTTAGAATTTGCTCACATACACAATCTGAGGGCATCCATTATCACAGCAAAGCCAAGGAGGTGCAATGGAAATCAGTCATGGAGCATAGGAATGGGTGAGATCCTTCTAGTTTCTTTCATTTCTTGTTATTTATCCTTTGCATTCGATTGCTTGATGATTTTATTAACTTTCATGTGTTACTAATCTAGTTTTGACCTTGTAGAAAATATACGTCATTACAATATGATGTTAATTAGAAGTTGATGAGTTGCTTTTACTTTGATTTAGAGACTTCATAGTTTAAACAATCCTATTTGATGTAGCAAATAGATACGATGCACCAGGGTATGAATTTCCAAGGTGACTTTGTATCTATTGTGTGGACTTAGACTCTACAAACAAAGAATATTTTTTCTCATACCTAACATATGGAAACTTTGTTTAAAGTATAGGGTGAGGTTGCATGAAAAACATTTCAGACTAGTCACAGAGAGAGGTATAAACCACCTAACATGTAACTGCTTCACAAAATATTTTAATAGTACTTTCACACACTCAATAAAGCAAGTATTCACCATGGTAGTATTACAAAATTATCTTACAAACAACAAATTAAAATGATGCTCAATTTCCCCCATTCCTTCTTCTCTAAATCCTTATGGACATCCTCAAGAGATCTTGGGAATGAGTCAATAAAATAAACCATAAAAGATAAGACTATAAAAAGACAAAACAATGTTGTAGTATCACTTGCCAGATCTTGTTTGGCATGGGGCTATTATCTGGTGTTGATCATGTCTATCGTAGGAATGGATCCGTTAAGGAATATCTCAGGATTTTGTTGGGACTTGTCAAAAAGATAGGTAGTTGATACTTTGAAATTGTTTCCGTTTGTTTATAGTCAGAGCTTATGTGTTTGTTTGCTTGAAAGTTCTAGCTTTTGATGTTTGATTTGTTTGTTTGATTTTTTTTGTCAAGGATGATTGTGACGATTCATTTATTATGGGTGAAATTTTTATTGTGGTTTTTAATGACGGGATGGGTATTTTGTTTGATTTTTCAAAGTTTTTATGATGTTGTTTTTGTTATTTTCAGGGGACTAATCTAGGGCCTCAGGGGGCTCATCAAAGATAAGCCTTGCCTACGTTGTACACTCAGAGGCTTGTAGTTCGCTTGGTTTCACTCTTTTCACCCTTTTATGTTTTGTGAATGTTTTTGGATTTTGAATTTTTGACTAAGTGGGAATAAAGCATGTTGGAAACCTAAGGGGACTAACCTAGGGTCTCGAGGGCTATAAAACCTTTCCTACGTTGTACACGTAGAGACCACATAGTTCGACCATTGTGGTAAACCTACTTGAACTAGCTGTCAGGTTCAAGAAAATGTTGATATCTTAGACTATTTGAGCAAAAGAATAATCCAACAATGTTGTTTTGTTTTTGATGTTTTTGATTTTTTTTGTTTTTATAATGTTTTTGACTTTTGTGTTTTATGACCATGATTGGGGGTTGCAAGATATAATCCACGACCAGCTTTAGGAAGTTTCCCCCAATAAAACAACTTTCCTTAAGCAGTGACAAGCCATGGTTGGATACATGTTTTATGAAATGGATGGGTGGATGCTGTGAAAAAGTACTTGATAAATAATGATGCAAGATTTATTCACAAATAGTGCATGTTTTCGAGGTTTTCACTATGGTACCTATTTTAGGAGCACCACAAAGTAGTTTTCACTCAAAGAACGTTTAATTTCTCTTTTACTTTTTTTCTTGATTTTTTTGTATTTTTGTATTTTTTTATCTTTTTTTTTTGTATTTTTTTAAATCTTTATATATATATATATATATATATATATATATTTTACCCTTTTGCTTGGGGTATTCTGATGTACTTCATGTGTAGAAATTCTTAAGGCGCCTGTTGTTCAATCATTTGGCTAGAGGTTCTCCTTCAGGAGTAGCCAATTGATAGGCCCTGAAGCCGTAGCTTGCTGTGATGATGAATAAGCCTAACTAGTTGTGTTCATATTTTCCTTTGTCATCCTAATTAAATTGTACCTTCTGATTCTCCTTGAGGACTAAGTCACCAATTTGAAAGTTCTTGTCTTTTATTCTCTTGTTATAGCTTCATTTGAGTCGATTCTGATAAACCTGCAGATGGTTTAACACGCTCAAATGCCTTTCATCTAGGAGCTCTAATCCATTCAGTCTAGATATGTTGTACTCTTTGTTGTTGAACATTCCTTTTAATGAGACTCATAATGAGGGGATTTCAACCTCGATAGGTAAGATAACCAGTGATCCGTAGACCAAAGAAAATGGTGTGGAACAAGTAGGTGTGCGAATACTGGTTCGATAGGCCCATAAGGTTGGGTTTAGCTATAAATGCCAATCACAACCGACATCATTAACAATCTTTTTCAATATTTTTAGAATTTTTTTATTGGATGCCTTAGCCTGACCGTTTGCTTGAGGATAGTAGGCTATGGAAAAATTGTGTTGGATAGATAATTTGGAACAGAGTTCTTGTACATCTTGATTCTTGAATGGGATGCCATTTTCCACTATAATTGTCTGTGGAATTCCATACCTACAAATGAGATAATTCAAAATGAATTTTGATATCTATTTGCTAGTGATATAGGTCAATGGAATTGCCTCTGTCCATTTAGTGAAGTACTTTGTTGCTGTGATAATGAATTTGTGCCCCTTAGATGAAGCAGGTGATATCTTACCTACCAGGTCTAATCGCTATTGCAAAAAAGGCCATGGTGTTGTGATGGGTCTCAAATCTTGTGCTGGTGCATGAACCAAATAATTGTTGTTGAAATTGTCAACACTTTCTAGAATGTTGAATCCAATCTTGCTCCATGGTGGGCCAATAGTATCCCGTTCTGAGTAGCTTTTGGTCTAGGTTAGGTCCACTAGAGTGGGATCCACAAATACCTTCATGTACCTCCTATAATTTTGTTTGTGCTTCTTCTAGGTTAAGGCACTAGAGTAACATACCATCTAGACTACGATGGTATATGGTTTCTCCTAGGATCATAAAGCGAGAAGTTATACGGGTGAAGGTTTTCCTCTAAGTATTTGTTAGGTCAAGTAGTATGATATCGTGTTGGATATAGTCAAAAGTATCTTGGTACCATGGGGAGTTAGGACCAACAACAACACATATCATTTCTAATTTCGGGATTTTGAATGTAGGAATGAGTAGTTATTCCACGAGGAACTCATATTTAGGCACATTCTAAGGAATATCAAGCAGTGAGCCTATTGTTGCCATTGCATCAACAACTTTGTTATTGATCTGAGGAATTTTCTCAAAGGTTATTCTGATGAAGTATTCCTTGAAGTTGTCCACCATCCTTTTATATGGTAGCAATTTTTTATCTTTTGTCTGGTACTCATCATTCACTTGCCTGATTACTAGATGAGAGTCTCCAATGACATGTAGCTCTTTTATTATCCATTCAATATCCATTTTGAGCCCTGTGATAAGATCTTAATATTTTGAGATATTGTTTGTGCATGGGAATGCAATCATGTAGGCCTTAGGTATACTATCTCCCTATGGTGTGAGAAATAGAATACCTAGTCTAGAGCCATGTTGAGTATGGGACCCCGTCAAAGTATAGAGTCCATTGGCCTATCTGTTATGTCATCATGGCACTCTCATTTGAAAAATACATCATGAGAGGTTTATGATTATCTATGGGTGCTTCGACCAGTTGGTTTGCTATGATTTGTCCATTGATAGCTCTCTTGTCCACATACTCTATATCAAATTCACTTAGGATCATCACCCATTTGGATATTCGACCTGTTAGTGCTGCCTTTGCTAGTAAGTATTTAGTGGGTCCACTTTTGAAATCAGCTTCACCTTTCTGTTTAAGATGTAATGTCTCTACTTTTGTGTTGAAAACATGACTAAGAGACATGCTCTTTCAATGGGCGAGTAGTTCAATTCATAGCCCACCAGTTTTCTGCTGATATAGTAGACTACCCTTTCTTTGTTGTTATCATCTAGCTAGGCCAAGAGAGCTCCTAGTGCTCCTTGTGTCGTAGACACATAAAATATCATCTCCTTTTTTGGAATAGGTGGAATGAGTATAAGAGGAGTAAGTAGATACTCCTTGACTTGTTGGAATGGTTGGTCGCATCTCCCATCCCACTTGAAGGTGATGTCCTTGTGTGGGATATGAGTGAAGGGGTGGAACTTGTCTACCAATTGTGTGATAAATCACCTGATGGATTGTAACTTCCCTTGTATGCTCCTTATCTATTTTAGTTTCTTTGGAGGAGGCAACTCTATTATAAATTTTACCTTTGCAGGATCCACTTCTATCCTTCTTCTTGACACTATGTACCCCAACAACTTTCTAGATGTTACTCCAAACACATATTTCTTAGGGTTGAGTCTCAGATTATACTGTTCCTGTCGATCAAACACCCTTGCTAGGTTTGTCACGTGATCTTCCCTTTTGACTAACTTTTCTAGAATTTCATCCACATAGTCCTCCATGATTGTGTTTAGCATGTCATGGAATATGGTCGTCATTGCTCTTTGATAGGTTGCTCCTACATTCTTTAGACCAAAAGGAATAAAATTCTAGTAGAAAGTCCCCCAAGAACAAGTAAATGTTGTTTTGTTTTGGCCATTTGGAGAGATATTTATATGGTTGTATCCAAAGAAACCATCCATTAAGCATAGAAACTCATGCCCTACTATTAGATCCACAATCATGTCGATGCTTGGTAATGAAAAGTCATCCTTTGGACACGTCTTGTTCAGGTCTCTGAAGTTTGTGCATATCCTTATGCCCCCAATAGGTTTGGAAACTGGTACTAGATTTGATATCCATTGTGGATAGTCAATGGGTCTGATGAATCCCACATCTAGTAGTTTCTTTAGTTCTACCTTTACCAGTAATGCTATCAGAGGATGCATTTTTTTGAGTTTTTGCTTGATAGGCTTTGCTCCAAGGACTACAGCTAAATGATGTACCACTAATGTTGGATCTAGTCCAAGAATGTTAGCATAGGTCCATTCAAACTTTACCTTTCTCTTGTTAATGAATGATGTGAAAATTTCCTTCTCTTCAGGATCAAGTGATGTTGCGTGGTATGTTATCTTTGGGTCCTCTGTTGTGCCAACATTTATGGAATCTGCTTCTTTTATTAGGAGTGTTGATCTTTCTTGATATTTTGATATGGGGAGATTGAACCCTCCATGCTCAAGTGCCTCTAGGAGGTTTTCACCTTTGGATGCATCCTTTATTTTTCTCTTTTTTGGATCTGATAGAGCCACAATGTGGTTTTCCCTAGGGGATCGTATTTTTATGTTTTTTCTCTCATTTTTGTAACTGGAAGATTCAACCTCTCCACCAAAGTATGACTCTTGTTTGAGCTCCATGATGAACCTTGCTTTATTATCTCCAACTGGTATGTATGTTCAAAGCCCCATGAACTTCATGATTGCCTCATCATTCTGGAATTGATCCAGAACAAGTGTATGTTGTTGTTGATCCCAATCTATAAATTGTGGGTAATAGAGTGGGAGGCTGTATCTTGGTCTATAAAGCTTATGGAAGTAGGTGAAAGGGTTAGTATGGCTCTGGTGTCTTTTTCCCACTAGATATCTAATTCATCATTACTAGAAGTGGGGGAATCATATTTGGTGACAAAGGAAGGAGAATCCCATTCGTATTCATTAGAGTTTGTTTTAGAATGATAATAGATGTTGGGAATGGTTTCCATGTACTAGAGAGGGAACCTATCAATTCTAAAGTTTTCAAATAAGTCTTCGATAGGTAACTTGTTCTCCATGATATGATAGATATCCAGTGCCTTAAAGCTAGCAAAAGTTTCTTGTTTCTTCCAAAAGGTTCGTCTAGTTTTTGGAATGACCACGTGTTTTGGTTTATAACCAAGCCCCATACTTTTCTTCCTTTGTTCCACTATGATAGGCTTTGATCGGCCTTGTTTATGTAGCCCAAGGCCACCTATTCTATTTTATCCTATTTGTTTAACTAATTGATAACCTCAAGTGTTAGGATAAAAAATGGGTTGTGGATTTTCTGGTTCTTTTTGGTCCTCCTTGGAGATTATGGATGAGAGGTCCTCAAATATTTCTTCATCTTTCATATCTCCCCATCTAGTAAATATCGTGGGCTCAGCTATCATTTGAAATATCTTGATCTCTTTTGAACTCCCATATACTCTAGGTGTTGGTGGAAGCATGTCGATGCAGAATGCCTGGTTAAAATGGTAATTCCCATTACCCTTGTCAAGTACTTGAATCTTGGCCTCCATTTTCAGTTCTCACTTGATGTGTTCCTGGTAGAGGTTGATGGAAGCATGGAAGGGTCGACATAAGAAAATGAATGGAAGGCTATATTGTTGCTAGGCACCTGTTGGATTTTATTGTACTTCTCCTCCAAATTTGCAAAAAAATGGAACGACTCAAGATTGACATATAGTGTTACTTTTTTTCCTTCATGGGGAAACTTTAGGCAATGATTAAAATTGGAAGGGATTTCTTGTAATGCATGGATCCAAGGGCATCCAAAGAGGAGGTTGTACGAAAACTCAAGGTACAATACTTGACAAGTAGTTTCTATGATGGTTGGTCCTATCTGCACTAGCAACTTGATTGTTCCTTCATAATTTCTTTCCAAGTCATCTTAGGCCCTTATGGTGATACTCTTACCTTTGCCAATCACATTGTCAGATTCCCCAACTGTTTGATGAATTTTAAGTTACAAATGTTTAAACCTGCACCATTATATATCAATACTCATCTGACCATGTTCTTGTGAACACCAACCTCTATGTATAGAGCTTGATTGTGGAATGTTCTTTGTGGTAGATCTTTCTCTGAAAAGACTAAATGATTACTTGTGATTTTTTCAACCATGGCTTGGAACTGACTAGGATCGAGGTCATTAGGGACTGACGTTTCCAATGATTTTTCCAATATTTCCTTATGTGTGGGTGACAATTTTAAAAACTCTAGGATTAAAATTAGGGCAGGGGTCTTATTTAACTGTTCCACAATGTTGTAGTCACTTGGTGACTTGATTGTGGGTTTGGGAGGGGCTCCTTGTATTGTAACTCTTCCTCGACGGGTAGTTATGTTGCAGTTGTTGTCTCCTCTTCATATTGTTACTGCATTTTCCCTATTGTCCTCAACTTGTGAGAGGGTTACTAAAACCATGTCACCGTACGTGTAATTTGATTTGGGATCAGGTTTGAGTATATTTGAAGGTCCTTGTTTCTAGGACGTTGCTCAACGTCTAATTCCCATTTTTCTATCAAGTCTGGGATGATGTTTTTGAGGTGCATGCAATTGTTGGTCATGTGTCCTTTGATCTTATGGAATTCACATTTCTTTCTCATTGTACCATGGTGTCTTAAAGTTAGGTTCCTCATAGTTTGGCGATCATTCGTTTTGATGAGATTTTGTTGTACTAGATTGTGCATGACTATTTCAAGTGACTCACCTAGTATTGTGAATTGCCTCTTGGGTTGATCATATTGCCTTTGTTTCCCTCCTCGATTTGTCTGTTGGTTTACAACCTAATTGTTCTTGGGATAGGTAATTTGGTTGCTTTGTGTATTGTTGGGACCATAGGTTGTTTATGCCACCCATGGTCTATTTTGATGTGTGTTTTGTGTATTCCATACTTCTCTAGCATCTACTACTCCATCATTTGTGATGTTATTATTTTTGGCCCAGACTTTAGGTTTCTCATTTGAGCTAGAGGGGTTATCTTTTGAGTTGTTTGTTTTAAGGACTCCTCTTTCCATAAGGGCTCTCTCAATATGTAATCCATTTTTGATTGTTTCCTCAAAGTCTACAGGAAATAGCATAGTGAGCTGGTAGTTTATTTTAGGTAGGATATTTGTGATGAAAATATCCACCAATTCCTTGTCTAGAATGGGCCATTTGCACCAACTTGCTTTGTGTCTCCATCTCTGTAGGTAGGAGTAAATGACTCTCCTTGGTTTTGTTTGATTGTGGAAAAACTCATGATGGTGACATCTTGCTCTATGTTAAACGAGAAGTGGCTTATGAACTTGTAGACATCTCATCAAAAGTTTGGATTCCTGGTTGGAGACGAGTGAACCACTCCATAGCATGACCTGTAAGGCTGCGTGGAAAGAGCCTCATGAGATAGACACCGTTGTT
Source organism: Sequoiadendron giganteum (assembly GCA_007115665.2). Lineage (NCBI taxonomy): Eukaryota > Viridiplantae > Streptophyta > Pinopsida > Cupressales > Cupressaceae > Sequoiadendron > Sequoiadendron giganteum. The sequence goes on along the minus strand of CM021105.1, from coordinate 331,542,993 downwards.
TTGTACCTCCATACATGATACTGAGAAGTCTCGTACATGCTCTACTGGATCTCCTTTTCCTCTATATTTGTTGTCAAATCTAGGTATTTCAAAGTTTTTTAGAAAGGGCAGTGTCGTGATAGAACACTCGAATGGGAATGGACAAATTTCCTGAAGAGTGTAGGTTTTCTTTTGTTTTCCTACTTGCATATCGATTATCTGTTGGGTGATGACATCTATTTTTAATTCCATCTTTGTTTTTGATACATTTTTTATAATCCCTCTATGTAATAACCTTGTTTCCCTACCATGTTTTGGTCATATATCAGGTATTCTAGAGGTATAAGACCTTGACATCCATATGGGATGTAAAGAGGGTTAACTCATTGTTGTGTGTAATGAGGGTTGGTTCCTTTTTGTTGGGGGGGTAGATACTAAAGGCTTCCCTGATGATGTGTTAACAGGTTACCTTGTTGATGGGATGACTAAAGAAGGGTGCTCTGTGGCACACCTTGTTGGGTAGGTCTAAATTGAAGGCTACCCTGGAGATGCATTTGTGGGATACCTTGTGTTACCAATTTTTAGCGTCTTGCTTAAAATTAGTAATCATAAGAGCAATTACTGGTTGGTACAAATTTTTTTTATTACAAGTCATTCAACCAAGTTTTGTTCTTAGAATGAAGGTACATTTAGGAATGATTTGCAAAATCATTCAATAGTTAGACTAAACTGGTTGAACAGTTCAACAAAGCACATATCAAACAAAATTTCATTGAAGAAAACAATGTTCAGGCCAAACTTCATTTGCAGCAATTGTTTTTATACAAAGTATTGCAGTTTAAGAACAGAGTGCAGGAAAATCATTTTTGATTACATAATGGATGTTTTAAAGTAATTGAAATTGCATTATTTCATTGTGCAATCAAAATAAGTGCATAAATTCATCAGATAATGGAAAGCCATTGCATATCATGAATGATTCATTTATTGAGAGAATTTTTTGTAATCTCACACAAGCCGTGGGAGTCGCCTGATTTGTTTCTTTTCAAATGCTGAAAGAAAGAAAGAAATGCATTACACAACTGAAAATAATGTAAGAGTAAGGGGAGAAGGTGATTCGTCATTGCCTGGAATGATGAATCATCGTTGCAGCCAACCATGTTGACCTTCATGTCCATCTTCAGTATCGGTGTCGACTTCAGCTCCAAGGTTTACTTGCAAAATTGTGAGTGGTGTTAGAGCAATGAGGGATCACATTCTACCCTATTCCTACATTACCAACAGAAATGGAGTGAACATTCAATCATTCACTAGATAAAAGGAAAAGCAGAGCACCAAAAAGAACTATCATCTGCTATTTTTACTAACTTATTTGTGTTATATGCAAGTACAAGAAACAAATCAAAAGGAAAGCATTGATTCACTACTGTTTTTACTAACTAGTTTTCCATCATGTGCAGAGACAGGAAATGTAATGTTGCTATTTTCGAATGAGTGGTGTAAAATTCGGCTCCCACAAGGGTAGAGCCCAGCTCATTGAATGTTTTGTGCAGAGTGAACATTATGAAGTCTCTACAGTATTTCGGCCTTATAAGGCAACTACAAGAAAGGCAATCATGAATAAAATAAATGAAAGATCTCAAATTTTGTATGAAAAGCAACGATCATATCATGTTTCTAAGGTTCGCATCAACTCAATGCTCACAGTCTATATAGAGCTCTTTCATGACTACAAATTGGACATTTAAGTACATTCATGAACTTTTATTGGAAGTGTCATCATAAAGTACAATATACATTGTTTACAATGAGGAGCAACATAAAGTCTTTAAGAGATCCAGTGAGCATTGCTTAGAATGGAAAAACAATGATAATCATGACATTTTTCTGTTAAGACAATTTTTATACTTGTTAAACATAACCTTTTGCAGATGGTACCACATTTCTCTATTTACAGAAATAAAAGTTGGAAGTGTGACAGCCTTATACAACTTCAGCAAGGAATTTTACTTAATAACAGAAGCTAGAATTGCAGATTCAAGAGTAAACACTATATCATTTACAATCAGATTTAGTGAAGGAGAACACCCTATCTGGAACATCAGAGAAGGGGCAAAGATAAATACAGTTTTCAAGGCAGCTTTATTGTTTACAACATCTTTTTTGAAAGATCAAATATACAACATCAACCATAACCAAATTACTTTCCAGTCATATAGCACAAACATATGTCATATATCAAGAATACCATTGTAAGGCAAGAGTTACAAAGAATGCATTAGAAAAATACATAGGGTCACGCCCAAGAGCTTTAAGGAATGAAAATATATAGCCATGGAAGCTCGGCTAGAGAGTATTTATGGTGGTCAACAGGAAATACCAACAAAAAGGGGTTGTCATGGCGGCTACAAGCTTATAGAAGTTTTCAAAATACACAAAATCTTCCAAAATTTCTAGTTTCTAGGACAAAATGAAACTTACATTCTTTTTCATTTCCAAAAATCATTAAGAAGATGGCAGACATGAAAAGGAAAAGCATTTATTTTCCTATGAAGATTGAGGTTCATGGTGGCCATGGAAGAATGAATGGTGGAGCTTTGAGAATGCTGTAAAGAACACATACTAGCTAAAGGAATACTTACCCATTATTCTTGAAGTCATCATCTGTTAAAATCTGCCAGAATACAAGCTAAAAATGCCATATTCAAGTATACATAAGGCTCCATGAAAACCAACGCAACATTTGTGTTTCTCACATTTTTTCCAAGGAAAAATCTCGAACCAACATGATTCATGGCGGCCAGACAAAGGCATAAACACAATGGAAAGTGGCATAGAATTCAAAAATTCCTATCTCCAAAACTCAGCCTAAGGGGTTTCTCATGGCGGCCAAGGAAGAAGGTGCAAACAGAAAAATCGACACTCACAATCAAGGCCATTAGGAAATAAGCTACAGCCTGGCCATAAAGCTCTCAAAAGCTTTTCAGTACAAAGGGAAAATTCCAAATTTATCCAAAAGATCAGACTTACCAATCAACAAATCATTTAGAAATTGCTGAATGTTGGCATCCAAAACCTGCAAAGAAAAAATGGCGTAATGGAGAGGATTCCAAGCATAGAGAGTCGGCTAGGGTTTTCTTGATGGCGGCGACTCTCATCTTCCAACAACAAAAGAATAAAATGAAATGAATGAATATCTTTCATGCCTTTAGGGTTTGGATACCCTAGAAAGTGCGTTGAATAGAATGAGGCATTTTGCCTTAAGTTTTATTTAAAGACTCTATTCCTTATTCTTGGTTGAATGTCTTTAAATTTTGCATTTGAAGTCAATCTTGTAAAACTTTATTAAGTGATCAATGTAAATCACTTTAATAAAAGTTATTTATGAAATGCAAAATGGACATTTACTTTTTCTTTATTTTTTGCATTAGTTCAAATGTAAATATTTGTTTTAAATGATAATCATAAATCATTTAAAATAAATGATATTTCAAATGCAAAATAAAGTGTCGTAGAGTGCAATTTCAAATGATAGACTTCAAGGGACTTGAATAGGGAATTGAAGACTTGCATAAATCTTGGAGATGACTAAGAAAGTCTTGCCAAAATGTGGAGAAAAGATAGGGATTTTGAAGCCTTAAATCAGGGAATCACCTTCAGTTTTGAGTTTGGATTGATTGGATTACAATCAAGGAGAGTTTTGAGGCACACGACAGCTTGTTAGTTTTAGTTTTGAGCCCAATTTTTTGGGGTTTCTATTTGCATACGACTCACCAGGTTGGTGAAGTTTTGAAAACTCTTCTTAGAGTTGGTTGGCATTGCATGCCTTGTTTGGAGGAGAGATTTGACAACACATGTGATTTTGGAGCCAAAATTTCAATTCCGAATTTGGAGACAATTTCTATAAGTCTTTCTCTTCTTGCAGTTTAGGAGTTAGTTCTTAGTTTTTGGGAGATTTACAGAGGCAGATGCTTTAGACTTTGTAGCTGACAATATTTGGACAGAAGTAATACAGATGTTCATTTTTCCTCAATAGAAGTCATTTTTCCTTCACATTCTTTTTGTTGTTTTCAACATTGTTTGTGAATTGCATGATAAAGTTTTGTGTTATCCTTTAATTTATCAGATTCCTTCAATGTTGGATGCAAGGAATGTTATGTCGTAGTGCAGGTTTATGTTAGTGATCCCTTTTTCTTGCTTCTATATCTATGAAAACATCATTGTTTTCCTTATCTTTAAGCATTAAAACAGTAAGAGCCTTACAAAGAATCATTTTTGTAGAAATAAATCTTTGTGTTGTGAGATTGATTAGCTTTTATTGAGTTTTTTGTGAGTTTCAAAAACTTTTGTTCAAAATTTTACCTTTGGTGTACCACTTGTTAATGATAATTTTTAGTTCAAACATATCCTTCTACTCTTTTCCTCATCATATTTCAGCTTTTACCAAAAAATTCAAAGGGAACCAACCCATAATCTAGAGGTCCACTTCATTCCCTGGTCACCCACAACCTCAAAGTGTTCCCATTTGTCAATAGGTTGCTACAATTCATAGCTATAGCAGGGGTGTAAACCTTATTTGACAACACCTTTTTGATGGGATGACTAAATAAGGGTGCTCTGTGGCACACCTATTTGGGTAGGACTAAATTGAAGGATACCTTGTTGATGTGTTTGTAAGACACCTTATTTATGGGATGAATTGAGAAGGGTGCTATGTGACACACCTTGGTGGGCAGGACTAAACTGAAGGTTACCCTGATGATTCATTTGTGAGATACCTTGTTGATGGGATGAATGAAGAACGGTGCTCTATGGAACACCTTCTTGCGCATGACTAAACTGAAGGTTTCCCTAGTGATGTGTTTGCAAGATACCTTGTTGATGGGATGAATTAATAAGGGTGCTTTGTGGCACACCTTGCTGGGTAGGACAAAACTGAAGGTTACCCTGGTGATGCATCAAAAGGAGATTAAGAAGACTTGGTACTATTGTTTCTACTATTGCGATGAATATTGTTGTTGATATGGTAATAAGAGGTATGGAATATGACTTGTGCGAACTACTTCACATACATCTTTTGAAGAATTTAAAGGAGATTAAGAAGAGCAAAAATAATACTTTTCAATATAGAAATTTGGTTGTTTGTCTACTCTTTTACTTTTTGAAAAAGTTACCAGTAATAGGAAGGTTAGAATGGTCAAATTTAGAGCCTATTGCTTATCAAATAAATAACTTCATGATAAATCTTGTTAGTTTGGATGCACAAGAATCTTCCCTTGCTGCATTCTTTGGAACATTTCAGATGAGGATGAATAAAAGGTCTAGGATTCCAATAAGTGTTGTGGAAAGATACTCCGAAAGCATAAATTTTCTTGTGTCTACATATTTATGTCACATGGAAGCAGTTGAATCAAGGTTAGTTTGGATATCTGAATTGGATTATGAAGTGTCAGAGGCTGAAATTGATATATATACTAAAATTCTCTTGGAAATCCCTAGGCGTCTCAACGAAGAAAGCACCTCTGGTAGTGTGACCAGAACAAGAAAGAAGAGGAAGAGTGTAGTAAATCTAGGAGGTACAAAAGAAAGTAAGCTTGAACATGAGCATGAAAGAATGAATATTCATACAACTTTGGAGTATTTGCAGAAGGTTATTCTTGATGCTAATTTTGATTCATCTATTTTTGTTCTGGAGAATCTTCATGGCATGATTAATTCTTTGAAAGTCTACATCTCTTGACTTGAAATGTCTTCTGGAATTATGTCTGATGAAGAAAATCTGAATGATATGAAAGGAAAATGTGCAACTTCACATGATCGAGTAATAAAGGAATTGGAGAGTGTACAAGGTTGTCAAGAAGAGGCACATGAACTACTTTCCTTTTGTCTAGATTGGTCTGGCAATAAATTGAATATGAGAAATGAGATTAGGATGAGTGAGTCTTGATTGAGCACTTAGGCAGATACATACCGATTAGCAAAAGATAAAGATAATTAGAGGAGGTCCTACATTGTCCAGCTTTAGGATAAATTCTTCTCTCTGCAGGATCAAAGGAAAAATGTTATCAAGAAGTTTGTGGCACTCATAGACATGATTAAATTTAGGCATACTTTTGTTTCTTTTGCTCTTGATTGTATTGGTGAATTATCAGAGATCAATCTTAATCCCAATACTTTAACAGATGGTTTAGAGTCTCTAACTAAACTCTAGCTATTTTACAAGAATCTAGTCAGTGCAAAAGGTTCATAGGAAGAAGGTAAAGTATCATGGAAGGCTATCCTAGAGAGTCTTAGAGGTTCTTATTTAGGTTAACTCGGTATTCATATCTTTTTTATTACTTTTTGATGCATATGGACATTTATATTGACCCCTTCCTTTTTCATTGATGTCAAAGGGGGAGAGATAAAGGGTTAGAGGAAAAACTTTTTGTGAAGAAAATTTTTGATAGGGGGAGTAGTTAGAACATTCAGTGCGGTATACTTGAAATTTTTTTGTCATACATGTTGCCATCAATGCCAAAGGGGGAGATTGTTGGAAGCTTTGCAACATGAGCATGAAGTATGGATGATTGTGCTAGTTATTCCTATGTTGTAATTGATGTCAACATGGTAATAACTACATGGTGATAACTGTATGGGAAGTTTTCTCGGTTTATCGGAAGTTGTTCTCTACCGGTAATACTCCTTTGTGATGGATCAGTATGTTGGTATTTGAGTTTGAAAGTCATCGCAAGATTTGATGACTTTGATCTCTTAACCATGGTTTATTGACTCATTTGGACATATATATCTTGGATCTTGAGACGTCTCTTGCTATGAACATAAAGTTATCTCTGAAAGAGTTAAATTCTATATTCTAATATTATTCTGTGTGAGGTATAATGTGTGTGAGACTCTGCAATCTACTAAGGTGAACATTCATATATTGCGGTTTTGCTGATAGTCTCTTTATTGGTAGTATGATGAGAAATTAATGTGTTCTCATATCCAGAAGGTATTTTCTTTGAGGATTAATTGTTGGTTTGGAGAATTATGGTTTAGTCTTGGCTGACTCAACGAATTCAATATATTATGAAGACTAATACCCAACTTGGCATAACACACTACATGATCAAATCTCATATGATGTTGACAAAGAAAGGTTTTGATTATTTTGTGTTCATCCAATTAGGATGACCTAATTTATGAATAAAATATACTAGTAAAAATACAAAATAGAAGCAAGCAATGTGTGTGTGTGTGTGTGAAGAGAAATATATGTGGATGCATGTGTATGAACAAGAGAGCGAGAACGAGAAGGTTAGAGCCTAAATGCTTTATTAGTAATAGATATTTGTTGAGTGATGCAGTACTTTAAATTCTGAGCTTCATCATAATTGAACCCTGGACATTGAAGGTGTATTACATCAGTTCATTATTTTGGTAGTGAGCCACCATCATTGTATCTTGACAGTGAGCCATCTTTTGTACTTAGGTTGTGAGCCTTTTAAGAATGGTGAGTCCTGGAAACGAGTCTCGTAATATTTCGTATCTGGATATAATATATTACGAGTTAACCCTCGCCGTCGTTTTTCCCATTTTGGGTTTTCCATGTAAAAATGAGGGTGTTCATGTGTATGATTGCATTGTCCTATTTCTATGTTCTCTCTTATTGATTCAGTCAATATTGTGATAATGGTTAAGTGGATTTTATTATCGGTTTGTGGAATATTGATTCACCCCCCCTCTCAGTATTTTGGATGTTCAACATGAACATACTTCTCTTCTTGCCATGTGATAATTGTAGAATCCTAGTATGACACTTATCGTTGCCCCCTTTGGCTAGTTATCTACCTTCCCTTAGAAATCGTCTTTTACATCACGCATAAGATGACCTAAAATTATATTTTTATTTTTTTTCAAATTTGTTATCCTTGAATTCAGCTAGCATAATTCATGGGATAACCCTTACAAAACTTATCTCTTTCATAGTCCAGTGGATTCTAAGAACACAGAATGAGGCGATTTCTAATCTACCTTCATGGGTAGTCCTTAGTCTCGAATTTTCCATTCGAGCATTTTCCTCTTTAGGTTTTCCATAATTCATTTTTTGGTCAAATTGTAGTTTTGTGTTGGAAATTTTGTCCCTTATAATTTCAGGACTTTTCTCTGCTTCTACAAGGAGTTTGAGTATTACTTGTAAAGTTGGTAAAAATCACCAAAGTTGCAAGTGTTTAAAAGAAAAACTTAATTACTCATAAAGTCATCATTTTTTGTCAACTATACAGTTGATCATGGGTAAGTTTGCAATTTCGTTGATTTTTGCCACCTTAGCAACTTTTAACACTGCATACTGAAAAGTTATGCCCCTAAATTTTTGTTTTTTGCACTGTTTCATTTATTGTCCTTTATTTTCCTTATAAATCAACTTTTAATGTTCTTCTATTTGTTCTTCTTCATTTCATTCATCAATTCTCTTTTCACCCTCGTCTGATATTGACTACACGTTGAGTTCGTGTGTATAAGGGGGTTAGATCATTGTAGGCTAACTCTAGATCAGATAAGGGAGTTAGATCTTGTAGATGTTCTATAGGATATGGAGGATGAGGATAACATTTTGAATAAGGAATATGAAAGGAAAAATATTGCAGTTGCATCTCTTCCCCTAATTCAGTAGTCCTGAACGAAGGTGATATCAATTAGGCAAAGGTTCCAACCGGTCTTAGCTAACGCTAATGTTTGGTTGGATGAAAGGGATCTTCATTCAAAACCTTTATTTACAATATCAAAATATGAGGCTGAGGTTCAAGAAAGTAAAAGATCAAAATTAATCTAACTAAATACAAGAATGATGCTTCGAGTTCAAGTAAAGCTTCAAAGGCTCAAATCAAATTTGTAGTAAAACGTGGTAAGAAGGCAAGGAAGACTGTAGAAAAGCCATCTATAGAGGCTCAAAAGGACCATGCTCAAGAGAAAATACAAGAAGAACATGTGCAAGAAGAAGAGATTGAAGAGGAAGATCACCAAGAAGCAAAAATGTCTCGCATGAAAATATTCATAAGGAGCCCCCTATTATCTCATCCCCTCTGAGGAATGTTGTATCTTCTTCTATTATTCCTCCAATGACAACATCCTCATCTGAAATCCTTGTAAATCCTCCTCCTATGGTCACTAGTGTTGTAGCACCTTCTGTTTTAGTTCATTCGGTGCATTCCTCACCCATCTCAAGATTTCCTTTTGAGAGTCGAAGACAAGGTTTAGACAATGTAACTGGTTCTCCAATGTCATTACCTAGTTTTTCATCATCGTCTCTTTTTATATCACATCAATTTCTGATTTGGATCAATTTTTGAATGATTTTGTGCAAGTTTCCAGACTTGAAATTCTTAAGGTCATTTTGACTAAAATTTCCCCTATTGTGACTACAACATTTGTAGATACAACAACTACTTCTCATCCAATGTCCACTTAGCCTGAAGAAACATCACCATTACTACCATGGTTGTCTTCACAAGCACCAAAAAGAAGAAAGGAGGCCATCTCTCCTAATGAATTTGACTTTGCATAGCTTGCTACTACAAAGAAAAGAACTAAGAAGCCAAAAACCCTTTCAAGGGTGATTTTTGAGAAAGATGGTCACAAATATTTTGAGATAGCTTAGGCCCCTCTGGACAAAACTTATGAAGAGGTAGATCTTGCAGAGTATTCTATCAATTTTAGATCTCTTATTGAGAAATATGACAAGGAAAAGAAAATGAAGGATCATTATAAGGCCAAGTTAGAACAACTCACAAAGGTATTATAGAAGATCACTTGGTCTTCTAAAATTGTTGAACTTGATTCAATTGCCATTAATAGCAAGAATCCCATCAATTAGAAGGATAAAAAGGCACAAGCACGAGGTAGGATTGTTGCTGATTATCTAGACCATTTGAATACATTGGGAGTAGAGATGCTAGGAGTAGCCATGGAAAAGCTAAAGAAGATGGAGGACATAAGGGAAAAATTTGATGGTACTATGAATGACTTCTCTCAAGAGGACATAGAAGATAAAGTGAAATCTTGGATTAGAATGAGAAAACTGAAGATAGACAAATTGGAGGAGTTTAGGATTATTCCCAACCGAGATATGTACATGGAGATTGAAGAACCTTTAATCCATAAAGAGACCGTGCTCACTAGATTTCTTGATAACCTACAATCTGCACGCAAGATCAGTGAAGAACATGACTTGTAGATGATAAACGAGATTGAATAACTTCCATGCATGTTACAAGATGATGAAAAAAAGCTGATTCCCCTAGATAATATGGTCCAATAGTTTACTGAGGTAATCCAAAAGGAGTTTGAAGATCAGGCATTTTCAATACCATTGATGGATCAAATTTTTGACCTTCAACTATCATTGAGAAATTTGAAACAATATATTGGAAGACATGAAAAAGCTTACAATATTGTTAGAGATTCAGTATCAAGTGCCTAGGGAATCATCAAGCACACTTCAGTACCAAATGATGAAGTACATATCACATCGAAGAAATACGATGATTTCTTGATGCAAAAAGTTGAAGAAAGTTGACCATGCCTTAGATTAATTTCCATGTTTTAGTAATTTATAAGTTTTTATAGTTAGTTGAAGATAATTTACATGTTATTTGTAAAATTTTAAATAAATGTAACAATTTTCAAGTCCAGCAATAATTTTGGAATCTAAAGTTGAATAAGTCAAATTAGTTAGACTTTCCTAGAATAGCTCTTTAGCCCTCCTCTGTAAATATGAGAAGCTAATTTTGTATTATTCATGTTTAATCTATTGCAACAAATAGTTGCTTGAAATTACTCATTGATATGTGGATCTTTGTGCAGCGTGGATCAGACAACTTTGTGCCCTAATCTAAATCATTGGTATTGTGGAACTCATCTTTGGAGACTACATAACTACTTTGTGCCTCTGTGAGCCTTCCTATTATGTATCTTGTATTATACTAGTACTCCTAGATTATGCTTTGACAATATAAGACTATTGAAAGTTAGAGCTTGGGTTTTATTTAAATTTGTAAAGCATCAAGAAATAAAAACCATGTAAAATTGTAAACATATTCTCTAAAAGAAGAGAGAATCATGAATGCAACACAACCCCATGATTAAAAGTGTAAATATTGTTAAATTTAAAATAGTTAACTTTCATTCATGTAAGCAATAAGAACGTGTTGGAGTATGGGAAACACTGGGAGCGGGGGTGAATGTTCAATTTCAAAAGTGTAACCAAATGTGATAGCCAATAGTAGATCCTTAAACAACATGAAAGCTCAGATGTTATGAAAAGTAGATAAAGAAAGACGCAAGACCAAATTATATGAAATATAATCATCACATGGACCACAAAAGAATCATAACACGCTATTTTTCATAAGTGGAAAACCCTCGTAGGGATAAAAAACCACTCGAGAAAATGCCTCACTAGCTTAATAAAATCACACTAATTACAGAGCCTCATTGGTTGTTTTTTGTGCCTCATTAAAAAAGCCTCATTGGCTACAAAAATTCCTCACTGGCAAAGCCTTGCTAGCTACAAAAAATACCTCACTAGAAAAGCCTCACTGGCTACACAAAATGCCTCATTGGAAAACACAATTGCCTCACTGGCTACACATAATGCCTCACTGGCTACACATAATACCTCACTAGCAAAGCCTCACTGGCTACACATAATGCCTCACTAGCAAAACAAATTCACATCAAAATGATTCAGAAAGAAAAAAGACAGAGTATAATCTTCGCTTCAATACAAAGCATTTCTTGATTATCTCATTTTCATTTGAGACTCAAGAATCTAAAAGTATAAACAATTAAAATCTGCACTTAAAGTGCCATCTTATTGCTCATTACAAAATTCCTCATCAAATGCTTATAGAATGATTATAACAGTAAATGCAATTCATATAACATGGCTATATGATATCAACAAGATAATCAACCAGCCAAACAAAGCTGCTTGAGAACAATGTATATATATTGTAAATCTGCTCATAACTAAAAGCATCACCGAAAGGTTGTAACCACAATAAAGATACCTGTCATCGAAGATCAAGTCCTTTGAAAAATACACTTTCATCTTTGCTAGGTCAAGATACAAAACATAACAATGACCCACTAAACCTTTGAAGTACAATTTGCAAAACCCTTCAAAACTTTTGGAATAGTATAAACAACATTTCGACTTAGGGTTTGACATTATCGAAAGAGAAGTCGATAAAATGTGAACCAATAGTGCTAAACCTGTTGATGCCACATCCTCGAGATTTCTCACATCAAACTACCATGATTTCTTCGAACCCTAACTCCCACTGTCAAAGCCTTTGTTCCCTAGCACACCACTATGTGCAATAATAAACAATTACATGTGCCCAAACAAATGAGATTGAGAACCTTCCTTACAATAATAAGTGAAATATTGTAATATGTGCAATAATCTGCATGACCAAGTGCCTTTTCCAATGTCAATAAAACACTATCATGTGTATGCAATAATATGCCAAGTGTCTTTTCCAATGTCAAATAAAACACTATAATGTGTATGCAATAATATGCTCGTGACAAAACATTTGTCAACTTTAACAAATAAACCTCATTCAAAACCAAAGCACTTTATTATTGCTTATGCCAATGCAATGAAACCTTCGAGACTGCCTTTGCAATGAAAACATTATAAAGTTCCCTTTCCACATATTATGCTTTAATAATATAAACACCATCGCTTTTGCAATGAAAACATATTATGCTTCAATTAAAAGTAAAGCTTATAGAAACTCGGTTGAAAATAAACATCCACCAAACTCATTTCAAAATAAATGGAAACACTATTGAAAATAAAAGGTTGATAAATTAACTCAAAATTAGAAGTCCACCAAACCAAATTGGAACTGAACCAAAAATCTACTGAAAATCGAAGTTCACAAAACTCCATTGATAATAAAAGTTCACCTAACTCACCCAAAAAATCAAAGTTTGTAGAACTCAGCTAACACTCATTTGAAAATTAAAGATCATCAAACTCAATTCAAAATCAAAGTTTTACAAACTTAAATTAAAATCAAAGCTCCCCAAACTCAACCTAGAGTAAAAAACCAATTATTAAGATTTGGTCAATTCATTGAATTGATATTAAGATTTGCTCAATTCATCAAATTAATATTAGGATTTCCTTAACTCATTGAATTAATATTCAATAAAAAACCAAAGAATTTGGATTAGTGATTATATATGAATGAACAAAAAGAAAACTAATAGGGGAGATGTACTAGTAATTGTGCAGGCTAAATCTGTGAGCATCTAGCAGTTGTATGAAATATCATATGATCTCCATTTTTCTTTGGAAATGTGAATTGGCCTCTTCCGTATGTACAACCAAAGTTTGGAGGTGTGGCTCATCATGCAACTTGCCACATCAACACGTCTACTGAGAAGTGTCCAAAAATATATTTTTTAAAGGTTCAACCAAAACCTAATCATGGTATCCCAAGTGATTGAACAAAAGAATATTATGTGTTGTATGTAGAATCTCATACTTTCATTTAAAATATAACTAATATACAATCTCAATGGACAAAAGACCTATTGGAAACCATAAGTCTTTGTTATCTTTAACTTTTATAAAAACAACACAAAAAATATATCTTGTTATAAAACATTATTATTTAAAAATAGATCAATAGTTGAACACTAAAACTTTTTAACAATCTTTCACATATAAAGCTTGACCATTCCACTATGGATGGTACAAAGATGGTTGGAAGATTCCAATCCCATATTAAAGAATCCAATTATACCCTCGATTTGATTTTCCAATAATCTCACCAGTACAATTAACCTGATATTTTTGAACTTGGGCTTGTACGATCATATGTCTCAATAGTTCCACAATTGATCTTTTCAACTTGCATTAGAAGCTTTTACAAGCTTATGTACATCAAAAAACAAACTAGGACACTAATATCCAACTCTAAGAATCCTTTGAGCTTTAGTCTTTTCTAACAAGTGACCACCACATACACCATTATGCATATCTCATGACAAATGCAAAAACACTCCATCTTCATTTCTTGACATTACAATTCAATCAACTATTGCAAGGCTCAAAGCATGCAATTTTAGTGTCCTTTTTTATCATCGTTCAACTCAACACGATAATTCATATAGATCGCATAATAAATTACATCTTTATATGAAAAATAGTTTTCTAAACTAAACTATTTTTCATCAACATCTATCATCACTTTATTTACCCTCACAACCTCTAGGTTTGATTATGTCTTTTGCAGAACCAATCCTTATCGTCCAAACAACTATGTAATTTATATTTTAATATCAAATTCATCCATCTTTCCTATCCATCTAAATCCTATAAATGTCACTTCCTTTTCGATAATTTTTTTGTAAGAGATGCATATGGTACATAAACAATAAATTTAGCACCTACCAGATATCGTCTAAAAATTTCAGTCTACACTATAGCTTAAGTTAGGACCACAACTTCCATTGTCACCTCCTTAACTTCTTGAAACAATTGCATTTTCTCACGTTCCCATTTTTTATGCTTTCTACTTTTCCAACATCTAAAAATATTCCTTTTGTTTTCTCAATAAAACTAATGATAATCTTCTTACAAACTTTAATCTTCAAAGAGAAGCATCAAATACCTTTCATTTTCCTAGGCAGAGTATTTATATGAATTACATTGACTCTTTCTGGATTGATGTTTTCAATTTCCTTGTGATTTCTAATATATGCCCATGTAATTTCTCTTCTATAACCATAAGCCATAAGGGTACCACACTCGATCTTTTCAATTTCCTTGTGAACCTTTGAAAAGCATCACATTTTCTTACTAGCTTATATACACCAACAAATAAAGTAGGGCACTAATATACAACTCCAAGAAACATATGAGATCTTCTTTTATCGAACAAGCAACCACCACATACACCATGATGTATATCTTATGACACTTTCCTAATTTATTCTTCATCAATGCACCTCAAAAGAACTCCATCATCATTTCTCTAGATCAATACTATCAAATATTATGTTGTCCTATATTGTTCTCACTCCTTGATTTTGTAAAGGCGACAATATTACAACTACTCAAATCCCAATGTCAGAAATATGAGAGTATAATAACTGGTTTGGCACATTTTACGATTGGCGATTACAAAATATGTAGAAATCCCCACACTAAAAAATATGACAATTGAAGAGCCTGAGAAACATAGAAATAAATCATTCTACAAATATGACGTATCCTTGTTTCTTCTTGTGATGTATTCAGTGCTAACTACTTCCAAACACATGACCCTTGTTCAACAAAGTTCACCAAACTCAGTTGAAACTAAAGTAAAACTCAAAGCTCGAGAAATTCAATCGAATATAAAAGATCACCAAACTCAGCTGAAGCTCAACAGAAAATCAAGGTTTCCCAAACCTAGATGAAAAAGTTCATCAAACTCAATTCATAATGAATGTTCACCAAACTCAATTGAAAATAAATGGAAAATCAAAATTCCACCAACCTCCATTAGAAAATCTAAGTTCACAAAACTCAGCTAATAGTCATTTGAAAATTAAATTTCGCCAAACTCATTCTAAAATCGATGTTTTCCAAACTCAATTTAAAATCAAAGTTTGCTTAACTCAACATAAAATAAAAGTTTCCAAAAATTAATTGAACATCAAAGTTTTTGAAACTCAACAAAAATATTTAAATTTCTCAAGCTCAATTGAAACTACAGTGAAAGAAAGTTCGCCAAACTCAATCGAAATCAAATTGAAAATAAGAGTTCACAAAAACCAATTGAAACTCAAATTTACCATGCTTACCAAGAAATTAACACGATGGCAGACTTCTTTGCCAACAAGGGTGTTCAAGGCAATGAAAAAATCACATGGAAAAGGGGTGACAAGTTGGAGGCTGATGTCATAGCCTTATTGAGGTATGATAGAATACATGGGAAGGCTTCAAATTCCCCTTATTAATTAATAATTATGGGTGATAAATGTCAATTCATGTAGTCTTGGAATTGTTGTTCAATAATTTCATATCGAAGGTCGGAGCACCAAAGAATTAATAGCCATTCCGCCATTCTGATATTTTTCGTGTCGCACGCTTTCTTGGTATTTTAGCAATCAATTTATGTGGCTTTCAAGAGTCTTCTGGGCGAGCTTGTAACTCTGTCAATATGGGTGGTGAGTGTTGTGTGGAAACGATAGATTGTGAGGAGCTGAGGAATAATGTTAAGGTGTGGCCACTGTTGGAGAAGGGTGGGCTCACCTCTTGTATTGAAAAACTGCATGGTTGGGACCAAAAGGTTACTAGGTATTTTTCTAAGGAATGAAAGAATGGTAAAGTAAATCTATTTGGGAGAAAGGTTGCCATCGACAAGCACCTAATTGCTGAGGTGACAGGGCTTTCCATGGAGGGTCTCAAATTTTACAGGCATAGGAAACTCTCAGACTGGGCTGTGAAAAAGTTTTCGAAGATAGAGAAGGAAAAAGAGGACCTGCGTAGGGTTTCTAAAAGTAGTTATGACTCCAAGAACATTAAATTACTCTGGTAGGAGGTGTTGAAGGTGATTATGGAATACATCACTTTGGATGGGAGATACACTAGGGTCTTTGGCTACCACTTCATGTTCCTCAACCATTTTTGACATCAGGTAAGGGTTTCTTTCCCTTTCTATTTGTCCACCTCTTTGAATGCCAACCTTAATGACCATAGCATGAACCCTATTAGATACCCTATCCTTCATGAGGGCTTGCTTGTCTTAATTTTTGAGTATTTTAAAGCTATGTCAGCTTTTTCCCAATTGTCCCCTTCTCCCCACTCTATTTTTACTAAGGATAAATTGGGCACTAGTTACACGAAAAAATGAGGAATGGGAAATGGATTTGGAGGATGACGTTGGTCGGCCCTCGAAGGTTCTAGGAAGGGTAGTAGAAAAGGCAAGATGAAAGCTAGTGCCCACTCTAAACCTGGCTCTCTAACCTCAAAAGGTAGAGTAAGGGTTCTTTTCCCGAGTTCTGAATATGCTAAATCTGAGAAAGCAAAATCTATTGTCTCCCCCAATGAGAAGGTTAAAAGAAAGGTTTTTGAGGATCCTTCCTATGATACTTGTTACCTATTTTTCACAACCAGCTCAAACAGGTAAAGCTGAATTGCAAATTCAAGTCAAAAGGTACACAAGATGTTCAAATTTTTTTGCTCTAAGTACTCATTATTGTGCAATGTTTCATTACAAGTGAATTTCAGTAATATTATGCAAGAACATTTCAAAATAATATCATAAGATTGCATAATGTTTGTTGCTTTATTCATAATGTACAAAACAAAGTCCCACACAAGCCATGGGAGTAACTTAACTTGTTTTTCATAATCAAATAATGGGTGCATGAAGTAAAGCAAACTATAAAACTGAAAATAAAGAAGGTATAGGGTAGAAAGTGATTCGTCATTTCCTGGAATGACGAATCATTGACAAGTTGAAACCTTCAGTTGTGACTCTGAATCAATCCAACTCCGAGCTCCGAATGAACCTGCAAGTATGATGGGAATATGGTTAGAGCAATGAGAATCAAATCCTACCATATGCCTACGTTATCAACAAAAATATAGCATACACTTGATCAAGGCATCCATCAGATGATTTCATTGTTCAAAGGCATAAAACTCAAGAGGATTCTTTTAGCTTCTTTTATTTTGCTAACACGTTTGTTCACTATGTAGGAACAAGGTTATTATGTTGATGATCGTTTTTATCAAATATGTGGAGTAAAATGGGCTCCCATAAGGGTTGAGCCCAACATATCACGAGGAAACTCTCTTATTTACACATGAGAGTCATTGCATATCAAACAGTCATTAAGAAAGCTGCTAAAACTAAGAAGATAAATATATAAGCAACCTTATTACAAAGAGATTCAGAAGACAGTTTGAGTAAGCATAATATTGCCCATCATGATTAAGGAATGATCAAAAAATGTAAAGAACTCATCAATTTCATCAATATCTTGTTTCAGCTCTACTTTACATTTTCACATTACATTTACATGAAGTATAAAGCCTATTTACACTGAAGGGAAACAAAGTACTCAAGCATTGGAATGTTTTTTCATAGCTTCAAAAGCATATACACAGTTTATAAAAGAGATAGGAAGAGCATGTATGTAATAATCAAAAGGTACAGATCATAAAGATATGCACAACAAAAATCTAATGATCAAAATACAAGAACGTGGAGGGCAGTTAAGTACAATCACAATATTCATTATAATGACAATCACTGTAACGGTCATAGTTCAACCTCATTTCTCAAAGGTATTATCTTATATGGTTTTTATTATGATAAAATCAATCTTTGTTGACCAAGAAATATCAAAATGATGATAAGATTCAACATTGAAGGAAACTATGTTATGTATAAATTTTAGAGAGTCTTGGAAATAAATTCAATAATTACTTGATTGAGAAAGACAACATTAATAGAAATCAACTTTCTTACTAGTCTGATTCAATATGACATGGAAGTGAGTAAACAACAAATTGAACATTTATTTTTTTATCACTATTTCCAAATGATAATCATAATTACATAGATAAATATGATACTACTGTGGAAGGAATCATTGTTGTTAGAACAAGGAGGCAAAGCATAGAGCTTTGTTCAACATTAACGAAATGTGCAAGAGACCAAGCATCACGCTAATCTCATAGGAGCTTTTAAAACAATGACAATTTAGCTTGTCCATTTTCACAATAAAAGCATGTGGAGGCCACAAAATTGAAAGTAGTGACTTATTTTCAAGGGCATTAAAGCTACAAGAAGTGTTGTAGGTTCAACTCTTTAACATAAAAATCAAAGTGAGTAAAAAGGCATAATGATCGTCTTAAAAGCATAGCTTTAGGTATGGCTGCCATAAATAGTAAGGTATCACGATGAGATCAGTCACCTTTAAAATTAAAGACAAATTTTGCAAAGATAAATCATGCAAGGGTAGGAAAGATGTGTGAGTATGAGGGAGCTCGAGCTTCACAAGGATCTTCCATAAGTGTAACAATAAAACCCTTAGCAGAATACAATCAAATGGACATTTTTCAGCTTTAGAACTCTTTAGAATGAAAGGAATTAGTACCCACATTGGTTTTCAGTATAAATACAATTTTTTCCCATTTTTGCAAGTTATCCATGTGTGGGTTATTGTCAGAAAATACAAAAAGGCGAAAAGCTATCATGGGTTAGGCCCAGTGCTTTCAAAAATGCAAAGAAATTACACAGTAATGTCACAAGAGTTTCTTCATTGAAAGCAGAGCTTTCCTTTTGAGTTCGAGCTCATGATAATGAAAATGCAGGATTTCAGCCGATACCCAGTTTGAGCATAGAGCTTGGCCACGACCTAGAGCAAAGTTTTTATTCACAAACATTCATCATAGTCTAATATCTTTAGAGTTTGTTATCAAAATCTGAAGTGCAGAGCAAGATGAATATAAATGCAAAATTTACGTGTGAAGAATTATTAAGTAGAAGAATACATGGCGTGGCCTAAAATGCAAAGAGACATCCATACATGGCGCGTCCCGAGCTTGGAAAATCAATAAGGAAACGAGAACTCACCATATTTTCACCGGTTGGAACTCATGCTAGCTGCGACCAAGCCTCATAGGAGTTTTGGATGATGGGCTCGAGCTAACTCATGGCGGCCAACAGAGTGTAAAAGAGAAAAGATCAATGGAAAAGATAGGTCAATCAAATAAACTCATGCTAGCCGCAACTTTGAACTTGATTATGCTTCCAAAAATGGAGAAATAATGAAGCCATTATAATAGAATAGAACTTACCTTGTCTTCCTGTAGGTGTCTATTGAAAATATCTCACAAACAGCAGGAGTTTTTGCAAATTCCAACATCAAACCCTACCCAAGTCGGCGGCTAGCTTCTTGATGAAGTTTCTCCAAGACAAGCAAAGTGAAATGGAAGACAAGTTTAGGTTTGGGCTGCTTTTTGCAAGCCATAATTCGCCATAATGAGTAGTTTTGACTTTGTTTTAGAAAAAAAACAATCTCATTCTTCCTTCATCGTGGTATTGACCTTTGGGTCAACAAACCTAATGATATGGGGGCCGACCAAATAATGTGCTGATGTGGTGGCCTATTAAAATACATGCTAAAAGGTGAAATGACTTATGTTATAGAATGCATGGAGAAGTGATATGGCAGAGAAGAGATTTTTGTTTTCTTTTGAATCAAATATGGAGTTACAAGGGTTTATATGTAATGCCTTAGGTTTATGCACTCTTGATAATGTATTTGGAGTGATAAGGAGTTAATTTTTTCATGCATGATTTTACAAATAAATAAACTGTAAATAAATAATAAAGTAATATTCTTCAAATTACTTTATTGTTTTTCACAAATTGTAAAGTCAAATAAGTAAAAGTTGTAACCAATAATAGAGTAATTATTTAATTACTTTATTATTTACTCACAATCATTTTTGCAAAAAGAAAAATCATGCAAATAGATGAGTTGAGTTAGCTATAGCTATTTAGAGCCTCTTGCATGATTTGAGGAGCGATTTGAGGCATTTTGATCAGAAACTTTCAGTTTCATGTGAGTTCACAGAGTATTTTGGTCATGCGCATGAAGAGGTGGAGTTTTCTAAGAGGAGAGTGTAGTTTGCTTAAATTTTGGACTATTTTTTATTGGGCCTTCCTTTTCTGCTTGGATTTCACTTTGGAGTTATCATTCTTCACTTTAGTTAGCTTTCGCTTCTATTGTTGGATGCTTTGTGCATGTCTTTTGTATATATTGAGGAAACTTAGTCATTCTCCCTAGTTCTTGTTTTTCATCCTTTGCATTCTGCAAAGTGAATTATCATGTAAGTCAGCTTTCAGTTTTAGTAAAGTTTCAACAATGTTTACAGGTTATGTTAGTGTGTAATTTGCAGAGTTTTCCTTTTGTTGTCATCGTGAGTTAGGTATTAGCCTTCTTAGATTCAGGTGTTGTGTTTTATGAGTGTTTTTGATGCAAATTTAATGTGTTTTATATCAAAACCTTTAAATTTTTTTCACATTCATGAATGCATGTGCACAGAAAAAACATTCTTAGTTGCAGGTCATACATTGTGCTTATAATATATTCATATCTTTAAGTTGTGAAATTATTTTTCTTTCATGAAGAATGAATTATCTAGCCTTTCTGTGAATCATTTATGCAGTTGAGCTGTTCGATCTAAGTTGTGAAAATAGGCTCATAAAGAATCAGTTGTGAATTAATATGTTGTCTTAAATTTCCAATTAGGTGCATCACCATAGTTAAGTTTTTCTAGTTTTGAATTAAAATAAGTTTTCCCCCTTTTCCCAACAAGTTCAAGTTATAAATCATCAGAATCATATAGGAACCAGCCTAGAATCTGGAGGTCTATCTTCGCCATAGGAATACCCATAGCCTGAAGATAGTTCTCATGTTTCAAAAGATTGTTGAATTTAATTATTCAAGTGTTCAGGTGCAGTCTGTTTGACAACAGTTTTTGGCACGCCCGGTGGGACTCTGAAGCACACTTTAGAGAAAGGATTCAATATTTTAAACTATTGTCCTGGTATACTCAACAATATTTCTACCTTTCAGAGGTTACTATACCTGGTGACTTCGAACAAATTTACTGGTTTCAAATGATCAAGTGCTGGTATGTTTCGAAAATCAAGCTTCTTATTCTGATTTCCAGCCCATTAGATAAGTAGAAATGTTAAGTTTTCATAGTCAACATGGATACCCATCTCCATACTATGAAAATACTGTCAACCAATCACTCTATCAGCCATATCAGGCCAATCATGCTGCTGGTTTTATCCCAAACAGCCATACAACAACAGAATGTCAGCATGCTCAACATGCTTACCTCCCACCCACCCCTGCTCAACCTTCATCTCAAAGTTTATACATCCAAAATCAGCTCTAAGAAATCAAAGATATAAAAAATAACATGAATGCAACCAAGGATATATTGTTAGACATCACTAAGAACATAGAAGAGTATAAAAGGCAACAAGAGTTTGATATGCAGCAACACAAGTTAGACTATCGGGCCTTTCTTCATGAGTAGGAATTGGAGACACAAAGAAGACAGTTTGAAGAAAAGCTCAGAATGGAGTTAGCTATACAAGAGGAGTAGATCAAGTCTTTGCTTGCTTAAAAGCATGATATCCATACAAATTCTTGCATTTCAAATCAATTTCAAGAGGAATAACTTCCAAGGTATGAAACCCCAAATTTTACAACCATTCATCCTTCGCAAGTAGAAGGAAGTAATCTAATACAACCTAGTGTAGTTACAGAGCAACCCATTGATCATGACACTTTACTCCTCATGGAGCAAATCAGAAATGTAAACCCATTGCATTTAGCTTTGGAGGTTTACCGATTAGAGCAACAAAAGAACAAGAGAAGCAGGAAGTTGTTGTTGCTTGTAAAGTGTCCCCAACTCAAAATTACCATATTATATGCGAAAAGGATATTGGTTCAAACTTACAACTGAGCCCCTTGGATTTTGATTCATTTAGAATTTTTTCTTAATGTTGTTGTTTATAACAAGGATGAAAACATAATACATGAATTACCAATCAAAAATCTTCACTTGCAAAGACTTGATGCCCAAGTTTCATTTGAGAAGGCACCATATGAGGAAGAAAAAATGGTTTATTTGTTTGATCAATTACTTGGTTTTATTGATCAAGCTGAAGAGAGCACACAAGAACCTGATTTACCAGTTAATTTGGAACACTCAGAAGATATTGCAGAGCACGATGTACTACTGGTTCAAGATGAGTTTGAAGTCTCAATCTATTTGAGCCAACAAAAGGACAATTCTATTTTGGAGGTTAATGAAAATGATCTGCATAAAGTTTCCCAATTTGAACAAGCAAGCAAATAAGAACTTATGTTTCAGAAGGATCATCTTAAATCCGAGGTAAGCCCTCTCATGCCACAAAAGAATGAAGACTATGAAGAAGCTCTATTTTGGAATGACCTTGAAATCTTTGTTTCAAGCTTAGATGAGAAACGAGAACAAATTGAGCATGTTCATGTCAAGGAAATTGAAAGTGAATCACATATTTTTTCTGATTTGTTTAATGAGCTTCCTCAATTTGTTGATGAAAACGAGGATATCACATGCATAACAACATCTATGCCTGGTATGGAACAATTAAATGATAAAACTCATGTACAATCATAAGTTAGATGAGAACATGTTTTCAGGCATTATAAAGGTTTTTTGTTCTAACATAGATGACAAGTTACGATCATGTGAGCCAGCAGCATGCAATCAGCCTGTTCAAGCAAAAGAAGCAAACATAATTTCATTTTGTTCATATGAACCAACTCTTTTAGATCAGTTTAAAAGTGTAGCAACATCTTTGGAGGAGGAAAATCTTACGTTGCAAATGGAGCAGCCTAATCAACAAAATGGGGAAACAGTGGTGTATAAGCATGAAGACAATAGTGAGAGGCCAAGTTTTATCATCTCAAAAGGATGCCCAATCAGGCATCTTTCCAGGACTGATATTCCAAGCATACCTGATGAGGTTTTAGTAAAAAGACAACAGTTTCAACTTGTCCATTCACTCCAAACCAGCAACATGGTTCGTCATATTAAAAGGATGAGTGAATTTGCCTACATAATTTATGAGGAAATGCAGCAGTTTATCGAAAATATTTTTGTGTTGCATATCGTATCAGTTGTTCGTGAACATGTGAATCAACATTTGTTTTTAAGGAAGGGCAACTATTTCTCACAACCAGTGAATGGTCATGTTTGAGCACTACTGCTACTAGGTAGTGTAGGGCATGATATATTTTTCAGTTATGTTTTTGCAATAAGTGCCCCATCGCACAATAGTTTTCATTTCAGTATTGTTTTTCTTTCAATAAGGTGTAGTTACTGCACGGGGTTTTCAGACTTTGTCATAAATAGATTTGCAATAGTTTCTTTCAGTTTATTTGTTTTGAAGCTGAGTTACAAAGGTTTTCAGAAGTTAAAAAGCAATAGACTCCATGCCCAATGGATAAGCTACATAACTGGTCTATGGTGTTTAGCAGACAAACACTCTGTAGAGGTCGCCAATTTGTTACCTATTTTTCACTACCAGCTCAAACCGGTAGAGCTGAATTGCAAACTCAAGTCCAAAGGTACACAAGATGTTCAAATTTTTCTGCTAAGTACTCATTATTGTGCAATGTTTCATTACAAGTGAATTTCAATAATATTATGCAAGAACATTTCAAAATAATATCATAAGATTGCATAATGTTTGCTGCTTTAATCATAATGTACAAACCAAAGTCCCACACAAGCTGTGGGAGTAACCTCTTTTGATTTTCATAATCAAATAATGGGTGCATGAAGTAAAGTAAACTATACAATTGAAAATAAAGAAGGTATAGGGTAGAAAGTGATTTGTCATTGCCTGGAATGACGAATCGTTGACAAGTTGAAACCTTCAGTTGTGACTCTGAATCGATCTAGCTCCAAGCTCCGAATGCACTTGCAAGTATGATGGAAATATGGTTAGAGCAATGAGAATCAAATCCTACCATATGTCTACGTTATCAATAGAAATATAGCATACACTTGATCAAGGCATCCATCAGATGATTTTATTGTTCAAAGGCATAACACTCAAGAGGATGCTTTTAGCTTCTTTTATTTTGCTAACACGTTTGTTCACTGTGCAGGAACAGGGTTATTATGTTGCTGATCGTTTTTATCAAATATGTGGAGTAAAATGGGCTTCCATAAGGGTTGAGCCCAACATATCACGAGGACACTCTCTTATTTACACATGAGAGTCATTGCATATCAAACATTCATTAAGAAAGCTGCTAAAACTAAGAAGATAAATATATAAGCAACCTTATTACAAAGAGATTCAGAAGACAGTTTGAGTAAGCATAATATTGCCCATCATGATTAAGGAATGATCAAAACATGTAAAGAACTCATCAATTTCATCGATATCCTGTTTCAGCTCTACTTTACATTTTCACATTACATTTACATGAAGTATAAAGCCTATTTACACTGAAGGGAAACAAAGTACTCAAGCATTGGAATGTTTTTTCATAGCTTCAAAAGCATATACACAGTTTATAAAAGAGACAAGAGGAGCATGCATGTAATAATCAAAGGTACAGATCATAAAGATATGCACAGTAAAAATCTAATGATCAAAATACAAGAACATGGAGGATAGTTAAGTACAGTCACAATATTCATGATAACGACAATCACTATAATGGTCATAGTTCAACCTCATTTCTCAAAGGTATTATCTTATATGGTTTTTATTATGATAAAATCAGTCTTTGTTGACCAAGAAATATCAAAATGATGATAAGATTCAGTATTGAAGGAAGCTGTGTTATGGTTTCTCAAAGGTATTATCTTAGATGGTTTTTATTATGATAAAATTAGTCTTTGTTGACCAAGAAATATCAAAATGATGATAAGATTCAGTATTGAATGAAGCTGTGTTATGTAGAAAGTTTAGAGAGTCTTGGAAATAAATTCTATAATTACCTGATTGAGAAAGACAACAACAAAAATCAACTTTCTTACTAGTCTGATTCAATATGACATGGAAGTGAGTAAACAACAACTTGAACATTTATTTTTTATCACTATTTCCAAATGATAATCACAATCACATAGATAAATATGATACTACTGTGGAAGGAATCATTGCTGTCAAAACAAGGAGGCAGAGCATGGAGATTTGTTCAGCATTAACAAAATGTGCAAGAGACCAAGCATCATGCTAATCTCATAGGAGCTTTTAAAATAATGACAATTCAGCTTGTCCATTTTCACAATAAAAGCATGTGGAGGCTACATAGTTGAAATGAGCGACTTATTTTCAGGGGCATTAAAGCTACAGGAAGTGTCGTAGGTTCAAATCTTTAACATAAAAAATCAAAGTGAGTAAAAAGGCATACTGACAGTCTTAAAAGCATAGCTTCAGGTATGGTAGGTATGATGATGAGATCAGTCACCTCTAAAATTAAAGATAGATTTTGTAAAGATAAATCATGCAAGGGTAGGGAAAGATGACACTGTATAAACTATATTCGAAACTCTGTTATGCAGTTGACCAAGAGATATCAAGGCATCAATGTGTGGGTATGAGGGAACTCGAGCTTCACAAGGATTTTCCATAAGTGTAACAATAAAACCCTCAACAGAATACAATCAAATGCACAGTTTTCAGCTTTAGAACTCTTCAAAATGAAAGGAATTAGTACCCACATTGGTTTTCAGTTTAAATACAGTTTTTTCCCATTTTTGCAAGTTATCCATGTGTGGGTTATTGTCAGAAAATATAAAAAGGAGAAAAGCTATCATGGGTTGGGTTCTTTGCTTTCAAAAATGCAAAGAAATTACTAAAGAATTTCACAAGAGTTTCTTCATTGAAAGTAGAGCTTTCCTTTTGAATTTGAGCTCATGATAATGAAAATGCAGGATTTCAGCCGATACCCAGTTTGAGCATAAAGCTTGGCCGTGGCCTAGAGCGAAGTTTTTATTCACAAACACTCATCATAGTCTAATATCTTTAGAGTTTGTTATCAAAACCTGAAGGGCAGACCAAGATGAATATAAATGCAAAATTTATGTGTGAGGAATTATTAAGTAGAAGAATACATGGCGCGGCTTAAAATACAAAGAAAAATCCATACATGGCGCATCCTAAGCTTGGAAAATTAATAAGGGAAGGAGAACTCACCATATTTTCACCGGTTTGAACTCATGCTAGCCATGGCCAAGCCTCTTAGGAGTTTTGGATGATGGGCTCGAACTAACTCATGGTGGCCAACAAAGTGTAAAAGAGCAGAGGTAAATGGAAAAGAGAGGTCAATCAAATAAACTCATGCTAGCTGCGGCTTTGAAGCTGACTCAAAAAAATAGTCGAAGATCTTCAGAGATAGGACTATTTATTTATGGACTTAGGAAGAAAATAAATACATGGTGGACTGCCTCAAGAAAATAGTCAAAGATCTTCAACAATTTAAGAGTAATCATGATGATAAGCTTTCTGCTATGCAGGAAAAGCTTAAGAAAATAAAAGAGTCTATCTAGATGGTGATGGAAAAGAGCCACAAGATTTTAAAATCTATTGCGAACACAATGAATATGATGGTTGATAATCTGGAGAATGTTTATCAGGAGAAGACTGTTCTGGATCTGAATGTTGAAAAAGAACAAAGCCAAGCGAAGGATGTTGGTGGCCAACATCTTGAAGTATTTGGCCTAGTGGCGGGCCTATTGCTGGGTTTTTGCTGGTTTTTTTTGTGGCGCTACCCTTGTGCTGGTTTTTTTGGTCTTCTTTTTTGGCAGCTTACTATTCTCTGGTTTGTACTTGTTCATGCTAGATTTGTCTCTTCTTTACTGTTAAAGGGTTTCAGGGCCCCTTCAAAACCTATTTTTTCCTTAATCAAAAACTGTTATAGCAATGAAAAGGGGAGTTTTTAGTGCTTGAAATGATGTGTACGTTGTAGAAAACTTGTTGTTTTTAGGCCACAAAGGACTTATTCGCCTATAGTCACGAATGGGTACCTATTAGGCTTCTACAAAACAACATCTAGGTTTTATTACTCTCATCCTGCACTCCAAGATCCAAGGTTTTCATTGCTTCAAGCCCTACGAGGGATTCATTCGCTAATAAGGGTGAATGGGTCCTTTTAGGGTTTCAGAAAACTATTTTCTAGGTTATGTACTTCAATGTCCGCACACTCAAATCCTTGGTTGTAAGCTCCCGAAAGCCTGTAATAAATTTTGTAGCCTCATTTCTTTATTCTTGAACTATGAATGCCAACTTTGCACCTTGACAACTTTGACAATTTTGCTCCAAATCTCTTCCCCACTTGATCTTCAACCTGTAAATCTTAGATGTTGTCTTGGAGTGTAAATCTGCAAATAAAAATGTAGTGCCCATGAAGAAATTTTATCTTAATCTCAAATATGATGTGAAATAATACTTACAAAATGGATCTTCAATGCTACATTGACAATCTTAGCTCAACAACATGTATGAATGCATTAAACCCTTGACATGATGAAATGATCTTGTACTTTTGCAATAAAACTTCACAAATCTGCCTTGAAATGTCTTTGGAATGATCTTGTGATGCTCTAATGCTTGAAAACTTGAATGCTTAGACCTCGAAACCCTACAACTTTTTAAACAAAACAATCTTGCATCTGTTAAGATGTTAAATAAAGTATAAATATCTTGTTTTTCACATCATAGTTTCAGGGTAATCTCTTCTCATTTATGAAATAAATAAAACAGAAGATGAAATATATAGTAGTACAAAAAGCTAGCACATATTGCAAGATGGAAGACATATTACAACATAAGGTTACGTGCTTTTGCATTGTTCTGTGTACAAGTAAATAAAGCTCAAAATATCAATGATGTGAATTCACTCACTAAAAGGACTAAACAAATAGAAGCATAAAATTATACCATCCACAAAACACAATGTGTGTTTTGCAGTGACAAAAACCGACAAGTGGTTTACATAGGTTTAGAATATAATAAAATTGAGAGATTTTGTTTTTCTTCCAAAACATTTGTGTCTAGAATTAATTATATTTCCTTTTCAAACAATAAAACAGTGACTATCAATGATGAAAGAAAGTGATAATAGATGCTAGCTTTGGTGTACTACCTACGATGAAAAGTGGACACATGGATTCATGGCTTAATGATACCTAGTATTCCAAGAGCTTTAGAAATGTAGAAAATATAATGAGGCCAGCATACGCTTCACACAAAATTCAAAGTTGCTACGTCTTTCTTAAGCACACACCTCTTTCGCCTGCATAATGTTACATGTCTAGCTATCATCTTCTCTAAATTCTTGATCTTAGTTCTCTCACATGTCATCTCAAACCACTTGCAAACCAAAAAAGACTCCTCATCTTGAAATAGGCAATCACACTAGAGGAGGGTATACCCATCTATTCTCCAAACAATACGATGTTGGAGATTTTGCATTGAAGTTTTCAATTCATAAAGGAGTTCACATTTTCGACAGAGTGCTTGTAGCGCATGTACAATTCATGCCAATTCAGGTAATTAGATCATAGGTGAAATATTTAAACACCAAGATTATTCACCCTTCCTTAGTACTTGTGCTTGTTACACAACACAACTTGCATAGATTTCGGGTGTTAAACCCTTTAATCGAAAGGCCCCTTGGGCAACAAAAATTGAAAAAAAAACATAAAAATCTTTAAGGCAATAGACCAAAGACAACACTGTAGCAACACATGGATAGCAAAATTCAAAGTTTATTTAAAATGTTAAAACATAAATTGGGACAACACCAAATTAATCAGACCTTTTTTTCTCATCCTCTATAGTTTGATTGTGCTTTGCGCTTGTGTCCTAATTAGCTTGCTTGGTAGAGGTAGTTTCCAAATTCTCAAAGTCTAATAGCATTGTAAAGAGCTCAAAGAACAAAAGTGGCAATAATATCTCCATCCACCTCCTCTTCCTCATCGTTGTCCTAGTTTTCATCATCATTATCCTCTCTCTGAGTCACTTGAGATTTCCTCCACACTAAGGGTAGCGGTCAAATAGATTCATGAATCCATGGCATAATGATACCTCGTATTCGAAGAGCTTCCGAAATGTGTTGAAAGTCAACAGGAGAGATCTTTAAAAGCTGTTGCCAAAGTGGAAAGGCTAGATCGGTTGAATTCGTCAAGAAGGAAGCTACCGCCAAGGAGAGTTGTTATTACTAGGAGCGTAAAGGAGCAGATGCAAAAATATTGCCACCAATAAAAGAATCAATCACAGATCTTAGAGTTGTCGGTGTATGGTCTAGCCATTGGAAAAGATAATTTGTTCGAAGGCGAAAGAAGTGTGAAAAGATTGCAGAATTAAAAAAGAAAAAGGAAGAAGTTGCATGATTGAAAAAGAAGACCGCAACCACTGTTCCTATCAGTATGACTGTTGAATTGTAAAGGGAGTAGAATTTGAACATAGCCATCATCTGAAGTAAGCCATAGGCATAGTCAAAGAAGGTCACCAATTAAAGTGTAATCACTCAAAGTCTAGCCGCTATAAGGAAGGAGATCGTGATTGTCGTAGTCGCCCCAGTCCAAAGGAAAGTTATAGCTGTTCCATGAGGTGCCATATCAAAGCCAGCGCTAGGTGGAAAGTCTAGCCTGGTCAAAGGATCATTACAGATTTCGGCTTTTTTGGAGAAGAGCTAGATCTAGATCTGTAGCTATTTACGTTGTCAATAAAAAAGAAGTTGCAAATCTGAAGTCACCTAGGATAAGAGTCACTGCCCAAGCCGCAAGTGTTTGCTGTCGTCAAAGGCGGTTCATTGTTGAGGTTGTTGGTTTATTAACCAAGGATAAAGAGATCGAAGAGCATCCCGCCCAGTTTAAGATAGTTGTTAAAGACTGCCAAAGAAAA
This sequence comes from Sequoiadendron giganteum, assembly GCA_007115665.2. Lineage (NCBI taxonomy): Eukaryota > Viridiplantae > Streptophyta > Pinopsida > Cupressales > Cupressaceae > Sequoiadendron > Sequoiadendron giganteum. The sequence continues at coordinate 331,512,499 of CM021105.1, read as the reverse complement.
GAGGTAGTTGTTTATTGCAGAGAGGAATTTGTAATGCAGATGAAAGGAGTTTCTAAACCTCAAAACAGATGCTCTTTTGGAGATCGTCGAACAGAGATCAAACAGAAGAATCAGTGAAAGGGGCAGCCCCAGCTGTTGAAGGAGAGATCATGAAAGGAATACTGAAGGCACGTGAAGCGACCGAATACTATCGCAGCAGTTGGAAAGAAACTTGAGAATAGATCCATAGATCTTGATAATAGTTTGAAGCTATCATGCAAGCAAAGGATTTGAGGAAGTCCGCAGACTTGGAAAACAAAATCGTAAATGTTGAAGCATATGTGGTTGAAATTAAGGGGGACTGTTGGTATGTGTAATTTCTACCACTGTCAAACATTAAATGTTACCGACATCAATATTAAATGAGAGAACCTAATAACAGGTTCTAGAAACAATCAGATAAGTATAGGAAGGAAAATATTAAATGCAAAGTGTAGTAGGTCTATATTCTAGAGTGTTTTACAAAACTACTCAAGACCTCTATAAAAGAGGTAGATGTAACACGATTTCAGCAGGCAATAGATATTGTGTGCAGTAACACATTTGCGATAATATCTCGTCTCCGCTGCTCACCAACAAAATGTAGAAAATACGAGGCCAGTATCCGCTTCACACAAAATTCAGAGCTCCTACGTCTTTCTTAAACAAACACATCTTTCGCCTGCAAAATGTTACATGTCCGGCTATCATCTTCTCTGTATTCATGATCTTAATTCTCTCACATGCCATCTCAAACCACTTGAAAACCAAAAAAGACTCTTCAGCTTGAAATAGGCAATCACACCAGAGGAGGGTGTACCTATCTATTCTCCAAAAAAATACGATGTTGGAGATTTTGTGTAGAAGTTTTCCATTCATAAAGGAGTTCACATTTTCGACTATTCACCAAGACTATTCACTTTTCCTTAATACTTGTGCTTGTTACACAACACAACTTTCATTAGTTCCAGCTGTTAAACCCTTTAACCGAAAGGCCCACTAGGCAGCAAAAATCGACAAAAAAACAAATAAAAATCTTAAAAGGCAATAGGCCAGAGAATACTGTAGCAACAAATGGACAATAGAATTCAAAGCTTATTTAAAACATTAAAACATAAATTGGGACAGCACCAAATTAATCAGACATTTTTTGCTCATCCTCCATAGTTTGATTGCAGTTTGGGCTTGTGTCCTAGCTAGCTTGCTCGATAAGGGTACTTTCCAAATCCTCAGAGTCTGATAGCATTGCATATAGCTCAAAGAACAAGCTCATGCAAATAATATCTCCATCCACCTCCTCCTCTTCCTCATCATTGTCCTAGTTTTCTTAATCATTCTCCTCTCTCCTTATCGAGTCACTTGAGCTTTCCTCCACACTAAAGTTAGGGGTCACATAGATGGCCAGCCTGTGAGATTGCCTAGGGGTGTCTATCTCCTTCACAAATTCAGGACCACTTTTAACCTCATCCTTTTTAGCACCATAAGTATTCTTAATCTCCTCCTCTTCAAACTTGCATTTCTCGACATAAAATCTAACCAATGTTTTCTTTTTCTTCTTGCATATGGGCTTTTTTTTTGGCTCAAGTGCTGCTTCTTTTACTTAGGCTTTTCATTGGGTTATTGTTTAGGTCATATAAACTCACTGTAGGGAGATTTTGGGTGGACATGCAAGGGGATTTTAGTGGAATTGGCTTGAGGAGTGGAATATTTAGCCTCGCGCAAGGGTTCGTACTCTAAGGTGTGGGAATCTTTTTTTTCTCTTTACTAGCTGACATCTCATACTTCTTTATAGGAGAGTCAACAGGGTTCTTAGTAGGCGAGGAATTTGGCAAGGGTTCATCAATTAGACAAGCACTAATAGCCCTAGGTAAACATAAAGCCAAATGGAAGTGGTAAATTATACTAAAAATGAGTGCCTGATAGAGCAAGATGGGAGGTTTTTTCAGGGTTATTCACCAACACATCCACAACTTCAATAGAGAAAGACTCAATCTAAGATACCAAGTAAAAATGAAAGCTAATAATAGAATTATTTCCAAAATGGTTAAGCAAAAGAATGTGATAGAAACAAAAACATTTGAACAACCCTTCGAGCATTATAGCATACCTTATCCCACGAATGTAGGAGTTTAGCTCTATCATACCCCTCATGCAACTTAATTAGAGACTCTCTCTGTTTAAAGAACACATTCATTCTTTCCATGTCAGCACCTTTTTGTGCCTTTTGAGTTTTTGGCTATTCCAGAACAAGCTAGTACACTAGGCTTTAATTTTCTTGTTGACTTCAAAGGAAATGCCCCCATTTTAACGTTGTCATTTGTTCCAAGCACTCAAAAGTTGGACAGACAGACTCTTGTATATAGAAGAAGTAGATGTGATGTCGATTACTCTTTTTTTGATAAACCACATATTGGACATTTGGAAAAATCTTCCTTTTTAATTGTCATGAGTTAGAATTCTATTGTGAGCTGCAGTCCACCAAAACAAATTGATTTTGTGTGTGAGATGAAATTTTTAGATGTTATTACAAAATTTATCATAGTTGCAAGTGACTCACAATAGATCATAAACATATTTTACTTTGAACATTCCTCTTCTATCCCTTGCCCAATAAAACCAATCCTCCTATAATAAAGGGATCGTTATTAAATTAAGTTTCTCTTCAAGCATGTAAGATTTTTGGATAAGTCCACATTACCACTACAACAATCTTCAATTTTCCTCTACTGTTGAGCCAGATCATTCCCTAAAAGATAATTAGCAACCAGCCTTCCAAACAAACCTTTTACAAGGCCCTCCAAGTCACTAGACAAGAGATGATGATTAAAACACTGGTACAACTCTCAAGAGTGCTCCAAGTTCCAAGGTGTGTGCCCTTGGTCTCCTTGTATTGTGCAACATAGTGCTTGGGTTCTTGACATGGCTTAACTGCCTCCCATGGATTCATTAACTATGGCAGTTATATCGAGCATTAACAAGGTCGATCTTTTGGTGTAATGACAACCATCTTCACAACAACTGGTTTAATAGCCTGGGTCACGAGTATGAACCCCTCGCTTGGTATGTGGGGGATTGTTGCAAGGTGGGCCCCCTTGGTCTCCTTGTGTTGTGCACCACATAACTTGGGTTCATGACATGGATTGACTACCTCCTATGGATTCATTAACTCTGGTTGTTGTATCGAGTATTAACAGAGTCGATCTTTTGGTGCAACGACAATCATCTATGCAACACTCTCGGAAGCCAATTTTCCAACCATTCCCAAACTTCCACTTTTATCCCAACCGAATAAGCTTCTTGGATTTCATCATATTGTTCAATATCAGAGAACCCTGACAATATATAGATTTGGTGAGATTCCTGACTAACTGAGTGTTGTTCAAAGTCAAACATGCAATCACACCAAAGGAGGGTGTACCCATCTATTCTCAAAATAATATGATGTTGGAGATTTTGTGTTGAAGTTTGCCATTCATAAAGCAGTTCACATTTTTGACAGAGTGCTTGTAGCACATGCACAATTCATGCTAATTCAGGTAATTAGATCATAGGTGAAATATTTAAACACCAAGACTATTCACCCTTCCTTGGTACATGTGCTTGTTGCATTAATCCCAGGTGCTAAACCCTTTAACCGAAAGGCCCCTTGGGCAGCAAAAAATAAAAATAAAACATAAAAATCTTAAAGGCAATAGGCCAAAGACAACACTGTAGCGACAAATAGATAGCAAAATTCAAAGTTTATTTAAAATGTTAAAATATAAAATGGGACAACACCAAATTAATCAAACCTTTTTTGCTCATTCTCCGTAGTTTGATTGTGCTTTGGGTTTGTGTCCTAGTTAGCTTGCTCGGCAGGGGTAGTTTCCAAATTCTCTTAGTCTGATAGCATTGTAAAGAGCTCAAAGAACAAGCTCGTGCCAACAATATCTCCATCCACCTCCTCTTCCTCATCATTGTGCCAGTTTTCTTCATCATTCTCCTTTATCCCTGTCGAGTCACTTGAGATTTCCTCCACACTAAGGTTAGGGGTCAAATAGATTCACGAATTCATGGCATAATCATACCTCGTATTCGAAGAGCTTCAGAAATGTGTTGAAAGTAAACAGGAGAGATCTTTAAAAGCTGTTACCAAAGTGAAAAGGCTAGATCGGTTGAATTTTCTAAGAAGGAAGCTACCGCCAAGGAGAGTTGCAGTTGCTAGGAGCGTAAAGGAGCAGGTGAAAAAAGATTGGCACCCATAAAAAATTAATCGCAGATCTTAAAGTTGTCAGTGTATAGTCCAGCCGTTGGAAAAGACGATTTTTTCACAGGCGAAAGAAGTGTGAAAAGATTGCAAAATTTTTTAAAAAAGGAAGAAGCTGCATGATTGAACAGTAGGCAATATTCTAGTGTTGTACAAAACTATTCACGACCTCTATAAAAGAGGTATATGTAACACGATTTCAACAGGCAATAGATATTGTGTCCAGCAACACATTTGTGATAATATCTTTCCTCTGCTGCCCACCAACAAAATTTAGAAAATACAATGAGGTCAACATCTGCCTCACACAAAATTCAAATCTCCTACGTCTTTCTTAAACAAACACCTATTGCGCCTGCAAAATGTCTCATGTCCAACTATCATCTTCTCTGTATTCTTGATCTTAGTTCTCTTACATGCCATCTCAAACCATTTGCAAACCAAAAACGACTCTACGTCTTCAAATATGCAATCACACCAGAGGAGGGTGTACCCATCTATTCTCCAAACAATACGATGTTGGAGATTTTGTGTTGAAGTTTTCCATTCACATTTTCAACATAGTTCTTTTAGTGCATGTATAATTCACGCCAATTCAAGTAATTAGGTCATAGGTGAAATATTTAAACACCAAGACTATTCACCTTTCCTTAGTAATTGTGCTTGTTACACAACACAATTTGCATTAATTCCAAGTCTTAAACCCTTTAACCGACAAAAATCGACAAAAAAAAACATAAAAATCTTGAAGGAAATAGGCCAAACACAACACTGTAGCAACAAATGGACAGCAGAATTCAAAGTTTATTTAAAACGTTAAAACATAAATTTGGACAACATCAAATTAATCACACAATTTTTGCTCATCCTCCATAGTTTGATTGCACATTGGGTTGCGTCCTAGTTAGTTTCCTCGGTAGGGGTACTTTCCAAATCCTCAGTCTGATAGCATTGCATACAGCTCAAAGAACAAGCTCGTGCCAACAATATCTCCATCCACCTCCTCCTCTTCATCATTTTCCTAGTTTCTTCATTATTCTCCTCTCTCCCTATCGAGTCACTTGAGATTTCCTCCACACTAGGCCAGCCTGTGAGACCACCTAGGGGTGTCTATCTCCTTCACAAATTGAAGCCCACTTTTAACCTCATCCTTTTTAGCAACATAAGTATTCTCAATCTCCTCTTCAAACTTGGCTTTCTCGACATTAAATCTAACCCATGTTTTCTTTTTCTTCTTGCATATGGGTTTTTTTTTTTTGGCTCAAGTGTTGCCTCTTTTAATCAGGCTTTTCATTGGGTTGCTGTTTATTTCATATAAACTCACCGTAGGGAGCTTTCGGGTGGACGTGCAAAGTGGGTTTTAGTGGACTTTGCTTGAGGAGTGGAAGATTTAGCCTCTAATGTGTGGCAATTTTTTTCTTCTCTTTTCTAGGTGAAATCTCATACTTCTTGATAGGAGAGTCAACAAGGTTCTTAGTAAGCGAGTAATCTAGCGAGGGTTCATCAATTAGTCAAGCCCTAATAGCCCTAGGTAGACGTAAAGTCAAATGGATGTGGTAAATACTAAAAATGAGTCCCTGATAGAGTAATATGGGAGGTTTTTTTAGGGTTATTCACCAACACATCCATAACTTCAATAGAGAAAGACTCAATCCAAGATACCAAGTAAAAATAAAAGCTAATAATAGAATTATTTCGAAAATGGTTAAGCAAAATAATGTGATAGAAACAAAAACATTTTAACAACCCTTCGAGCATTATATACTTCATAATACAGAAGCATACCTTGTCCCACAGATGTAGGAGTTTAGCTCTATCATACCCCTCATGAAGCTTAATCAGAGACTCTCTTTTTAAACACATGCATTCTTTCCATGTCAACACCTTTTTGTGCCTTTTGAGTTTTTGGCTATTCCAGAACGGGCTCGTACCCTAGGCTTTAATTTCCTCGATGACTTCAAAGGAAATGCCCCCATTTTAATGCTAACATTTGTTCCAAGCACTCAAAACTTCAATGGATAGACTCTCGTCATGTCCATTGACTGTAATCAAGGGGTGAGCATAAGGACCTGTCTCATACTGAACTCTACAATGCCACAACACAAATTTCCTATAACAAAGTATAGTGAAGAAGTAGATGTGACGTTGATTACTCTTTTTTCTGATAAACCACATATTGAACATTTGGAAAAATCTTCCTTTTTAATTGTCATCAGTTAGAATTCTATTGCCAGTTGCAATCCACCAAAACAAATTGATTTTGTGTGAGATGAAAATTTCAAATGTTATTTGAAAATTTATCATAGTTTCAAGTGACTCGCAATAGATTGTAAGCATATTTGACTTTGAACATTCCTCTTCTATCCCTTGACCATTAAAACTAATCCTCCTATTGTAGTGTAGAAAATTTTACGCTTTTGAAAGCAATACAATGTCACACTTAATTTGGACCTATTTTGGCACACTTGCATTAAGCACCCCTTAAAATGATCATTAATAGGCCCCTAAGACCCATTATTTCGGATCTCGGGGCTTATTTCAGCTAAAAACCTGACAAAATAATCTAAAACATCAAAAATATCGAAAACCCACCTCAAAAATCTAGGGTGGGATTCATTCGCCACCTTCGGCAAATAAGTCCCCCTAGGTAGGACTCATTCGCCACCTTGGGCAAATGAGTCCCATTTTGGGCTTTTTTCAAATTTGAGTGAGAAAATCACCTTTTTAATCCAAATTTTTGGTTGATGTCTGCCTTTCAGATCCAAATAACGATAAATTAGGTGTTAATGCCTATATATGAAACTTTTTAAGTCATTATTTCATCTAAGCAATCTAAGAAAGCATTCTTAAGAGCAATTTCAAGATCCAATCATTCAAATTCTTCAAGCATTCTTTCACAAGAGCATTCAAGTGTCAAAAGCAAGAAAAGTTGAAGTCTTGGAGCAACATCAAAGTGTTTTTGCAAGTCTTCAAGCTCACTTTCATTCAAAGTCTTCTAGCATTGTCAATGGTTGATCATGGTTGTGTATGGTGAATTATGATGGATTCTAGGTTGGGGAGATGTAACTAGACATCAAGCCAAACCTAATGACTTGTTTCCTAAGTGATTCCATCCTCCACTATCACTCTACATTCATCCTAAGGAAGGTACAAGTGTTATTGGGGCTCATTTCGAGAGATTAAAGATCTCTCAAAGTGTGTCATTCATTGTCATATTTTATTCATGCATCTCATTCTTACACATTAGTATAGGTTGCATTATGTTTCAGATTTCTCAGTCTTAGACACACTTAAGGCTAGGGTTTACATGCACATTTCATTATTTCCATCAAGGTTTAATTACCAAACTAGTGGTTTGACCGAGGCAAACCCCCCATAGGCAAATCAAGTATATATTCTGTTTTGTAGGTATTTTGTCATATTCGAATTCGGAAATCAGTTTGGAAGGGAAGGGCAGATATTGGAGCACAAATCTGAACTTTAAATTCTCGAAAAAGTGAAACGGGACCGATTCACCGGAAGTGGCGAATGAGTCCCACTATAGGTGTTTTCCAAAACTGTTTGTAGATTCAGATACCCTTTTTCCCGAAACCGGTTCCTGTGCAGAAATCCAGATCTAGGAGTGATTCACCCAAATTGATCAAGTAAGACATTGCATCTTCAATATCTCTTTCATATTCTTGGTTATAGTTGTTAATAGGCAACAAGTTGTTTACTAGCTTTACAACAGCCATACCATACACCCACTCGTAGGGTTACTTTATTGCAGAGATTTTCAATGTAACCCTGCCAACCCATATAACTAACCATTGTTTTGAATACCATGATTTCTTACTCTTTCCTATCAATCTATTTATAATTTTCATCAAATTTTTATGATTGGAATTTTCCTTTCCATTCCCTTGTGGATGATAGGGAGATGAGTATGATAGGTCAATCCCATCCCCAAAGAAAAATTTAACAAACTCTTCAAACCTAAAAAACAATGCATTCTATGTGATCAAATTTCTTTGCCACTCCAAACCTTGTAATTATGTGATCCAATAGAAAACCCACAACCAACATACATTGGTTTCTTTATTGGTTGGGATAGATTCAATCTATTTTGTGAAATAATCCGTTGCTAGAACAATCCACTTAAATCCACCACTAGACCTTTGTGTGTTCTCACAAAGACGTGCATTATTGTACCTAGACAAATCGTTACCACATGACATAGTATCAGGCAATCTATTATGACTTAAATCCATGTTCGAAGATGACTTAAGTGATTTCGATGCACTTCTACTGGTCTTGTCGTACTTACTTGACTAATCTCAAGATGACTTGTAATAGTAAAACATTTTGACTTCCTGAGCAATCATTCAACTTGGAATTCATTCAAAAGTACAAACATTATCATAATATGTGCATGGATGACTATACCACACTTTTTCATTACTTGATGCATTGCAAAGTTGTTTTCATTGGGCCTACAAAGACACCAAATAAAAATAACTATTGTGCAACTCCATAGTTTTTCCTTTCTTATTATATTGGAAACTTGCTATCATTGGGCCTACAAAGACACCCAGGAAAAATGAAAAAATAACCTTCAAGACTATAAGAGGTGAGGATTAAATTGTGTCTCAAAAAGAGAAGTATGGCATGCATTCGATTGAAAGAGGACACAAGAAAATGCTTCATATGGGTAAAAAATTTCTAAATCCCACACATAATCTACAAATATCAGTTCATTAGAGAAGGTAACATTATATCAAAAATTGTGGTAATACCAAACCTCTGCCCCCTCTGTTGGACATTCATTTCCTGAAACACCGACCTCCCTATTTCAAATACATCACCTTCTACAATAGAAATTCAATTTTATTACCAAATATCCAATATTTTATCCTACTCCTAATGTCAAGCCCATTTTTAGAGGAAATTAATCTTAAATATAAGCATACATTTACTAAACAAAAAAACTAGAAATATTTTGTACATTCGTACGTAATTGCTATTAACATAAATTCATATGCCTAATATTCAATAGAAAATCATTATTATACTTTTTTGAATTCATACTAATAATATTTAATAAACAAAATAATTTTTAAGATTTTCTCAATTCCTCATATTTATATTCAATAAAAAACCAAATAATTTGGATTATCAATAATATATGAACAAAGAAAAGCTAACCTAAAAAGGCAAAGGGACTAGTAGTCGTGCAAGATAAATCTGTGAGCATCTAGCGTTTGCATGGAATATCATACGACCTCCATTTTTCTCAAGAAATGTGATTGGCCTCTTCCCTGTGTAAACTAAATGGACCAATAGTCGAATATAAAAAACTATTTCTTGTTATGAAAACAAGTTATTATTTAAAAATAGACCAATAGTTGAAAACTATTTTTTTTGATAATCCTTCACATATAAAGCTTGACCATTCCACTATGGATGGTACAAAGATGGCTAGAAGATTCCAATCCCATATTCATATCACATGACACCAAAATTACTCAGAGTGTGATCCAACATGAAATCAATGACTACTTTACTAGTACCTCTATGAGTGGGAATGGCCTCAACCCACTAAGTAAAGTAATTAATTGCTACAGCAATCTACTTATACCCTCCACTGAATTTTTCAATAATCTCACCAATACAATCAACTTGATTTTATACCCTCCATTGGATTTTCCAATAATCTCACCAATACAATCAACTTGTTTTTTTTGAATTGGAGCTTGTACTACCATATGTCTCAATAATTTTGCAATTGATCTATTCAACTTGCTTGAGAACCTTTGACAAGCTTATGTACATCAGAAAACAAACTAAGACACTAATATCCAACTCTAATTCATACAGATCACATAATAAATTACATCTTTATATGAAAAAGAGTTTTCTAAACTAAACTATTTTACATAAACATCTACCATCACTTTATTTACCCTTGCAACCTATGGGTTTGAGTATGTAATCTACCCAACCAATCCTTATCCTCCAAACAACTATGCGATTTGTATTTTAATATCAAATTCATCCATCTTCCCTATACATCTACATCCTCTAACTATAACTTCCTTTTCGGTAATTTCTTTTTGTAAGAGTTGCATGTGGTAAATAAGCAATAACTTTAGCAGCTACTAGATACCGTCTAAAAATCTTCAAAGTCTACACTATAGCTTAAGCCTGTACATCAGCTTCCATGGTCACCTCCTTAGCTTCCTGAAACGATTGCAATTCCTCAGAAACATTAAATACCTTTCATTCTCCTAGGTAGACGATTTATACGAATTACATCGACTCTTTCTGCATCGATCCTAATCGTATCCTTTCATACTATATGCCCATGTAATTTATCTTCTATAACCATTAGTCACAAGATTACCACACTTGATCTTTTCAATTTCCTTGTGAACCTTTGAAGAGCATCACATTTTCTTACTAGCTTATATACATCAACAAACAAAGTAGGGCACTAATATACAACTCCAAGAAATCTATGAGATCTCTTTTCGAAGAAGCGACCACCATATACACCATGATGCATATCTTATGACACTTACCCAATTTATTCTTCATCAATCGTCCTGAAGAGCACTCCATCATCATTTCTCTAGATCAATATTCCATCAACTATTATGTTGTCTTATATTGTTCTCACTCCTTAATCTTCACTTATATCATTCTGACTCCTTGAACTTGTAAAGGGGAGTTTTAAAATAAAATATACAAAGAAATTTCAAAATAAAGGCGAATTTGTAATCTAATGAAACCTAAATTGTTCAAAATATAGCAAAACATGCATAGTGCTCTCTCTTTCCAATCACTCAAATCCCAATGTAAGCAAGATGAGAATATTATAACTGGATTGGAACATTTTACTATTGTTGATTTAAAAAATATGCAAAAATCCGCACACTAAAAAATATGACAATTGAAGAGCTTGAGAATCATATAAATAAATTGTTCTCCAAATATGATGGATCCCTGTTTCTTCTTGTGTTGTAGTTGGTGTTGACTACTTCCAAACACACGACCCTTGTTCACCAAAGTTCGCCAAACTCAGTTGAGACACAATAAAAGATCAAAGTTTTCCAATGCTAAATGAAACTCAATTAAAAGTTAAAGTTCACCAAACTCAGATCAAACTAAAACTTAAAACTCAAAGCTCGAGAAATTCAATCGAATATAAAAGATCACCACACTCAGTTGAAGCTCAATAACAAATCAAGGTTTACCAAACCTAGACAAAACTCATTTGATAATGAATGTTCACCAAACTGAATTGAAAATAAATAGAAAATCAAAGTTCACTAACCTCCATTAGAAAATCGAATTTCACAAACTTCAACTAATAGTCATTTGAAAATTTATGTTCACCAAACTCAATTTAAAATCAAAGTTCGCCAAACTCAATTGAAACTACAGTGAAAAGAAAGTTCACTAAACTAAATCAAATGTCAATGTTCGCTAAACTCAATTGAAACTCAATTGAAAATAAAAGTTCAAAAAAATCAATAGGCACTCAAGACAAAAAAATTGTTTGTCAAAATTAACAGAAACACAATATAAAGTAAATGTTTGTCAAAATCAATTGAAAATCAAAGTTCACCAAACTAAATTGAAAATAAAAGTTCGTCAAAGTCAATTAAAAATCATACTCGATCAAAAATCAAACTTCACCAAACTCAATTAACAATTAATGAAATATGAAAGTTGACCAAAATCAATTGAAACTCAAATTTCACCAAACTCAATAAAAAATCAACAGAAAATCAAATTTCACCACACTCAATAGAAAATCATTGTTCACCAAACTCAATTCAAAATCAAAGTTTGCCCACCCATATTGAAAAAAGCTTAGGCTAACCCATTCGAAAGTCGAAATTCACCAAAATTGAAGTTCACTAAACTCAATTGAAAATCAAAGTTCATGAAACTTAATTGAAATTCAATAGAAAATCTGCTGGAAAATAATGTAACGTATTACTTTAAATATGCAGTTTCACTGTTGCTTCGGTTGCTCACAATTGCTCGCAGTTATTCCAGCTGTTCAACCGCTTCCTTTGTGTATAAATGCCGATGTATACGATGAAATAAGACCATTCTGTTTTATGCATTTATCTGTCATATGGTATCAGAGCACGTTCTATCTTTGTGTCCATGCGTTAAAACACGGAGGAAGAGAAAGCTGTAGATGCCAACGGCCAAGGATGGAAGGAAATTGGCGGAACCCGTTGATATCCTTCGAGCCGTCATTGGTCACAAATGTTGGAGACTCTCTGTCCGTTAAGAGTCCGGCTCTCTACTCAGCCATACAGTTCAAGACAAGACCATCGCAATTCACATTTGAAGTTGATCAGGTATATGGTGCTAACGAACCCTAGAAGATAATCATGACCAGACAGTAATTACTGGTATTTCCTATTACTTGGAGTCTCAAATATTCTTATCTTTGCAATCCTAAATTTTGTGCATATGCCGCTAGTGTATAGAATATTTGTTCTCATTTACTGAATGAAACAAAGAATGGATTTATCATTGATGAATGGTTTAAAGTAGTTGTGGGAATAAAGTCGCATAATAACCATTTTGCACCGGGATTGATTATTCAGAGGATATATTATTGTGGAGATTGTAGTCGATAAATTAGATAAGTATTCTAGTTTTAATTTTCATATTTGGAAAATGAAAATTTAAATGCAACTAATGAATACAAATTTATGGGGTATAGTAAGTGGAAAAGAAAATCCACCTACAGATACAAGTAAGTTATTAGATTGGAATTGTAGAGATGATAAAGTCAAGGCTATTATCGGTCTTGCACTTTCTGATTCTGAATTACATCACATAGCTTTGGACAAATCATCAAAGGAAATTTGGGATGATCTAAATGAGTTGTTTGGAGCAAAATCACTTAATGCAAAGTTCTCTATAAGTAATTTGAGATCTCTCCTTAGGCAACTTGTAGAAGTCAAGGCTTCGATAGATGATGATGATCCTAGAAGTATATTGTTAAATAGTTTGCCTTCTTCAAAGTATAGTAATGTTATTTTTCCACTTAGCCAAATGCGAGAGATTTCGAAGACGTTTCCCAACTGCAGAAGGCATTATATTCAAGAAGCAACAATAAAAGGTTAGATACAAGAGAAAATGTATGTTATTATTGCAAGCAAAAGGGACGCACAGTGAGATTTTGTAGAATTCGTGCCAAAGATTTTCTTAAAGGAAGATCAAAGATGAATAAGATATAGGAAACTTTCATTGCATTAAAGACGAGGATTCTTTAGATGATGAACCTATTATTAATGACTCTTGTGGTGTTGGTCCAGTTTTAATCCTACATTAGTACTATAAGCCTTCACTATACAGGAAGCTAGTGGCACCAGACGATGGAGGAATTTCTACAATCTCAAGATAGCTTCTCGCTCTGAGATGATGCTTTGTATGATAAGCGTTTTGGCTTTATTTTCTTGCTTTAACTTGTTATTGCTGAAAGATTTGAAGATACATGTACTGTGAAGTTTAATTTTTGAAGACAAGTAAGGGGTTTGGCGAAGAGATCAATATGGATTGTTTCCCAGATAGTTCACGAGAATGTGACCAAGGATTACACCTTTACAAGGGTAGAGTAGACAACTTGGAGGATGGTTGTCTAGTATTTACGGTAATACCTTTACGAGGGTCGACGAGACAACCTGTCAAGGGAGGTTGTCTGATAACTACGGTCTATGGTTCAAGAATTCATGTAGGAAGAACTCGAAAATTCAGCTCGAAGCTTCTTCAGGAGTTTCACCTGATTCAAGATTTGTTTCTTAAGAAGGAAAATTTTCTCGAGAATGTATACATATTTTGCACTCAACATCTTTTGTCATGTAAGCATTAAGGGGGTTCCCTTGAAAAGATGAATTGTAACATTGTTACATAGGCCTTCTCACCATTGCTTCGGTTGCTCATGGTTCCTCACAATTATTCTAATTGATCAACTGCTTCCTTTGTGTATAAATGATCGATGTATACCATGAAATAAGACAATTCTACTTTATGCATTTCTCTGTCAAAATCTAAGTTCACGAAACTCAATTCAAAATCAAATTTTGTCAAACTTAATTGAAATTCAATAGAAAATCTAAGCTCACAAAACTCAATTGTAAATCAAATTTCACCAAACTCAATTGATAATCAAAATTCAACAAACTCAAACTTTGCCAAACTATATTGAAACTCAATTAAAAAATTAAAGTTTGTCATGCACAATTCAAAACCAATGCTAGTGAAACTTAACTAACAATCAATTAAATCTTGAAGTTCCTCAATGGAAAATTACAATTGACCAGACTCAATTGAAAATCAAAGATTACCAAACTCAAATAAAACTCCTTTTAAAATCCGATTACAAATCTGATTTAATGTTCTACAAAGCCGATTACAAATCAATATAAAATCAATGTCTACCAAACTGAATCAAAACTCAAATTTAAATTTAAATTTATTACACTCTATAAAAATAAAACTTTGTGGAACTCAATTAAAAACAAAATATTTTTAAAATTCAATTTCAAATAATTGGAACTTAATTTAAAACAAAGGTTTGCCAAACTCAATTGACAATCAAAGTTTGCCAAACTCAATTTGGCATCAAAGTCCACCAAACACAATTAAAACTTATTTTAAAATCAACATTCACCAAACTCAATTAGAACTCATGATTCACCAAACTCAATTGAAGCTCACTTTCAAAACCAAAGTTTGCGAAACTCAATTGGAAATAAAAGTTGCATAAAATCAAATTAAAGTTTACAAAACTAAATTGAATCTAAAACTAAATTCAAATCAAATTGAAAATCAAACTTCATCAAACTCAAATTGAAACTCAATTGCAAATTCTAATTCGCGAAACTCAATTGAAAAACATCTAAAACTCAAAATTCACAAAACTCAATTTTCTAACTCAACTCAAAATCAAAATTTATCAAACTAAATTGGAAATTAAAGTTCCTACAGTCAACTAAAAATAAATGTTCTAGAAACTCGAACAAAAATCAAAGTTTAATAAACCGAATTCAAAGTTGATCTAATTTTTCACGAGTCCATCAATTAGAATAGTGTGTGCTTCTAGTTTAAATTTTCTATGTTTTTTGTTCGATGTTGTAGCCCACACCTAGTGATCCATCGTCAGGACAAGGAGAATGTGAGATTCGAGTGTAGAAGTAGCCTTAAAAGGAGAGGAATGATAGATGGGGGGAAGTAGGGGAAAAAAATAAAAGAGTAAGATAAACAATAGAAATCTTTATTATATTAATATAGATAAAAAATATAAGTATAATTCTATTTATATTAGATGTTAAAATAATTATATTGATAAATTTCAATTTTTAAAATGTTCTTATAATTTATCAAAATATCCTTATTTTTTTGACAAAAGAAAGGAAGAAGGCTCGAGTTGTGAAGGAAATTCCAACTTTGAACAGGGAAGGACTCTTTGGTCTGTAACTTTTCTTTTTCTTTCATGAGAGAGCTTCTCCTCTATCATGCATGGGTTATGATTTTCACAGGTTTCTTGAGAATGCATTTTCATATTCAAGCTGCCTTTAATCCTTTGTTAAATAAGTGAATGTAGCAACAACTTTGAGAGGAGATTTTGCAGGGATAATGAAGTCATTTTAAGGATGTTTCAAGGTTTACCCTTGTTGTATAGGCACAAAAAATACAAATGATGGTAATCCAAACATTTTCATGACTAAGGAAAGTGATCAATGTTCCATTTTTTATAATGAGGACAAAGTGACAAGTATCTCATGAATGATTGTGAATGCATATTTTCAAAAGCCTTTGTAACGTATGCAACTTAAAACCAAGTATAGGGTTTCATATACATGTATAATGATATTTAGTCTTATCATGTGAGTGACAATATTGCCTTGCTGACAGTTCTTACAATGAGCAATTAAGGGTTTTGGTATTGGCTCTGAAAATGATTTTGGTCAAAATCTCAAGCATCAAGAGCAATGGAGAATGAAAGAGCTATCAAAGAAAGGCCATCTAAATGATCAAGAAAAGGGATGATGGGAAGTGATCAGGTGATTATAAAGCATTAACTCTGCATGTTGAATGGAATGTGAGCATCATCTCAAGGAGTGGCACATGAAGAGACACTGAAGTTCAAACCCTCAGGCTTTCAAGAGGAGAATTCAAAAGATGGACAAGTAAATTTGTTTGATTTATAGGTATTTATTTGTTATGCATTTGATACAAGTCATCAAGTGATTTGATAGGGGTGAAAGTGAGGAAAAACTTATGCATATAGGGAGGCATGAAGTAGCAGTGAATGAAAATTTCTGAACAATGGAATGCAATCATAAGTAGCATGCCAAGCTACATCATTCATAATAATTAGATGAGAGTCCTAATATCTTAATTTTTGTGCATTGAGAGGCAATAAATTGCTTGGAGCTGCACTATCAATGCTTAACGAGTAGGTTGTAGTTGGGGAATGAGGCTTGATAATATGCAGAATTCATTGTATCAAAGATGGAACACTCTCCAAGACACATCGTGGAATCGACAGACTCGTGAATCCAATCTCAGGACTCATGTAACTCCTGAGGTTGGACTTGCGAGTCTTGACCAGGGACTCTCCTACACGGTTGGACGTTAAAATAGGCAAAATCCCATCATTTTTTCACTTGTTTCCTTCATTTTTCTCTGCTACTCTTTCAAATGCGGATCTACAACTTGAAGTGAGATTGAAAGAAATCGAGAAGATGAGCTAAGGAGATCAAAATAGAGCTAGGTAAGTGATTTAGCCACTCTTTTTTTTGTTTTATTGAATTCAAAATCAGAAAAATCAAGAAAAATAAGGGGAAATGCTACCAATTTTTTTTCTATTTCCCTTAATACCCTAATTCCTACTATTTCTAGCTTGGTTTTGCATTCTAATTTTTTCAAATGTTTAAATATCATTTATTTGTTGAATTTTTACCAAAACCTTGCTGATTTTTTTTGCATGTTGAACTTCAAACAACAATGTCATCTTCAAACCCAAGGCGAACGAGAAAACACCCTGCATGAAAGTATGGGATATGGGGAAATAAAAAGAGTGAGGTGACATGTACCGAATGCCAAAAATGGATGGCAGGAGAAGTAAACAGATTAAAATACCACCTTGCAAGAATACCTAGGAAAAATGTGGAGGGATGCCCTAAATTGACTCCCCAGATTATTAGAGAGATAAAGGCCCTTCTTGATGATTATGAGATGAAAAAAGATGAAAGACAAAAGACAAAGGATGCACTAGCCACAGTGATGAGTGGATCCCCTTCTACACCTTCTCTACTACTAGTGTTCACCAGGGTCCTTCATGAGGACCAAATTATTTTATTCCACACAATGATCTAGGAGCACAACCTTCACTAGAACGTATGGGTTGGAATAAAGAAAAGCATAATGAAGCTAGGATGACAGCAACAAACTTTCGCTACTACAATAATTTACCTTTCAATGTGGCGAGCAACCCATATTGGGAAGGTTTGGTGAATGCCCTTATAGTTGTAGGAAATGGGTTTAAGACCACAACAACTAAAATAAATTTTATATATGATAATCTATTTGCTGTTGTTTTTATTTGACGACTTAATTTTGTAATAATTTAACATTTCTTTTCATTTTTTTAGGTGATAGAACCTTTGGTGATGGTTCTTCGTCTAGTGGATGGAGAGGGCATGCTAATAGCTTTCATCTATGAGGCCATGGATAGGGCCAAAGAGGCCATTTCATGTTACTATGGTGACGACAAAAGGAAATATGTAGTCATTTTGCACATCATTGATCGGAGATGGACAAACCAACTCCACTAGCTGATACATGCCTTTGCATACTTCTTGAACTTGAAGTTCTACTTCTCAGACACATTTAAGGCAGATGAGGAGGTCATGAGAGGTCTTGTCACATGCATTGATTTACTTCTTGATCTATGAATTTTCTATATTTTATTTACTTTTTCTTTTATCTATTCAAGGTCTACAAGGGTGCAGAGTGGAGACTCTTTTCCTCACAACAAGTAATTGAAAGGAGAGAAAAACAACACCTGGTAAAAATAATTGTTCAAATTTTCAATAGTATACTACAAGATGAAATTAGAAACTTGAATCTTACATATAAATTTTTTACTTTATCCTTATTTCTCAATACTTATATTTTTTTAATGTCTTTTTGTACATTTATGGTGGGAGAACTATGGTGCTAGCACACCATGTGTGTTTTTGTTTGGTACAACCTTCACCTTCGAACTAGAAAAGTGGAGGCTATTTCACATGAGTCCATCGAATTGGATGATATTGATCCATATGGTGAATGGACTGTTGATGAACAAAATCATGTTGATGTCTTCCTTACTGATGAGGATCTTGTTGAATTGGAGAGAGCAGTAGCAGAACAAGAAGCAATAGAATTGGATGCTATGTTGGACAACAAAGACACTTTTGACAGTCAAGAAACCACTCAACAATCTCCTCATTTGGATACTATAGCACCTACTAGTTCTAGGCCTTCAACATCGAGTACCATTAGGAGGGGAAAGGAAATTATAGATTATATTTGGTCGTTAATGTTTTCCAATTTTTTACATATGATTATATGTAAACATTTATAAACTTATGATGTTATACAATTGAATGTTTGAAACTATGAGTATGCATAATGATATTTCAATTATTCAGTGTTTGATGATCATATGACATGTGTAATCTTTGAACTATGAGTGTTTGATAATCAAATTAGGCTCTTATGTTCTCTAAATGCATTAATTTCCTCTTTTTTTTTTTATAAAACTATAGGTTTTTTTGCCTATTCCTAGCCGAGGTTTTTCCCGAGTCTGTGTCGAGTCACAAGTCTGAATCCTATTTTTGTGTTGCCGAGTCTGTGTCGAGTCCGAGTTTTCCAACTTTGCATTGTATCAAAATTTGTAGTCTCCTTCATTCTTCCCGCGCACTATTAGTCTCCTTCAGTGTATGAGGGAGCAGTACGCATCATGAAGTTTGAACATATTGTTGTGTTCAAGGAGACTGTAGAGGGTATGCCCTTAAAGTTTATTAATTTTTTCCCCTGATCAATTCAAGCATGGAGAGGACAATGCTCAAGAGAACATTGAGGAATTAACCCTACGGTTTTATATACTCAGAGCCTTCACAATGAACACAACCATAAATCATCATTTATTATACATGCTTGGAGGTGCTTGCAGTTTGAACATACCTATGAATGAGATTTCAATGTAATAATGTTGAGGGTAGGCAACATTCATCAAGGGGATATGTATCTTGCTTTCAAAGAGAATGAATACAATCTAAAGTTCATCTTAAAACATATATTGAAATGGAAATCATTTCATGGTAACAATCATTATCTTTATTTCAAGAAGAATGAGTCCAACAAGCAGTTTCATGGGGGTTTCATTGATTTTTAGACCATTATATTAATAGTTTCGAGGCAGCTATGTGCAAGGGCATAGTATTTGGTTTCTTCTTGCAAGCACATTAATAAGACCCATGTTGAAGGCTCATAAACAGTTTATTTTGGCATATGGAATAACAATTAATGACAAAGCAAATGCTCGAGAGAATCACTATCCAAGTAAGGTTGCATTGACATAGACTTGACAATGCCAATCACATATTTAAGTATGTCCTTATGTTTGAGGAGAAAGATTCATTATTTTTGATGCATAAATATGAGTAGTTTTGTCCTTGTTGAAGGTACAATACAATGACAGTCGAGTTTCATGGCATGTTTCTTTTAAAATCACAGTGAAAGGGGTAATGAAGGCAATGATTGGCATTGACTACACCATTGAAAAATACAATCAAAGGAAGGCTAAGCAGTGACAAGGTAGTAAAAATCAAACCCTACATACTAAACTCAAGATTTTAGTAGTGAGGTTTCTTACCCCCTTGCTGACCTTAAGGGTTTTCCAAATGTTATTGACAGTGTTAGTCAAGGCAAAAGAATCAAGAGACTGACTATCCAAATTAAGTAACATATATATAATTAAGTTCAAAATACACCACCATATTAATAATCAAATAACATAGCAACAATACACCACCACTTTCATAGTCAAATGTCATGATATTGAATTATAAATTTAAGTTCAAACATAAAAATGTCAAGTTTTTACAATCAGCCATTATTCATCATTAATCAACCTGAATCATATGGGTTATCAAAAAAATCATCATCAACATCCATATTACATGCTACATTTTGTGTACAACCACAAATAGCATCGGTGCTACTCACAAAAGCATTTCCAATAGCACTAGCACTACCACTCTCACACTCATTAGCTGCCTCAGGCTCATAGTCATCATCAATATCAAGTGAAGTTAAGTGACTTGTGGAAGCATCCAAGTCAAGATTCTCTCGCTCAATATCCCACCTCCTCGAGTCTCCTTCTTTGTAGAAATTTTGTGTGTAAGTAGGCCTCTGCCTTTTTTCAATGTTGCCTATTGCACTTTATTAAGTGGATGGAGGAGTATGTGCTCCAATTGCTCTCAGAAGAAGATGAACTAGCAACCTCTTAAGATGAAATTAAATATTTAAGAGTTACAAAATTTAACTAAATAAAATATAAAGTAAAATTAAATTACAAAAAACAAAACTTAAATTTAAAAGATAAAAGGGTTTGACTATAAAACTTACTTGGGCTAAAAAATTTACTACAACGGGTTGGAGGTGTGTATATTCTTGGCCATGGAAGTACCACTAACTATGAGCATCCACCCTGTACTTGTCTCCAAGAGCATCAAGACCACAATCACTAGAGCAGGCAAAACACATGAACTCAACACTCACTCAATCACATTGCTCATGGTCATGGACGAGTCTACGAATTGCAACCTTCTACGCTTGACCCACTTCAGCGTCTCTGTATGGAGAAACTCTTGATGAAGCATAAAGTATCTCGATACTATAATATTTCAGACTCAATGCAAAAGCGAGAAGATGTCACAAAGTAGTCATTTTGTTCCATTTATCTACAATGATTTCATGTAGCTTTTTGAAGAACTTTTCTTAAGGATCTTCCTCTTTTGCATTGACGATGGTTTTCATCTTCTCAATCATTGAGTCAATACCATCATATACTTCACCCAAAAAAGGTCTATACATGTCAATGTAACGGATCATGCTCAATATGGGCTTAGTGAAACTAACAAGATACTCAACATGATCCCACCAACTATCATCTAGGATCCTTTGCTTAACCTTATTTGTCCAGGCAGTGCTAGATTGCCTCTGTATAGACCAATTAGGGTTGATGACCATATTATAGAGTGCCTCACAAACCTTCATAAGTCATCTCACCATAATTGTGTTGGAGGTGTTGTACCCCAAATTAAAGTTTTCATTACACTTAGGCATTTTGAAGAAATGAGTCAAAATACTGTTAAATCTGTCAAAAAGGTCAAAATTGGGGTTTGCATGTCTTGCATGAGGGTCAAAAACCTACAAATTTCAAAATCAAGCAATCTACGTCGGTTCAAAATGATCAAACCTACAATACCCAAATTTTAGTTTTTCATCCCTAAATTTTAGGAAAATTCCTATTTTTAGCAGTTTTCTAAAAATAGAAACTTTTCTGGGTTTTTCTGGGTTTCTCAAGAAACGAATACTTGTAAATTTTTCTAAAAATAGAAATTTTGGCCTCTAGGGTTAAGATTTTTTTTGATTGGCTCAAAATACTTCCTCATCAGGTTAGTGCAATCAGAATCACAAAAAGATCAGTTTTACCCTACTGGGTCTATTCTGCTTTTTCAGAGATCCAAGGTCATCAACAGAGGTTAGCCAGCTGCCAAGTGTCATAATCAAATGTTCAGGCATCAAACAGATGCTGTCAATGAGGAACAAGCATGAAAAATGGAGGAAGGTGAGTAGAAGCTGAAAAAGTTAGAAAATGCAAAAAATTGGCTAACACTGATGAATCCAGGTGCCTCTAGTCAAGAAGGGTGCCCACACTTCAATGCCTTAGAATATTTTTGTTTTTGGCAGTCAAAGACAAGGAAGGCATGTTAAACAAGGTGAAAATTTGAAAATTACATAAAAAATGGTTAACTTTGCCAACCATGGGCGCCCCTGAAGGAGAAAGGCGCCCAACTTTTCAAGGGGTTAAAATTCAGAATTAGGGTTTCTGCCTCCAGGTCAACGTTGCTCAGAATCTTCCCGTCCTTGCAATGAATCAGTCAGCACGAACACCTGATCAACCGGTCAACTAGAATCTCAGATCAAACAGAGGCCACAATGAGAGATGTTTCACAACTCTGAAGACAAATGACAGTAAAAATGGCTAAGTCTGGAAGAAATGGGCGCCCCTGAAGGAGAAGGGCGCCAAGCTTTTGAAGTGTTAAATGATGAAATTTACAGAAGGTACCTCCAACATAACTTCGTCAGAATGGGTCAAGCTATCCAACGCATTCATCGGCTCGTCCGAAGGAGTTAGCAACCATCAGATGTCGCAAGCCGAACAGACGAGAAAAAGTGTATAAAACGATAAAAGTCGAAAGCAATAGTGGAAAATTCAAAATAAAAACTAAGTCTGGAAGAGATGGGCGCCCCTGAAGGAGAAGGGCACCCAGGGTTTAGAGCCATCAGAAGTTAGTTTTCAGAGATCAAGTATCCATAAGACCCCTTCTAGAATCTTATTAGTTATCTAGTGAATCCGTCAGCCAGTCAGTTCGATCAGTACAATGCCCAGAATCATCAATTCATGATATTGCTATCAAGATTCAATCGTGTAGTTTTCGAGTCAAACTCATTGAGCCATGATTCATGAGTAGTGGTTCACAAGAACCCATCTCTCATGATAATGAATGGTCCACATAGCACTCATTGCATCTAGGTGATGCTCACAAAGTTTCTCGATAATTATATTGATAATAAAAAGTATCTTAAAATTGCTTTATCATTTCACATCTTTACACTACTTTAAAAAATTTGATGGAGCACACATGCTAAAGGATGAACTCACATTATGACATTTAGAGGCATGCATTAGTTTACCTCAACCTCAAATATCATTCTGTGTCTAAATATTTATTCTTCATGCATGTTTATAGGTGCACTTTTACTCTAATATACACACTCATGTTACGAGTCACATGCACCTCAAAGTGACAACAAAATATTATGGTGAAATCAACATACCCATGCTAATTTTCATTTAGTTTTTGGCCTATCTTGATGGAGTGCCTCAATACAATAACTTATAGAATAATTATGTAACCTTGTGTGACGTTAGATCCATTCCCTATATATTTATGTATATTGCCACATGGTCAACATTCATTATTCCACTTGTGTTAAAATATTGATTTCTTGTCCCAAGTCATTCCTCTAACATGAGATTGTCCTTGCACAATGTAAAAACCTTAAATTCTATAATTCTAAATTTACTAACTCCCACCCATTTCATTTCCACGATGAACCAAATTGGTAAATGTTTCAAATAATTTATTTCTATGTACTTGTGATTGAGGGAATGCAATATGGATTTATGGGTACGCCACAGGATGTGTCTAAGGCCTTCATTGCACATTTTCCATAATTGAAGATCACTTAAGTTATTTTGATGCACTTATACTGTTCTTGTCGCACTTAATTTAGAAATCTCAAGTTGACATGTAATAGTACTTAAACATTTTGACTTCCTGAGAAATCATTCAACTTGGAATTCATTCAAAAGTGAACATTATCATCATATGTTCATGGATGACTATAGCACATTTCTTCCTTGCTTGATGCATTGGAAAAGTGTTTTCATTGGGCTTACAAAGACACTAAATAAAAATAACTATTGTGCAAGTCCATATTTGCCTTGCTTAATGCATTGGAAAGTTGTTATCATTACGCCTACAAAGACACTCACAAAAAATGAAAAAACAACCTTCATGACTATGAGAGGCAAGGATTAAATTGTGGCTCAAAAAGAGAAGTATGGCATGCATTCGATTGAAAGAGGACACATGAAAATGTTTCATATGGGTAATACCTTTCTAAATCCCACTCATGTGTTGAACATTTTATCACAATATCCCTAGTAGTTGAACAAAAAGAATATCATGTATTGTAAGTAGACTATATCATACTTTCATTTCAAATATAACTAATATGCAATCTTAATGGACCAAATACCTCTTGGTAACCATAAATCTTTGTTATCTCTAACTTATATCCAATACAAATGGACCAATAGTTGAATACGAAAAACTATTTCTTGTTATAAAAACAAGTTATTATTTAAAAAATATACCAATAGTTGAACACTAAAACTTTTTGATAATCCTTTACATATAAAGCTTGACCATTCCAATATGGATGGTAAAAGGATGGCTAGAAGATTCCAATCCCGTACTCATATCACATTGCACCAAATCTATTCAGAGTGTGTTCCAACATGAAATCAATGACTACTTTACTAGTACCTCTATGAGTGGGAATAGCCTCAACCCACTCAATAAAGTAATTAATTGCTACAACAATCTACTTATACCCTCTACTAGATTTTCCAATAATCTCACCAATATGTCTCAATAGTTCCACAATTGATCTTTTCAACTTTCTGAGAACCTTTGACAAGCTTATGTACATAGTAAAACAAACTAGGACACTAATATCCAACTCTAAGAATCCTACTAGCTTTAGTGTTTGCTAACAAGTGACCACCATATACACCATTATGCATATCTCATCAAAATTGTAAAAGAGCTCCATATTCATTTCTTGACATCACAATTCAATCAACTATTGCAAGGCTCAAAGCATGTAATTCAGTGTCCCTTTTCATCATCGTTCAAAAAAACATGTTAATTCATATAGATCACATAATAAATTACATCTTTATATGGAAAACAATTTTCTAAACTAAACTATTTTTCATAAACATCTATCGTCACTTTATTTACCCTTGCAACCTCTAGGCTTAAGTATGTAATCTACCCAACCAATCCTTATCCGCCAAACAACTATGTGATTTGTATTTTAATATCAAATTCCTTTATCTTACCTATACATCTACATCCTCTAACTATCACTTCCTTTTTGGTAAAATTTTTTGTAAGAGATTGCATTTCCTCAGCTTCCCATTTTTATGCTTTCTCCTTTCTTCAACAAGTAAAAATATACCTTTTGTTTTCTCAATAAAACTAACAATAATCTACTTACAAATTTAATCTTTCGTAAGAAAACATCAAATACCTTTCATTCTCCTAGGCAGAGGATTTATATGCCCACATAATTTCTCTTATATAACCATAAGTCACAAGGTTACCACACTTGATCTTTCCAATTTCCTTGTGAACCTTTGAAAAGCATCACATTTTATTACTAGCTTATATACATCAAAAAACTAAGTAGGGCACTAATATACAACTCCAAGAAACCTATGAGATCTCTTTTCAAACAAGCAACCACCACATACACCATGATGCATATATTATGACACTTTCCCAATTTATTCTTCATCAATGCACCTAAAAAGCACTCCATCATCATTTCTCTAGATCAATACTACGTCAACTATTATGTTGTCTCATATTATTCTAACTCCTTGATCTTGACTTATATCATTTTGACACCTTGATCTTGTAAAGGAGAATTTTAAAATAAAATATACAAAGAAATTTCAAAATAAAGGCGAATTTGTAATTTAATGAAACCTAATATTTTTAAAATGTAGCAATGCATTCATAGTGCTCTCTCTTTCCAATCACTCAAATCCCAATGTAAGCAAGATGAGAGAGTATTACAACTGGTTAGGCATATTCTACTATTGGCAATTAAAAAATATGCAAAAATCCCCACACTCAAAAATATGACAATTGAAGAGCCTGAGAAACATAGAAATACATCGTTCTCCAAATATGATGGATATTGATTCTTCTTGTGATGTAGTTGGTGTTGAATTCTTCCAAACACATGACCCTTGTTCACCAAAGTTCACCAAAATCAGTTGAAACTTAATAAAAAATAAAAGTTTTCCACTGCTAAATGAAACTCAATTAAATCAAAGTTCACCAACCTCCATTAGAAAATCAAAGTTTGCAAAACTCAACTAATAGTCATTTGAAAGTTTAAGTTCACCAAACTCAATCTAAAATCATTGTTCTTAGAACTCAATTTAAAATCAAAGTTTTCCAAACTCAATTGAAACTACAGTGAAAATAAATTTCGCTAGCTCATTCGAAATTATAGTGAAAAGAAAGTTCACCAACTCATTCAAAATTATAGTGAAAAGAAAGTTCGCCAGCTCATTTGAAACTACAATGAAAAGAAAGTTCACTAAACTAAATCAAAAGTCAGTGTTCGCCAAATTCAATCGAAATCCAATTGAAAATAATATTTCACAAAAATCTACAGGCACTAAAGAGAAAAATACAATTAGTCGAAACCAAAGGAAACTCAATATAAACTAAATGTTTGTCAAGATCAATTGAAAAATCAAAGTTCACCAAACTAAATTGAAAATAAAAGTTCGCCAAAGTCAATTAAAAATCATACTTTATCATACACGATCAAAAATCAAACTTCACCAAACTCAATTAACAATTAATGGAATATGAAAGATGACCAAAACCAATTAAAACTCAAATTTCACCAAACTTAATTAAAAATCAATGGAATATCAAAATTCCCCACACTCAATAGAAAATCATTGTTCACCACACAAAATTCAAAATCAAAGTTTTCCCACCCATATTGAGAAAACATTGGCTAACCCATTCGAAAATCGAAGTTCACCACACTCAATTGAAAATCGAAGTTCACTAAACTCAATTGAAAAATCGAAGTTCACGAAAATCAATTGAAATTCCATAGAAAATTTGTTGGCAAATAATGTAACATATTACATTGTTACCTAGGCAGTTCCACCATTGCCTTGGTCACTCACGGTTGCTCACAATTATTCCAACTGTTCAACCGCTTCCTTTGTGTATAAATGTCGATGTACCATGAAATAAGACCATTTTATTTTATGTATTTATCTGTAATATGGTATCAGAAAATACAAGACCATTGCAATTCATATATGAAGTTGATCGACATATGGTGCTAACGAACCCTAGAAGATAATCGTGACGACACAGTAATCACTGGTATTTTCTTTTGCTTGGACTCTCAAATATTCTTATTGCAAGGCCTGCCCTTTTATTCAATAGTAGCAAATACTTTAACTATATCATGGGTATATTAATTAAGTGATAATAAGTAGACATATTCAGTAATGATTTGGTAGTGATAGTTGTTTTTCTCATGAGAAAAGCTAATGAATTCTAATATTCTTATTGCAAGGCCTGCCCTTTTATTCAATAGTAGCAAATACTTTAACTATATCATGGGTATATTAATTAAGTGATAATAAGTAGACATATTCAGTAATGATTTGGTAGTGATAGTTGTTTTTCTCATGAGAAAAGCTAATGAATTCTAATATTCTTATTGCAAGGCCTGCCCTTTTATTCAATAGTAGCAAATACTTTAACTATATCATGGGTATATTAATTAAGTGATAATAAGTAGACATATTCAGTAATGATTTGGTAGTGATAGTTGTTTTTCTCATGAGAAAAGCTAATGAATTCTAATATTCTTATTGCAAGGCCTGCCCTTTTATTCAATAGTAGCAAATACTTTAACTATATCATGGGTATATTAATTAAGTGATAATAAGTAGACATATTCAGTAATGATTTGGTAGTGATAGTTGTTTTTCTCATGAGAAAAGCTAATGAATTCTAATATTCTTATTGCAAGGCCTGCCCTTTTATTCAATAGTAGCAAATACTTTAACTATATCATGGGTATATTAATTAAGTGATAATAAGTAGACATATTCAGTAATGATTTGGTAGTGATAGTTGTTTTTCTCATGAGAAAAGCTAATGAATTCTAATATTCTTATTGCAAGGCCTGCCCTTTTATTCAATAGTAGCAAATACTTTAACTATATCATGGGTATATTAATTAAGTGATAATAAGTAGACATATTTAGTAATGATTTGGTAATGATAGTTGTTTTTCTCATGAGAAAAGCTAATGAATTCTAATTCTTGAAGAATTTATTATGCTGCACTTTCCTTTCATATGCATATGTAATCCAATTAGTGGCAGTTAATATGCATAATTACTTATTAAAAGCAAACAACTCTTCTTAACCTACCATCTTATTTACAATAGTAATGTTATAATGATGAGTGTAAATTTGTGATATTTAGTCGATAGATATAAACAATGAAATGTGTATTTTTTACCATTTCATATACCCTCTCATGCTTTGGCATGTACCATAAAAGGCTACTTATTATTGATCCTAGATTGTATTTAATGTTGTAAATGACATGTGGAATATGATTAAGTTCATTTTCCTTTGACAATGTAACTATGATATACTAAAGATTGTGATTGAGTGCATAGGAGAATGTTACAAAGTCCTCCTTTTATTTCAAGCAATAAACTTTAAAAATTGGAAGGTAATCTTTGAGAGTTCGTAAGAGGAAGATTGGAGAGTTGATGGTATAGTCAAAACTTTCAGAGATTTCCTCAAGAACGTAAATATAACTTAAGGCTTAACATAAGGGAATCAAGAGGGCAGGATCAAGCTTCGTATTGATTAGGTAAATAATAACCTTACCTTGTTTTTCTTCATAAAAATAAAATTATGTTCCTCATATTTAGTTATTCAACTATAATCGAAATCATTGTGATATAAGATCCCTATTGTGTGAAAACCATAAAACTTCATGATGTTTTGGTGAGTTATTTTACTCCTGAAACATAAGTTGGTTTCCTTGAGTGTTCATGGAATAATTTAACTATTATTAGAAATGCTAACACACAAGTTGGTTTAGTAGAGGTTAAAAGGATTTAATTGATTTTGTGAGATTATTTTAAATTTAGTATATTGTAGTTAAGCTAAATGAATAGTTTAAAAAGATAAAACATATTCTAATCGAGAAGTAAGTATATAAGTGAATACTATTAGAAAGAATAATATGTATTTCACTTAAAAGTTACAATATGTTGAAATATATCTTATGCATCTTAATATTATGAATATTTATAAAATATAATAAGGTATAAGAAAGTGTATAATTAAATGCATTAGCTAATTTGATAAGATTCCCATGTTACGTCATTTAAAATAATTGTCTATATATATTTATGTATTCATATGAGGGAGAATACTATAGAATGTATCAATGGGATTTTAGCAATATAAGCTTATGATCGGAAATCTTATCATACATAGTGATAATAGAGATTTACAAATTTTGTTATTGAGCCTCACACTCTGAATTCATGAATAGATATGCATCTAATATCACAAATATTATATGAAATAGTGTTATTAAAATTTGTTGTAACTTCTATAATAAAAAAATAAAACCTCTTAATTCATTTGTTTACTAATAAGAAGTCAAAAGATGTTGAGTACAATAATACCTTATATTAATAATGATGAACAACAACCCATTTTCATAAAGGAACAACCCATATTCAAGGAGCAACAATAAAAGGTTAGATACAAGAGAAAATGTATGTTATTACTGTAAGCAAAAGGGACACACAGTGAGATTTTTTAGAATTCAAGCCAAAGATCTTCTTAAAGGAAGATCAAAGATGAATAAGATATAAGAAACTTTGATTGCATTAAAAATGAGGATTCTTTAGATGATAAAGTTATTTTTAATTTTTAATAACTTTTCCTACACTAAAAATGAGGATTCATCAAATGATGAAACTATTATTGATGAAGCTATTATTAATGACTCCTATGGTGTTGGTGGTTTTAATCCTCCATTAGTACTATAAGCCTTCACTATACTTGAGGCTAGTGGCATCAGACGATGGAGGAATTTCCATCATTTCAAGATAGCTTCTCACTTTGAGATGATGCTTTATATGAGAAGCATTTTTGGCTTTATTTTCTTGCTTTTCATTGTTATTGTTGTCAGATATGAAGATACGTGTGTATTGTTGAACAATAAGAAAAATAGGGGGTTTTATAACCTAGGTCATAGAACACCACTGTTTCCAATTATCATTCAATAATGTTCGAGGAATCCAAGTTGGATTGACTATCAACCTCAAGGGTGAGTCAATTCTCAACAAGGAAGACCTAGGAAGTGGTTCCTTTAAGCTTTGAGGGGTTCACCACCAAGCAAAAGCTTGGAAATGACAAGTAAGCATTCAACTCACAAAACCTAATAATGCACGCTAAATGATGAGTGCAAATGATGGAAACATGCAACAAGTTAAGATATGTGTACTTGGGAAGATTGGAAATGTGATGAGGATTTTGGAAATGCAAATAAGCTGTCAAAATGTGCTATGGAGGACTAAGACGCCCTTACTCTCTTATTAGTCACGTGGTTGTTTTTCGGAGTAGATGCAAAATCTTAAGATGTCGGAACAGGATCCGAAAGAATCTCTACAAAATTTCACTTGGAGGACTAAGACACCCTTGCTACCATCTTAGCATCAATCTGAATTTATAAAATCTCTGAATGTGATCCTAAGGCTTCATGTCTGCACTTCCTTCTTCTCTAATCCCAGGTTCTGAAACTTTCGGATTTGGCTTGTAGGTGAGTTTTCGTGAAGATGACAACTTTGCAATACAACTTGGCAACTTTGCACTTCAAATGATCTTCAAGTCTTCAACATAAATCTGCAATCACAAACACAAAAGAGAGGAAAAACTTGTTGATTGTTAGTCAATGGGGGTTTGCCAAACCCTTGGTCAAACCCCTTGTTGGTAATCAAACCTTGAAATGACATTAAATGGAGGGAAATGATGAATGAACAACATGCAATGTTACAACTCACCAAACCCTTAGTATGAAGTCTGCAAACTTGTGTGAAATGGCTTGCTCAAATATCTTGAATCAAAGCAATGCTTGATAGATATGAACTTGAATTGTTTGCTTGAATCAAAACCCTACATCACAAATTTTGGCACAAAAAAACACATGATGCAAGATCTTTGATATGATGCTTGATGAATTTCTCTTGAATGCTTGAATACTTGAATGCTTGGATGCTTAGATTGCTTAGATATGTTGGATGATGAAAAATGAGAAAGGAACCTTGTATTTATACTTATCCATGCTTAATATCCCAAAATTACACCACACCAAGCCAACATATGAATTCATTAATTAAAGGAAGCTAAATCTTGCTTCAATTTAAAATTCACTCCTGAAAATACCTTAAGGGGGACTAAGATGCCTTAGGCATGAAACTCTGGGCATAGACTTCAAAAGGGGCCCATTTAATGCACACTTGAAATCAGGGTCCCAAGACCTTTAGGAGACAAAGACACCCTAGGTGGCATCTTAGTCCGAACCCAAAAATCAAGGACACTCAAATAGAATCATTAAATTATCATTTCCTCTTTAATGTTTGTCGAGATTAGTCATTAAAAGGTACAGTTTATTAGGCTCGTGGATGAAAACAAAGACCAATTAAAACATAAATAAGGATAAACAAAGCAAGCCAGGCCCAAACAAGTGTGAAAATGCAAGGGTATGCATTTTCCTACACTACAATTGTGAAGTTTAGTTTTTGGAGACAGGTAAGGGGTTTGGTGAAGAGCTCAATATAGACTATTGCCTAGATAGTTCATGAGAATGTGACCAAGGATTACACCTTTACAAGGGTCGATTAGACAACTTGGAGGATGGTTGTCCAGTATTTACGGTGAGGGACCATTGTTCATACCTTTATGAGGGTCGACAAAACAACCTGTCGAGGCAGCTTGTCCAATAACTATGGTCTATGGTTCAATAATTTTCTTGAGAATGTATACATATTTTGTAGTCAGAAAATTTTGTCATGTAAAAATTAAGTGGAGTTCCCTTGAAAAGATGAATTGTAAGGTTTCATGGTATTGGGAACAATGTGATAAGGGGGGAATGTTGGCATATAATGTAACATATTACATTCTTACATAGGCACTTTCACCATTGCTTCGGTTGCTCACGATTGCTCACAATTATTCCAATTTTTCAACCGCTTCCATTGTGCATAAATGACCAATGCATACCATAAAATAAGACAATTCTATTTTATGCATTTATCTATCAAAATCTATGTTCATGAAACTCAATTCAAAATAAAATTTTGCTAAGCTTAATTGAAATTCAATAGAAAATCTAAGTTCATGAAACTCAATTCTAAATCAAATTTGGCCAAACTCAATTGACCATCAAAATTCAACAAACTCAATTGAAGCTTATCAATTTATATTGAAATTCAAACTTTGCCAAACTATATTTAAAATTAAAGTTTACCATGCACAATTTAAGATCAATGCTCATGAAACTTAATTGAAAATTGATGAAGGGAATCCAACATGCTCTAATACCACTGATGAAGGGAATCCAACATGCTTTGATACCCCTGATGAAAAGGGAGACTCTCCCTTTCACATGTGATTACAAAACCACACTAAACACAGTGCAAGAAGGTTGCAAATTGATAAAAAGTACAAAAAATGGAAGAGAAATCCACAACTTCTATTTTGTTCAAACATGCAAAAGATTACGTCAAACTGAAGCTCATGGGCTCCCCTTCAATCCTACATGTAACACCTGAAACAAATGTGTCTTCAACAATTAGAAAACATTTCGATGGAATATGGGTGTGCAAACTCAACTTCTCCAAAGCCCCCCTCTCAAAATGAAAAGGCCTCAATAAATAGAGAATGTGTTTGGAGAAAAAACCTTTCATTGTTTCACAAAACAACTTCCTGAAACCACCTTGAGAATTCCACGCCCAACCTTGGGAGTTTAAAAATATATAATAAGAAATGAGGTCTAATGCATGCCAGCCTTCACATAGGTGCCTAAACTCTATATAATCAAATTTGGATAGTTATAACATCTTACAGCCTCTTATAGATTCCTTACAGCTTGTCGGTTACACTTTGCATGCAAGCAACATGCAAGATTCTTTGCAGCCCACCTTATGACAGTTTATGACACATGTACATGCAAAACATGCCAAAATTACTAAACGAAAAAATATTTATCCTCACCCAAAAGTGGACGCCCAAAAGGAATATTCTCCCACAAGATGCTTTAACCGCTTAACTAGGACCTATTACCCATCAAATTTGTAGTTACAATTTCACCCAAAAGGAAAATTACATTGTTGTAAATGAAAATATTATTTTCCTAACCCCTAAGCCCTTATTGAAAATAAACCAAATTAAAATAACAATACAATGGCAGTCAAGTTTCATGGCATGTTTCTTTTGAAAACAAAGTGAAAAGCGTAATGAAGGCAATGACTCGCATTGAGTGCACCATTGAAATATATAGTCAAATAGAGGCTGAGCAGTGACAAGGTAGTAAAACTCAAACCCTGCATAGTAACAGTGGTAATCACAGGTTCAATGATTCTTCTTAGCCATTGTATTATGGAAGTAGTGGACTGCATGCTTGGGACAATGTTTTGAGATTCATTTAAGGTGAGAGAAAATAGCAAGATTCAATGCCAAGCTCATTCTTGTTGACTCAATCCCATTGGTATACTAACTTAGTGCAGTATTTTGAGAAGGAAGACCTCAGTTACAGTGTTCCTCAAGTTCATGATTTAAGTAGGATCTCAAAAGTAGGCGGCAATGGCAGTATCAGTAATGCTAAGAGCGATCACAATCAATGTGATGCCATGAACATGGTACAGTGAGATTAGTAAGGAGACATGGTTAAATGACAATTTTTCATGTCTTTGACTGTCATAGTGATTACCACAAAACATAATGCAAGATATATCTAATAGCATTGACAACACAAGGTTTTTTTACAGGGTTCGGGCAAATTTTCTTTTGGGGTTGGGTTCGCTTTGGGTTTGTTAATACAAAAACATATAAAAATCAGAAATATATGCATATTTGCAGTAGTATTAAGTGCAAAACACACCACCATATTAATAGTCAAAGAACGTAACAAAAATACACCACCACTTTCATAGTAAAATATCATGATATAGAATTATAAATTAAAGTTCAAACATAAAAAAGTCAAGTGTTTAAAATGAGCCATTATTGATCATTGATCAATCTGAATCATATGGGTTATCAAAAAAAGCATCATCAACATCCATATTAGATGCTACATTTTTTGTAGAACCACAAATAGCGTTAGTTCCACTCACACAAACACTGCCACTAACACTAGCATTACCACTCTCACGCTAATCAGCTGCCTCGAGCTCATAGTCATCACCAATATGAAGTGCAACTAAGCTACTTGTGGAAACATCCAAGTCAAGAAACTCTGGCTCAATATTCTACCTCAATATCCCACCTCTTCCTTTTTTTAATGTAGCCTATTGCACTTTATTAAGTGGGTGAAGGAGTATGTGCTCCAATTCCTCTCGGAAGAAGATGAACTAGAAACCTCTTAAGAACAAATTAAATAATTAAGAGTTACAAAATTTAACTAAATAAAATTAAAATTATAAAATATAAAACATAAATTTAACAGATAAAAGAGTTTCACTATAAAAATTACTTGGGCTAAAAAAATTATTGCAAGAGATTGGAGGTGCTTGTATTCTTGACCATGCAAGTACCACCAACTATGACAATCCACATTGTACTTGTGCTGACGAGCATCAAGACAACAATCATTGGAGCATGCAAAACCCAAGAACTCATCTCTCACTCAATCACGTTGATCATGGCTGCTAAAGAGTCTATGAAGTGTTGCCTTGTACCCTTGACCCACATCAACATCTCTAGATGGAGAAACTCTTGATGAAGTAGAAATTATCTCAACACTATAATATTTGGGACTCAATGCAAAAGTATGAATATGCAAGGGAGTAGTCATTTTGTTCCATCTATCTACAATGATTTCATGTAGCTCTTTGAAGAAATTTTCTTCAGGATCTTCCTCTTTTGCATTGATGATGGTTTTCATCTTCTCAATCATTGAGTTCATACCATCATATACTTCACCCAAACAAGGTCTATCCCTGTCAGTGTAATGGATCATGCTCAATATGGACTCAGTGAAACTAACGAGATACTCAACATGATCCCAACAACTATCATCTAGGATCCTTTCCTTAACCTCATTTCCCCTTTCAATGCTATATTGCCTCCATACTATCAATTAGAGTTGATGACCATATTATAGAGTACATCACAAACCTCCATAAGTCATCTCAACACAATTATGTTGGAGGAAAAATGAGTCTCAACAACCTGTTTGAAAATCACAATAAAAATTAAAATATAATTTAAATTTAAAAAATCAAAACATAAAATTAAAAACATTGAGAATTAACTTACCTGCAACAATTCCAATTTTGAGAATTGTCTAAATATGCCTTGTGTCATATGGTGGTAGGTGACAAACATTTGGATGTCTTCAACCTCAAAATTCACCTGTTCGATCCACTCAATTTTGGTTCAAATTTTTTCAAGCATTAGCTTGACAAACGATGTCAGCAATCAATGGACCATCCTTCACTTGTCCTTCACAATCCACTGCTCTCAAAAATATTTCCCCTTTAGGAGACACAATAATAACATTGATACATGGGCGATTTTTTACATATTTCCATCTATCAGAAATGATGGTCACCTCTGTTTCGATCCACGAATCCCTTATGGGCTTCAAAGACTCTGCTACATGTTTCACCTCTTTATGCAATAAGGTGCAACACACCTTCTCAAAACCTGGGACCTTATACCCCTTTGGAGTCTCATCAATAGACTTCACCATTTTTTGCCAATATGATGAACAAACAATGTTGAATGCCAATCCATTGGCATAGACACATCTTGCTATGTCTTCATCAACAATCTCTCTTGCCTCATTCTAAAATGAAGTTTCCTACGGTTCCTTAGATATTTTATTTGAAAAGGCACAATTTTCTCTTGAGGGATGAAAATAAATGGATGGCTATCTGTAGGTGGAAAATAATAAGGCAGTATAAAGGGCTTCATAAATCGAGATCCTTTCTTCAAACTCAAAGGATGACTTATTTTAAGATTGCTTGCTTTTTGGTCTTTTTAATCTTGATCAACAATATATTTCAACACTATATCATCTGGAATACCATTATTATCTTCAACTGGACAAGCTTTGATGCCCAGTTTAGGGATCCTGCACATTTCCCCTTTAACTAGACTATATGAGCTTGAATATCTAACATGGGAATCACTACAAATCTTGAGGAGTTAGAACCAGTTGCTATTGTAATACAAAATACCTAAGGCACAACATATTGCAATTTTTGTATTGATTCATTGAAATTTAAAACTAAAAGACTTAATTAATTTCAAAAAATTGAACGTGTTATAGACACCGAGAAATAGCACAACAACTAACTTTGAACAATCAATGATCAACCCTCAAGTCTACTCAAGCTTGTGCTAGCAAGAGAGAAAGTTCAACAATCGAGGCAAAAAAACTTGTTTTTCATTCACAAATTGTTAAACCAGTATGTTTTTACCTATCTGATGTGTTACGAGGCAAATATTATAGTTAGAGGAGATATTTTAGTCCTTAATGTCAACAAAAAAGTAAAAAAAAAATAAAAAATGCAAAAAATTCGCAGCCTAGGTGTGTTAACATGCAGGTTCTACCTGAGTTTGAACCCACAGTAAAAAAGTCAAACCCTATTTGTTGGGCATGTTAAGACAAGGGTTCTACCCGGGTTTGAACGCACAGTCAAAAAGTCAAACTGTGTCTGTATTTACATCAAACTTGAACCCGAATAAGAAATTTGAACCGAACCGAATTGAACCCTAGGGCTAATCTGAGAAAACTGGTAACTTAGGAGTTTCATGACAAGGTTAGTTTTTCTACCAAGGAAACCTTTCTAAGATGGGAAAAATTGCTCAAAGGTACTGATTTATAGGGCTTTTAGGACTGATTTTAGAAAGAGTGGGATTTAGAACTCAAATGGAAACATATCGATTGTCTACATCAATAAAGAAGGGTCCCAAATTGGAAATTCACTTGTTTCCTTCTATCTAAAAGCTGATTTTGTGGAGTTTGTACCAATTAGGGTCAGAAAACAACTTCAATCAAGCTAAGTGATTGATTCTCTTTCCAAATAAATCAAGAATGAATTTAGAAGTAGAATTTCATTATAAAGACATCTCTAGGCCTTTCCTTTCTTTTGTTCTTCCTATCTTTTCATGCCCTATAGTGGAATAGATTGTTCTTCTAACTCATTTCTGAGACTTATTCTAAAAGCAATCCTTTTGATTCAATGAATAATGATAGTTGTTCCTTCTCATCTTGTTTTTGTCTCTAATTGCAGATGAATTGGTAGATGAACTAGTTGTGATCTAAGTTCTAAATCCTTCTTTTTCTCCCTTTTCAAGTAATGTTTTGGAAAAGGATACATGTTTAAGTGCAGGTTATATGTTGTGTGTTCATTTCAGCATATTGTAGTTGTGAAACTAGGCTTTCCTTTATGCAAAATGTTGAAACCAACACTTTCATATGTAATATTTGTGTGCTTCATGTTTTGATTTGAGTTGTGAACAAGTAAGAACCTTGTAGAGTCATTGTGATAGGGTTGCAGCAGTTAGACATAAATATTTTTGTTTATCACCTCCTAGGAATTAGTTTTTCAGTTTCAAGCAATGTCTCTATCGCTTTTCCTTGGATTTTTTTATAGTTTAGGTGATCCATTAAGGGAACCAGCCACCTTTGGAGATTCATCCTTGCTATAAGCTACCCATAGCTTGAGGATGTTTCCATGTTACATAGGATGGTTGATTGCATACTCAACTAGGGTGCAATCCTAAGTGCTAACAATAAACATTAGAAAATGTAAATAACTATCCAATCTCATATTCTACTCTTCTCAATGATGGATCACTGGGTGTGACCTGAAATGTTGAAAAAAAATACACATTTTAAACCAAAAGCGCACACTATTCAAACTAAAATGAATCTAAAACTTCACCACAATCACTTCAAACTCATTTCAAAATCGATATAAAATCAAATTTTATGAAACTCAATTAAAAATCAAAGTTTACCAAACTCTACCGAAAGTTAATTAAAACTCACAACTCACCAATCTCAATTTTGAAACTCAATTGAAGGTCAAAAAATTATATTTCAACTCAAAGTTTGCCAAAGTGTATTCAAACTCATTTGAAAATCAAACTTTACCAAGCAAAATTGAAAAAATCACTGTTCATGAAACTAAATTCAAAATCATTTCAAACTTAAAGTTCCCCAAACTCAAATGAAAATTATTGGAAAATTAGAGTTCCTCAAACTCAATTGAAAATCAAAGATCAATTAAAAATCAAAACCTACTAATCTCAATTGAAAATCAACAAAAAAGCAGAGTTGGTAAAGCTTAATTGAAACACAATTAAAAACTCAAAGTTCTTCAAAATCAATCGAAGATCAATTAAAACTCCATTAGAAATGAAAGTTTTCCAAATAGACTTTAACGTAATGTTGTACCCCAAATTAAAAGTTTTGCTACACTTAGGCATTTTGAAGTAAAAGTAAATGTCTTGTCAAAAACTGTCAAAAAGGTCGAAAATGGGATTTTGCATGTCATGCATATTTGTCAAAAGCTAAAAAAATTCACAATCTAATGATCTGGGTTTGCTTACAGTGAAGTTTTCTACAAAACCCAGATCTCAGTTTTTTGGCCCTACATTTTAGGAAATTTTCCAAAAATAGAAAGTTTCTAAAAATAGACTTTTTCTGGGTTTTTCCGGATTTCTTCTCATATGGACGTTGGCAAAAAATTTTAAAGATAGAAAAATTCTAAAAATAGAATATCGACTTCCAATGTTCAAACTAATTTTTATTGGTTTAAAATAATTCCTCATCAAACTAGTCCAGTAATAATCATCAAAAGATCAATATTTCTATGGTGGGTCTCATCTTCTTTAGAATTCCTCAAGCTATCCAATGGATATCTCAGCCAGGTCATCAGATTCTTTAGCCACCCACAATTTCAGATCAAATGGAGGACAAGACATGGAAGGTCAAAATTGAAAGTCGAAATTCACTAAAAAGTGACTAACGTTGGAGAGTTTGGATGCCCAAGTTAGCCAAGCGCACCCAATATTTTGAGGGCACAGAAGGTGGTTATAGGGTTAGCAGTCTACAAATAATTCCTCCAGTTTCTAGCAAGCTCTCCAATGAATTCTCAATAGTGAGCTCAAAAGATTTTCTAGTCATCAGATATTGTGGATCGAACAGACAAAGAAAATGAAGAGAAGAAATGAAAAACACAAAAAAAATCTAACTTTGGCAAGGTTGGGGGCCCCAGGTAGCCATGGGCACCAAGGAATTCAAGACATCAGATGAAGTTTTTAGGACAACTTACTTCCAAGAAGATCTTTTCCAGTTTTGACAAGTTGTCCAACGAATCCAACACCTAGTTCATCAGAGCTCTTGACCATCCACAATTGTGAATTCATCTGAAGATCAGAAAACACTACAAATTGAAGAACATCAAAAAAAAATCTAAGTCTAGAGGACTTGGGCACCCCAGCTAGCCAAGGGCACCCAAAATTTTGAGGGTTTAGATGATGTTTTAAGCATATGTTGCTGCTAGAACAATCATCTCTGATTTGATCAAACTCTGCAATGGATCAGATAGCCAGTTCACAAGATTCATCTAGTGTCTGGAATTGAAGATCAAAGGGATGCTATCAAGCAAAAAGTTGAAAATTTCAGAAAAATGGCTAAAGTCTGCCAAGTAAAGGTGCCCAAGTTCAATGCCTTAGTGAAATTCTCAAACTTTGTTTTGCGTCATTCAAAACAGTGTCTACGTTTGATGTTTCTAGCTTAATATTATCTTCAAATATTTAAAGCTAGAGAACAAAGCGTTTTCATCCGAAAAAGCTATGTAAGAAGGCTTTTGGCATTCATTATTCACTTTTTGCAAGTTAGCATCTAGAGGAGGAAACATACAATTTATTTTACATCAAGATTTAAAGGCCAAAAAGTGTTGCTTTCTAGTGTTCTTCGTGGCTTTCAGATCAAGTTGCATAGAGGCTCGCTTTTTCATGCTTTGTTTTTCAAGGGCATCACATTTCAAAAGAAGGGGGTCATCTTTTTCAAATACCATCAATCTGGGCCCGCTTAGTTTTTCATCCTCTTTAAGTTTGGAAAATTTTATATTTTCAAGAATATGCTTTTTCCACACTTCTTCAAAAAACTCACAATTTGCATTGCTTCATAATATAGTTATCTTCAAAACCTATATCTCATCTTTTTAGCTTTTTTTTGCCAAAAATTGAACATCTTGCACGTTCTTGAAAAAATCATTTTTTATAGTTTTCATCGTTCTGGGTCACTTTAAAAAGACACTCTACAAAACCCAAACCTTGACTTTTTTTAGGAATCTGAATTTAAAAAAAAAAATTCACCAACTTGTTTTCAATAGTTTGCACAAATTTTTTTCGGAGATAGGAATGTTCATAGTTGAAGCAAGAGGATATATTTATAAAAGGTCATCACTCTAGTTGTGGAGCTGCCGAAATTAGCAAGATTTGATAAAGTAGCTGAAGATGTCATTTATTTTCTAATTTTGATTGCAGAAGGCGAAGAAATCCTGGAAAAGCCGAATATTACCTTAGATAGTATCAATGCTCCTAACAATGAGGTAGTTGATAAGTAGGAGGTATTTTCCACAACGTGTCAAATTTTGAAATTGCTATCAGGATTCAACATACTTTTTGAAACTACACAGTTGAATCCTGATAGCAATATCAAAAAATGAGGTAGTTACCAATTTTTTAGCGGACATACTTTCCCAAAATACCAATGGATGAGTTATCTTATCATGGAAACAAAGATCTCCAAAGATAGATTTAAAGCATCAGTTATCTATTCTTTGTGAAAGGAAATAGCAAGTTGTAATAGTTGGAGATTTCCATGTTTTTTGCTTTCAACAAGTTGTTAGTTAGTCGTCTTGTTTTAGTTTTAGAAATAAAGCTTGCAAGTTGGCAAGTCTTGTTGTAAAAGCAAGGAGATTTTTGGGTTCCCTACTCCTTCGCTTGTGTATAAATAATGGAAACCTTGCCCATATTTCTTTAACCGTTATTGTGATAGAAAATTGTTGAGCCTACTTTCTCTTGTAAGTTTTTATTCAGTGTTTGTTCACCTAGTGTAAGATCAAGCTTGCATGCCTACCTTTAGTTGCAAGATATTGTTTAGTTTGTGTAATTTGTGTTAAGTGTATTTTGGTTTGATTGCTAGACTGAAACCCTGTTATTGCTACAATCCTACATGTTCAGTTTATGTTATATGTCACTACTAAACTGTAGTCGTAATTTGAAATATGAGAAAAGGAAATCTTATGCCTGCTTTGTTGCTTTGATCTACTATCTCAAGTTTTTTTTTATATGTTCTGCTTACATAATCTTTATTTCAGATTGCATTGAAAAGTACAACGATTCTTCAAGTGTGCATTGAGAGAAATTTTGTTTAAGTATCTGTGTCAAGGATCATTCCTTGTTTACTTTTAACTCTTAAGCTCTGAGTTTACTTGAGTTGTTAAAAGCGTCATTAGAGTAGGCTTACTCGTAGTTGAAGTTCCAAAGAGAAAATATCAACTATGGCATTAGACTTTTATAACCGTGTGCTCCTAGCTGAGAACAAAAAAGATTGGAAAATAGTTTAGTTTAATTTCTTTAAGCATAATTAGTAAAGAGAGAGCTTTCCCTCCTACTTCAAAGAGCGATTTATCTGTGCATAGCTGTCTTTTTCTAATTTGCATTCCAAAGGTGCAAATTGAAATGTCAACACCTAACATCTCCAATAATTTGCTTACACTTTCTGGTGAACCAGAAGGCGAATAAAATTTCATCAAGAATAGGTCACTCATCATACCAAATATGTTTTGTCTTGTTGGGAACATTCCTTCATATACCACTTTAGCACATCATTCTTTAATGTCCCTATAAAATCATATAGTTTGATTAAGTCTTAGTTAATCCTAGACCTCATAGAATCACACTAAAAAAATAGGGAAAATAAGAGCAAATTTGTATTCAAATATGATAAAAACCCTAAATTTCAAGAATCATTTTATTTCCTTTTATGATTCTTCAATTTTTTTCAGGTTTTCTTGAGGTCTTCTTCCAAAATATTATTTTCACATATTAAAATTGTATTATCCTTCTTTTCTCTTTAACCAATATTTCCCATTGGAACAAATATTTTCCTTATACAATTAAATTTTAACTACAAAAAAATCCACTTATGTAATATCTGTTGAAAATTGATTTTGGTGGCTTAACACTCCTTCACTCTTCCATGAATTTAAATGATCTACCATTAAATTTGTATCTCTTAAGGCATATATTAATAAATACTACAAAATTCATCAAACTCTACAAACATTTTAAAAATTATAGTCACCTTTCTTCTTTGATCAACAACAAATAGGTTTTCTTTTAAAGCTATAATCTCTTCCCACTTGTCTTTTACTAGATTCAATTTTCTTCTCAAATTGAAAAATTTCTTGCAAATTTCAACCTATTCAAATTTTTTGTTGCTTGCCAACCGTTTTAGTTATCTTTTGTTGTGCCATACTTATATCTTGTGATTTACAATTGTTGTGACATCTTATTTCAAGAATTTAACTCCACACAAAAAACCTATGATTTTCTTTCCACAAGAAATCATTATATTTTTTATTTCCAAATACAATACAAGAGATATAACATCGGTCTTCTTTGTCTGCATTTAACTTTTTAATTGAAATTCCTTTCTTAAATATCCACCGTTTTGGAGTCATCCATTCCAAACTTCTTCAACATCTATTTTCCATACTCGGACTGTGAAATGAAAATCCGTTTATATGTTTGATTGATCTATAGCCCGAGAAAGAAATTCATCTCCCCAAACATTGACATCTCAATTTTTTTCAACATTTCTTCCAAAAATTTCTTACACATAGCTTCATTTACACGAAAGATAATATCATCCATATATACAACTACTATCAAGATTTTGTCTTCCTCAGTTTTAAATTAAAGATTCCTATTTGCGGA
The DNA here is from genome assembly GCA_007115665.2 of Sequoiadendron giganteum. Taxonomy (NCBI): domain Eukaryota; kingdom Viridiplantae; phylum Streptophyta; class Pinopsida; order Cupressales; family Cupressaceae; genus Sequoiadendron; species Sequoiadendron giganteum. Next base: position 331,469,174 of record CM021105.1, on the reverse strand, counting down.
GCCCTTACTAAATCCTTGATGTATTAAGTACCTGTCCAATCTTGCATACCAAGCTCTATGAGTCTGCTTCAAACCCTATATTTCCTTCTTCAACATGCATACCATATCGGGTTGATCTAATAACTTAAAGCCTTCTAGTTGTTCCATGTAAACCTCTTCTTCCAATTCTCCTCTCAGATAAGCGAACTTCACATCCATCTAACAAACCTTAAAATCTTTATGTGCTGCAAATGCCAAAAACATTCAGATAACTTCCATCCTAGCCACAAGAGAAAAATCCCCCTCAAATTCTATACGTTCTACTTGTGAGTAACCCTTACACATAAGCCTTACCATGTTTCTTATTACTTCTCCATTCTCATTAAACTTGTTTTTGAATACCGATCTAGGGACCAATTCTCAAATCTGATTTTTTTGTATTTGTATAAGTTCTTCTTCCATCGCCTTCATCCAATGTTCATCTTTACATGCTTGAATTCCTGATTTAGGTTCAACTTTAGAATGTAAACACAAGTTTACCTCAACTTCAGCTGATTTCCTTCTTGTCAATACACCTTGAACCTCTTATCTCCAATGATCAGATCTTCAAAATTCTTCTTTTGCACATAGTTAGGGGTTTTAGAGGACTTCTCTGGAGCTTCTTCCTCTTCATTATGGACTTCTTGTTCATTAGTTGGGATAGAATTCTGCAAGTTTTCATCAACTTTAACATTTGCACTTTCAACTATCTTTCTCAACCTTTTGTTGCAACATCTGTAAGCTTTGCTTCTAATAGAATATCCAAAGAAGATACCTTCATCAAACCTTGCATCAAACTTTCCTAATTTTTTTTCTTCTCTTTTGATGTAACATTTCCTTCCAAACACTCTAAAGTACTTCACAATGAGAGTCCTTCCATACCATAGCTCATAAGGAGTCTTTGTGTTGTTAGCTTTAGCTTGAACTCTCATAAGTATGTAAACAACAGTATGAATAACTTCTCTCCAATAGACTTCTGGTATATTTGCCTCTTTCATCATTAGTCCTTGCAGCTTCTTGAATAGTTTTATTTTTCCTTTCAACAACTCTATTCTACTGAGGAGTTATAGGGGCAGACAAATTACTTTGTATTCCATGAACTTCACAAAACATGTTATAAACTCATTGGAGGTGAATTCACCACCTCTTTTAGACCTCAAGCATTTTATTTTCGAATCCATTTCATTCTCAACCATAACTTTAAATGCTTTGAATTTACCTAACGCATCATTTTTCTCTCTAAGAAAAGTAATCCATGTCACTCCAGAATATTAGTCAATTAAAAGCATTAAATACTTGTCACCTTGTAGACTAATCACCCTTCTAGGACCACAAAGATCTGCCTGCTAAAAATGAGCTACTACATTATGTTATTCACCTCCTCCTTGTAACTTCTAGTGACTGTTCGAATTATCCTCTTTTTCCTTTAACTTCTAATTTTGTCTTTTTGAGAATTCATTTTTAAAAGAAACTTAAATAATTTATTTAACTTTTTTTGTAACTTAAGTTACTTTTTGCATTATTAATTTAAGTTTTCCCTTTTAATTCACTATTTTTTGACAACTTAAATTAATTAATAATTTTATGTTGGTACATAAAAATTTGGTTTTTTACAATCCACCCTTCTCAAATATTGCTTGTCCTCGAGCAATGACAGCACAACAGCCAAACCACCTTTTTGGGACAACTTGAAATCATCTACTATTCCAAGATCCCAAACCAATCTCCTGAAGGAATCACCACATTCACACTGCTCCACTCTAATAAAAACAAGAAGTTCATCATACCAACTCTGAACTCGATTCTCCTGTGACCCCTCAAAACAGTCAACCTCTGGCCCAAAACTCAAATATCTCTGAATTATATCTGAAAATTCTGCCATACTACATTGCCATATAATCATTAAATACTTAAATTCAGTCAACTCATCAACCAAATTTATAAAAATCAGAATTACAATACTTAAGCAATATCTATAATGAAGAAAAATTCTTGTTCGATAGGGATAGTGAACCATAAATTCATTGGAGAGAATGTCCCCATGACCAATTTATCCTCATCGATAAATTCCCAAAGATACATGCTCCATTCATTGGTTGAAAATAAAGACCAAACCATCTGATTGCAAGCAACAAAAATCATGTGTTCGTTGATCGGCAAGAAAACAACAAACTCAAATCTGTAATTTTTCCTAAAGCCCATTCATAAAATAGTCTTGTGTTTTACTTGGATCCCATACCTTGTATTCATCATCAAATATAGCACTAGAATTGGGTAGAGTTTCATTCATCATCACATGATAACCAAAATCATATAGAAGTAATAGAATGTTGTTTACAATCATAAAATCAACATCTAGTTCATACCTTTCATTAGTGTATTCATGGATCTCATGCACATCTCCCATTTCAAGATGGTCATCATTATTCACATTTCCAAGCGATATATTACTCTCATACCAAGACAATAGGCTGCTGTTAACACTCATATAATCCACACTTTCTTCATTCTTTTCAATGGTGTCTTCATAAGTTGAAAATATTATAAACCTTCCTCCAATCCTAAATACTCATCAACACCTGTTGATTCATGAAGTGCAACATGGTGAAAACTGCTGTCACTACTTGTTTTGTCTACTATATCATGGCCGCAATCTATTTTTTTGGAACGTTCCAATCATTATAAACATCTTGAATCTCTCCAATATGAGGAATACTAAAATCATTACACATTGTTTCATATCTATGAAGTTTTTCAATTTATTCAACTAATTACATAGTCCCAATTATCCTTGTATCACTTTTTTGTTCATCAGAAGTGGCTGCAATAGAAATAGAATTTCCAGCTTTCTATAGTGAAAAGTGAGTCAAACTATTAGTGTATACTTTACACTTAGCATACACGTAAGCTAATAAGCCTACTTAGGCATTCATTGTAGACAGAGTGAGTCATTGGAATCATTGACATCTATGGCCCAGCTGGTTTAGAGATTAGAGAGGTGTCGATACACATCAACACCTCACACTTTCCTGATTTCCTATATAACTACATCTCCTGAATGTCTAATACTAGATCAACATTATGCAGTCTATGTGATATTGTGTTTGCTTTAAATCTATGTGGTTTGTTTGAGATTTCATGGTATCATATCCAAACAGAATTTGAAAAGGCCCAATAGATTATTAGTTTTTGTTTATCGATTCTCTGTTTCTTGCATTTCATTTTACATAGTAGCGAATCTGTGATTGGTGGCGCCGTATTTTCTGCTCGCTTTTGTTTGATTTGTATATGTCCAGGAGGCTGCTAATGTAATGCATTTCCAGTGGCAAAATTTTGAACGTTGCTCGCAGTCTCAAATCTCACCACCTGAAGGCTTTACCGCGGTGCTCATCCTGTGCTAATATTTTTTGGTATCTTCTACACGGATCAGATGGAGTGGCAATGCGTGCATCAGAGATGAAGAGCAAAGAAAATTTGATATTTTGCATGCTAAAATCCTGAAATTCCTTCTATTTGCATTTTTTTCAGACTTCTCTCAGGGTATTGGTCTTCTCTGTGTAACAATTGATAGGTAAAGTTATTGCAGTACAATTTTGGGAAAATTGAGCACACACGCATGTAGCCGTAAAGGCACCACAAAGCGTATGCTTGCAGGTATTTGCAAAATCTCCATCAAATACTACTAAACATGAGGTTGATTTGGCAAGGAGAAGAAACCATAATCCCTTTGCAGTCCATCCAATTGGTGCAAAGGAAAATCCCTATTGTTCAGACGACGGATTTTGTAACGCGAGGTGAAGGTTGTTCATGACAGAAACAAGAAAAGTCATGATGTTCTTCGGGTTAACGATGACCTCGTTGCCAACGGCTATGGCGTTGGACAAATTACCGGGGCACATAAGCAACTACATCTTGTTTGACCCATGCAAATGCCTTTGATTCAATTTTGGGGCATGCATTCACTCTGTGATATTGTGATTTGGAGATCTACATCTCAATTTGGGTAGTGTTAAAGCCTTTGTTTTTTTAAAAAGCCCTTCCTCATATATATTCTATTCTCCCCATATTCTATTCTCCTTTTTTTTTTTAAATTCTCACAAATCTGGATTTCTTTTAGAGGAGGCAATAGTTTGTTGCGTAATCGGTGAAATTTTTTTCCAAGTGACATAACTTTTGTTTGGTAGCTCAAACTTAGAGTGCTATTTTTTTTTGCAAAAGTGTCTAAATTTTTCACCACGAATTCAAAAAAACACAAAATTGCACTCATCCTATAAAGTGCTTGTTTGTGTTTTTTTTCAGCACTCCTATAAAGTGCCAAATTGGGGGGAAAACACATAATCAAGAGGGGTGACATATAATCAATGGGGTTGTAGTGTGGTTCATTTTCACACTTCCTCGAGAAGTGCTTATGTTCTTGTGCTTTTTCACTTTTGCACGCATTTCTAATTTCTTCTTTTCCGCAAGCAACTATCTAAGTCAAAGCAGTATGGAATCTAATGTTATTATAGTACCCTTAACACCTTTCAATTATCATGATTAGAAGATGAAATTAATTCTTGCACTTAAGAACAATGGCTTATATAGGGTAACTATGGGAACAAATAAAGAACCTACAACAACTAAAGACAAAGAAAAGTTTTTCAATAAGTGTAATCAAGCATTTGGCTTTCTATGTCTAAATTTATCACTTGATTTGTTGTTCCATGTTCAGAACTTGAAAACACCCAACCAATTTTGGTAAGGTCTTGACAAACTATTTGGGAAAATAGATGAACTTAGAAGCCATGAGTTAGAAAATCAATTCTTAGGTCTTAGTCCGAGAAATTTTTCAACTTTACAAGACTTCTTCACTAAGTTTAGGGCTGATGCAAGAAGTTGGGTTCACAAAAAGCTCAAAAAGTGGAAGTGTTTTTGTTGTTTTTCATAATTTGTCACACTTGGACTGAAAATTTGAGGCACTTACACAATGAACTTTTAAAAAAATCAGTAATATGAAATTTTGAATTTTGAATCTAGTTTCTAAATATGTAAATTATTCAAATACCCAAATTTTAGAAATTAAATTTTGATAGGGATCTATAAAAACCACTTTTTAAAAGTCCCTTTTTTTTACCATACTATGCACGTGTACGGACACCACTTTTTGACCCAAATAAAAGTATTTTGCTAATTCCTTTTGAGGAAAGAGAGCTAACAACATGAAGATTGATGAGGAATTTTTTTTGTAATTTTTTGTTGAATATTTTTTTTTTAATTAAATTTTTATTGGCCTTAATTGTTGTTTTTAAAAATCAACGTGTACGGACAACATAATTTGACCTAAACTAAACATTTTTTGAAACTTTTTTTTTTCATTCTGTAAAGAATTGTCTAAAGATTGATGTCATATAATTTTTTTTACAAGAAACTTCACCAAAAAAAAGTTATTAAAAAACAAAAAAAGTCTAATATTTCATGTTTAAGGACTAGTTTGCTTTGAAATTAATTTAAAAATATCAAATATAATCCAATATTAATAAAAATTATATATTTGGAAACTAGAAATCGTGTTCTGTAATGGGTTTTAATTTTATAGATTGATTCAGAAAAAAAGTCCATGAACCATATTGTCAAAGATGGACATTCTTCTTCAATCTGCCTTAGTTTTTTAGTTGCAGGTCAAAGGCTAAGGCTCGGATTGCCAAGCCTTTCCTGAGCCTAAAACCAAGGCTGCAAGTGGGTTGGAGATTCAAGTTTTTAATAACGCATATGCATTTTTAAAAATGTGTACGTGTTACAAAACGCATATGCGCTCTTTATTTGTTTGATTATTTTTAAAAAAAAATGCTTTTTAGAAATGCATACGCGTTTTGAAAAGACAAACGCATATGCGTTTTAAAATGCGTACGCGTTTCTAAAAAGAAAAACGCGTATGCGTTTCTAAAAAGCATTTTTTTAAAAATAAATGATTTGTATGCACTCAAAAACGCGTATGCGTTTTATAACGCATACGCATTTTTTTAGGCTCGGGTACCCAATGCATAACGCGTACGCGTTTTTTAATAACGCATACGCGTTTTCTGCGAGATTTTTCTTTTGGCCGAAACTTCCTCTCTTCGTGGACCCAACTTCTTGCACTTACCCTTTAAATCCTTGAAATTGTGATTAAAAGAATGTGGAATTGACAAGAAAAATGATCAATTAATCCTTTTTGTACTTTCCAAGTTAGGTCCAGAATTTTATGTGTTTGTATCAACTTTCTATTCTACTAAAAAGGGCTCTTGGAGCCTCATGGTCAATGCCAACACTTGATAACTTTATTGCTGACCTCACAAGGGAGCAAGAAAATATAATTCAAATGGGTACTTTGAAGTCTACTAAACCTCAAGCCTTAATTGCAGGGAATGAAACACATCAAACTTCAAAAGGGGAGAAGAAGAACACTAAAAAGGACAAGGAAATTAAAAAAAAGAAGTAAAATTTGACAACTCCAAAAATAACTCTCAAGCTAAAAAAGAGTTAAATGTGCCTTTTTGTAAAAATCTTGGACATGATGAACATCAATGCATGAAGAAAAAAATTGAAGTTCTACAACAAATTCTCAGAAAGAATAATATAAGGCTTCCTGATTCTATCAAGGCATCTTCATCAAATCAAGATAATATTAAAGACCAAAAAAAACTAAAGGGAAAAGCCTTAGTTGCTAAAGCATCTTTATCTCCATCATGGATCATAGACTCCAGTGCTTCACACCATATGGGTTCTTCTCAGGTTGTTTTTTCATCCTTAGAACCATCAAGTATGTCCACAATCACCTTAGGTGATGATACTCCAGCATTGGTAAAAGGGAGAGGGTTTGTTGAAGTTAAAGGATGAACATTTGCAAATGTTCTAAGTTCACCTTCACTCTCAACTAATCTCCTTTCAGTGTATCAAATAACTCATTTAGGGAAAGGCATGAGAGTACACTTCTCTCCAAATTTAGTTGAGATAAGAGAATTACAAAGTAACTATTTGGTAGCAATAGGGGAGGCAAATCATCAATCCAGATTATATACCTTCTCAAACTTTTCCATACATATTTCTCCAAAAGCAATACTAAATCATTCAGATGAAGTTAGCAAACTATGTCATGAGCGGTTTGGCCATCTTAGGTACCCCTATCTTGAACAACTATGTCAACAGAATATGGTTAAGGGATTACCTAAGGTTAAATTTTCTAAAGAGCTTTGTGGGGGTTGTGCACTTAGCAAGCATCCAAAAGAAAAATTTGACAAAGGTAAATCATGGAGGGAAAACTTGTCCATAGTGATGTTTCAAGGGCTTTTCCCCATCCATCTTTTACAAAGGCCAAATATGTTCTCACCTTCATTGATGATTTCTCACGTTTTACATGGGTCGACTTTCTTAGACAAAAATCATGAGTTTTTGAGTCTTTCCAAGATTTCAAAGCTCTTGTCGAAAAACAATCAGGGAAAGTCATCAAGGTTCATCGAACAGTTAATGGGAGAGAATATGTCAACAATAATTTTGAGCAGTTTTGTATATCAGAGGGGATGGATTTGCAACGCACAGTTTCTTATACCCCACAACAAAATGGTGTTGCAAGATGAAAAAATAGATCTTTGAAAGAGATGGATAATTGTATGATTCACTCTAAGGGCTTCACACCATCATATTGGGCAAAATCAATCAACTATTCATGTTACATATAGAATAAAGTTCCACATAAAGCCTTAAAGGGTATCACTCACTTTGAAGCTTGGAAAGGATGGAAACCAGCAGTTGATCATTGCAAAGTTTTTGGCTCTCATGCCATGGCACACATTCCAAAAGAGCAACATAAGGCTATGGATCCACAATCCAAACCTTTCATCTTTGTGGGATATCCAGATGGTGTAATAGGTTATCGCCTACTCCACCCTACCACACATGAGTTGTTTACTGAGAGAAGTGATAAGTTTCAAGAAACATCTATTGAAACGATACTTGATACTTCTCAACATATTGTGGACTCTTGAAATCCTAATTATAGTACTAATGATTTAGATCATTCTTAACAGATTCCTTGTGCAGTATCTTCTTCTTCCAGTGACGAAAGTGATGAGGGTTCATCTTCATCTAGTTCAGGGATTGCATTAGAAGTTGATATTTCTGCACCTGACTCACCCACATCTCACGGGGTAGATACAGGGGTAAAAGGTTCAACAAATGATAGACTAATTCAAGTAGATTTTTAGGGGGGCACATGCCTTCTTTGCTTCAGTTTCTGATCCACAGACATTCAGAGAGGCATCAAGCATACCAGAGTGGGATATTGCTATGAATGAGGAATATGATTCCTTGGTTAGAAATCACACTTGGGATTTGACTTCACTTCCTAAGGGAAGGAAGATAGTTCGATGTAGGTAGATATATCGAACTAAATTTGCAGCAGATGAGTCAGTTGATAAGTACAAAGCACGACTGGTAGCCAAAGGTTTTTCACAAGCTGCAGGCATTGACTATACAGATTCCTTTGCGTCAGTTGCTAAGATGACTTCCATTAGACTCACACTTGCTATAGCCGCATCACATGGATGGGATGTACATCAGATGGATGTGAAGAGTGCATTTCTTCACAGAGTCCTTAAAGAGGAAATCTACATGGAACAACCACTAGGTTTTGTTCATAATTCATCTGTAGTTTGTAGATTGAGGAAATATCTTTATGGCCTCAAACAAGCTCCTAGAGCTTGGTATGCCAAGATGGATTCCCACCTCTTATATTTAGGTTTTACTAGATGTCATATTGATCCCAATGTGTATCTACTGCAGTAGGATGATTCACTTTTGGTATTGGTTCTATATGATGATGATCTTTTGATTACCGAGAGTACTTCATTTGCTATTGTAGTAGTGAAGACATCACTTCAAGATAGATTTGACATGAAAGACTTGGGTTTATTGCACTACTTCCTTGGTATTGAGATTTCATAGTTAGCTTCAGGGATTACTCTTGCACAACCCAAGTATACTCTTGATCTACTTGCTCGGTTTCATATGACTACTTGCAAACCATCTTTGACTCGTTTTATTTATGGAGTCAAGCTTGACACTTCTGGTACTACACCATTGGTTGATGCTTCATTGTCTCGACAACTTGTTGGTAGTCTTATATACTTGACTCATACCAAGTCAGACATTGCCTATGTAGTAGGCATGGTTTTGATATTCATGCAGAAACCTCATGAGTTGCAGTGGAAAGCAGCTAAGAGGATTCTTCACCATCTTGATGGTACTCTTGGGTTTGGGATTCACTACAGAGTTGGTTAATCACTTGACTCGGTTGGTTATACAAATTCAGATTGGGTTGGCGATGCTGAGCTTCATAAGTAGGTTACAGGTTTTCACTTGGTTCAGGTTCTATCAGTTGGTCTAGCAAGAAGCAGAATGCTATTGCTATATCATCCACAAAGGTAGAGTTCAGGGGGGCTGTTAACTCAGCTACTGAGGCTATATGGCTTTAGGGAATTCTTTTTGAGTTTGGTACTCCTTTCAAGCATTCCATAGTCATCTATTGTGACAACTAGAGTACTATTTAGATATGTAGGAATCTGGTTTAGCATCAGTGAACCAAACACATAAAGATTCATATGAGAGTTGATTCATGGTCAGGTCATCAACTTAGTCTTTTGCCAGCCTTCAAAGAAGGTTGATGACATATTCACCAAATCCTTCACTGAGAGCAAGTTCATTCATCTACGAGCTCTTCTTGGCATGCGGTCTATATCAACATCATCATCATCCTTGGGAGGGGGTTTTCTAGTCTTTTCCACATCTTCTCTCTTTTTGGAGGATAGTTTTTTCCCATTGAGTTTTCTATCTTACTCTATTTTTTAGAAAGATTGCATTATACATGAGTACCTTATCAGGATTCATGATCAAGAGTCATTTTCTTTTGCATTGTACATGGGTACCTCACCAGACTAGTAGTCGGGACCCATTTTATCTATGCCCACCTAAACTATGCTTAAGGGGGGTGTTAGTGTATACTTTACACTTAGAATACACATAGGCTGATAAGCCTTCTTAAGCATTCATTGTAGACAGAGTGAGTCATTGGAATCATTGGCATCTATGGCCCAACTGGTTTAGAGATTAGAGAGGTGTCGATACACATCAACACCTCATGCTTTCCTGATTTCCTATATAACTACATCTCCTAAATGTCTAATACTAAATCGATATTATGGAGTCTATGTGATATTGTGTTTACTTTAAAACTCTGTGGTTTGTTTGAGTTTTCACAAACTTAATAGCAAACAAAGATCATCAACTTCTTTTTATTTTTCTTTAGCATACCTCACAGCTAGATCCTTGTCCATAAGCAACTGCAAATAATTTTTTATTATTATTTCCAAAGCCTTTTTGATAAAGTACAAGAGAGTATGAGAAACTCCACTTGGAACTCCCTTTTTCCTCTCCACAATTTGAGCTTTCCAAATGAGTTATTCCATGACATTATGTGTATAATGAAAACATGATAAGGCCGCAACAATCATATCTTCAGTAACTTTCATCTTTTCCTTCAAATCACATGACTCACTGGGCAAATGATCAATTTCATCTTCATGTAGCAACATTTTCGATTTGTCTTCTATATCTTGGCTCTCAATTTTAGCTGCATCCTCATGGCATAATTTAAATTTTGGGCTATGTTCAGAAGGTAATTCATCTACTGTTTTAATTTCTTTTTCATCCACTTGTTCCTCATAGGTCAAGGTACCTTTCCCTATCGAATGTTCTGTTATAAACTAATTGTTATTTATGAGTGGTTTCAGCTTCTCCTCACATTGTTTGAAAACTTTGTAAGCCAATCTATATGCAGCTGTAATAATAACCTATTTTTGCTTCCAAACAACCAATAACATAGATAGAATGGGCTTTGAAATACCATCACTTTCATCAATAACCAAAATTGTAATTGTTTGCATGGCTTCCATAACACTATCAGTATCATAATTTCTGATTGTGGCCAAGAAATGGTGAAATATTTGGTAAATCGAATCATCTAATCCCAAATCTAACATGATGTTTCCCAATCTAAGTTTTGCAAATGTTTCAAGTATAAACACCTTCCTAGAAAAATGCAAACGTTTAACAACATCCAAATCTTGAAAACTATCCACCATCAATTTCATTACCTCTTTCATTGTGTCATCATCATAAGCAACTTTAAGTGTCAATATTCTAAAGACCTCAATTAAACAAACAACAACCAACAATCTTACCTCTTCATCAGTATGTCTCAACCACCTATGCTGACCCAAAGAAGTCACACTAAGAAAAATAGATAACTACAATAAATTCAAAGGTGACTGCTCAGCAAGGATCAAACATTCTTCTACTTTTATCAATTTGAAAAAAGCAGCATTCCTTGATTGGCATAAGCTATCGAGTTTACTACCTGATTCATGGAGTGATTTGGCCAACCATTTTCTATTTCCGGCTGCCATGCCTCAAACCGAAACTCAATTCTGAATTACACAACAGGCTGCAGAAACTTTCTGAGCTCTGATACAAATGTAATAGCGTACCCCAAATGACATAAAAAAAAATCGATTTCACTCATTCATTTGTTCAAGCATTTCATCAAATAGTTATCTAACATGCTATTTTGTATCTGTTTTCGCTAGCTGATAAATATCTTATACACCATAGATAGAAATGAGTTTACACGAGCGAAATATATACCAATGATTCAAACATAAGAAATACTTATATATTTCAGAATGTGAATGTTCAGATGAAACGAGATGCACTCAAAAAGTGCAAAGTTCATATAGAAAATTATGGTATAATATTCTGACCTTTTATGAGCTTTAGTTTAGACTTACGTCTCAATTTCCTTTGCAGCTTAAACTCTCATTATAAGGTATGGCACCGTATAAGAAGTATGACAGCTCATTAATAAGACAGGAAGATATTGATCACCCAACACCTAATAGACTGATTTAGTGACTAACAGAAAGGATGAACCACTCTTTAATCTCTATTTTTCTTTCATCAAAAAACATCGCACCTTGTCACTTGTCGTAGCTCAAGTGTTCTTATAGATTACCTTATAAATTCAACGCATGTCTTTCCTTCAAAACCACGACTCCAAAAAGGGTGCGATTGCTATGAATGAAGTGGCTGCGGTTGTTGAGTATTTTCATGACACGTTAGCACTACCTTCCAAAGACTAACACGTCTCCTAAACTTATTGGTGTCGAACATTAATTTTCCGACTGGAATATGATTATCTCATTCACGTGTTCATCATATAGCCATATCATCTTTGATAAAGAGGTGCGATAAAATATTTTAAAGAAATGGCTTCAAATCCCTTTGTGTCAATTATATCCAACTCCAATACTTCGAATTCCTTGCTTAGGGACAATGGACCCAACGGCCAATATCAAGCGCAACTGAAGACTTTCTCCAGACTGGATGACACGCAACTCTGAGACTTCCAATACAATAAATAATCCGACACTTTGCAGGAAAACGATATTGATAAAGCATCGAACCTCCTTTAGCTCAATCGACGTCTCCTCATCATACTCAATCGACCAGACATGGATAATTGAATTGAATGACTCCCCTCAATTATACGATTACCATGATGGGTGCAAAATCACTCTTAAAAATAACGCTTGTTTAGAGTAACAACAAAGATGAATTTTCAAGCAACACTGGGACTCACGATTCCTTAACAAGGCGTAGCTGCAAGACGGTAATATGCCCACGTGTTTTTAGGGATTTGGAACGACCATGACTTTTCAAGCTGCTTCCGGAAGATATGAATTTAAAAATTATTTGTAGACATCTAAAAATGTCCTAGCTTATGAATTAACATTTTGGCACTTATATTCATCTATTAATTAAGTGATTTAACATCATTTAATTAATTCATCATCAAACAACATCAAACAACCTCAAACAACATCAAACGACATGGAACATCATCTCCAATCGTCCTATAACACCTCGGAATGACTCGCAATCATCCCATAATATCTCAGAATGACTCAAAATCATCTCATAACAGTTCAGAATGACTCAATCATCCCGTAACAATTCAGAATGACTCAAAATCGTTCTGTAACATTTCAGAATGACTCAAAATCATCTCGTAACAGCTAGGAATGACTCGAAATCATCACGTAACATCTCAGAATGACTCAGATTCATCCCGTAACATCTCAGAATGACTCTGAAGCATCTCGTAATAACTTTGGAACATCTCGAAATTATCTTGTAATGTCTCGAATCATCTCAAAATCATACTGCGACGTTCCCACATCGCATCACATCAAAACGACATCAAAAATCATAATTCCTCTATTAATTGAATAATACAACATTATTTAATTATCTCACTTTTTCATCATTTCAGACAACTTAAATAAAGTCCCAAAAACCTTAATTCCTCTATTAATTAAATAATACGTTATTTAATTAATTCACTTTTTCATCATTTCAGACAAATTAAATAAATCTCATTTATTTAATAAAGTCTTGAATATCTTAATTCCTCTATTTATTAAATAAAACAATATTATTTGATTAATTCACATCTCATCATTTCGACCAATTAAATAAATCACATTTATTTGATAAAGTCTTAATCTCAACTTATTTCATCTTGATTGATTAAATAACGCCAATTATTTAATTATGTCACTAAATTACCTTATTCCTCTAAGTGGATTAAATTATTAAATAATAATTTAATTACAACACTTTACCTCTAAAAATTTGAAAAAATAAATCAAACTATTCAAATCAATTATCAAACAAAAATCAAATCACACTAATGCAACTTTTGTTTGCAAAATTCAAACTTGATTTGCACGTTCAACTCCAAAAAGAATTAATTAATTAAATCAATTAATTCATATTCCACACCCACTTTTTGATTGAGCAAATTATGATTACTGATTGAACGATCTATTTTGTTAACTAATCAATCCAAATTGGTAACTGAACAATCTATTATGTTAACTAATCAATCACAATTCCTAACTAAGTCATCACATTCTGAACTAGACCATCACAATCCTGATTGATCAATCTAGATCTTTTAACTGATCAATCACATCTCTGACTGGCCAATCTATTTCTGAATCACACAAATTATGCAATAAACTTTGCACAATTCTCTCATGTCTAAATCCTCTCAACACACTCTGACCGTTGATCTAGATTTCTTCAAAACAATCTTGATCATCCATTTCAAAACACATCTTCTATATAACACCCCTTTCCTCACAAATAAGGATCGGAGAATCAACATACATTGAGCAACGAAGTGCTATCAAGAACACCATTGATAGAGTTTCATCACTGTCTTCAATCAACCAATCACAACAAGCATTCATCCACACTTTGCACATGAACTTTGGAGGCTTTGTTATGATAAAAGCAATCCAACATCAAGTGAATACACTCCGCTACGGGATGGTAAAAGTTATCTTTTGTTTTCATTTGGTAATCAGTAGGTTCCTCATCATGTTTGCAATATCATAATTCAATTTTGTATGTGTACGAGTTTTTATATTTTAGATTTGTGCATTTTGGCTGTAGATTAGTTTTCTTTGTCAGATTGCTTTCATGTTCTTCTTGGATTGGAATCTAACATCTTTTCTCACCCTCACACTATTCATGCCTTTCAAATAAGTAGTCGACTCCCTTCATCAACAAAATTTCTCTCTGATATAAAATACGTACTCCCCTTTCAAAATACGGTGGAAAGATACAATTCTAATACAATTTCTTTAAATCTCTCTTTATCCCAGTGTATTACCCAATTCAAAATACATATTCTGTGTATTTATAGTTCATTAAATATTTTGTAAATGATCTCCCGTCTCAGAAAGAAATGATTATCAACTATTTATGAACTAGTACACTAGGGATATTTTCTCTTCATCACTCTTTGGAGACTTTACATATCATCATACAACGATATTCAAAATGCAATATTAATTACCTGTGTCCCTCAATTCGTTGCGGCTGATTTGTTGAGTTCGCATCCCAAAACATTGCCCATGTATCATATGTAGTCGTATGGATTATAGTTCCTGTCTAAGAGCATTTCAACCTCTGAATGAAACTAGCCTTCTTGGAGATGGGCTTGACAACCAAGTTATAGACAATTGAAATCTGCAGTAATTAAGACATTATACACAATTCTCTCTCTGAAAATATATACTTGAATTAGAATAGGCTCCTGCACAATTATAATGCATACACTCTTGACACCTCAATGAAAAATTTTAGTGTTACCCCAAGTTTCCGGGACAAGGACGATAGGGGAGTACAAGACGAGTCCCCAAGTTTTTGATTTTTGAGGTCAAATTTGGTGACGAGGGGGGATGACTATATAAAATATAGGGAAATTTTAAATATTCATATGAAAACATGGATAAAGAATACATAATATACCTTATAGAACCTAAACATATAACATTTGTGTTCAAAATTCTTTGTCAATACTTGATACACATTGAAAATTCAGAATTAACATACATGAATCATAATACAACCTCCAAGTTACAATTTATAAACTTATATCAAATTACATAACGTTATTTCCAGCTCACAAATTGGGCGAGCATTTGTGATTACAGTTAAGATTGTTTCACCTAGGTTATTGATTACTTGCCCCAAAACAAATAATGAATAGCTGAGGCGTCTGAAGGTAGAATTATTGTACTTTGGTGGGACTGTGGACTACTAGAAGTAAATTCAATGCTGGTGTATTGTCTGATACGGATTTGAGCAATTAAATGTGGGGACAATTGCTACACTCAAGGAGTTTTGGGCATCAAATTGCCTTAATATTCAGCTAATTACTTGAACAACAAACAAATAAATTCAAGTTTACAAACTTTTGAAATAAATTTTTGTTATTTTTATATATCTCTAATAGAGCATCAAATATTTATCTTGTGAGTGTTCCAAATATTGTGAAAGATATATGAAAATAATTTAAACGAACTCATAAACAAGAAAACTAAAAACTATTATATATATATATATATATATATTTTAAACATGCTTTGACATGGCAGACTATTGGGGGATGGCTCAGGCATCCCTGGTCATCCCTGGACTGGTCAACCATCCCCATTTGGTCAACGTCGCCCCCTCATTTCGGGGAAGTTTCCTATTTTTTTGCAAAAAAAGGGGATGGTCCCATGTCATCCCCCAACTGTCCCCTTGTACCCGAGATGTCATGGGGACATGGACGAGGCATTTTAGGGGGGCTCACATCCTCGAGTTCCCCTGAAAAATATCACAATAATTCATTCAGTCCTGAAACTCAGTGCAACTTCTCAAACTACAGGAAACCCTGAATTTCTCAAACCATTAATGCCTAAAGAAAAATACTGAAAAATTGTCTCTTCAATAAGACTTCACAAATTTCCTCCTAAACCAATTGATAAAACCAAGTGAGAAAACTAAATCTCTTCTCAAGCTATCAGCCATAGCAGATCTTTCTCTGCCAAAGCCAATCTTCTTTCAAAGATCTCCCCACCTCAAAAAGGTTGTGAACTACGTTCAGCAACAAGAACCTGTCCAAAATAAAAAACCCAGCCTGCTAAAAATGAGTTCCTCCATTCTTTTATTCACTTCCTCCATTTTGTCTTTTTCAGAATTAACTTTTAAAAGTAACTTTAATTAATTAATTTAATTTTTTTTATAACTTAATTTAGTTTTTGCATTATTAATTTAGTTGTCCCTTTTAATTAACTATTTTTCGACAACTTAAATTAACTAATAATTTTATATTGGCTCATAAAAATTTGGGAAATTACACTAAGCCTAAAGAGATACAAAGCTAGTCGTAGTTCATTTCAACTCATAGAAGAGTGAAGGTGTTTGAAGCCATCAAAATCAATCGCCACCAGATATTACATAAGTGGATTTCTTTATTAAAATTTAACCATATCAAGAAACTATTTGTTCCAATGTGAAAGAGTGGTAAAAGAAAAAATAAAGAAAATGAAATTTGTATGTGAGAAAATTTTGGAAGAAGACCTCAAGAAAATAAAAAAGAAAAATGAAGAATTACAAGGGGAAAGTGGGTCACAAAAGGAAGATATATTGAAATTGTGAGAAGAAAATAATTTGGTCAGCTAATTACTTGAAGCTTCTCTAATGTGTCATGTGATACAAATGATTTGTTTTATTATAATTAATTAATAGTTGTGTTCGAATCTTCACCCTTGTAGCATCTATGGATTGAAGAATCATCTATGTTGGAAAAAATGTGGAAGCAACAACCTCTCAAAGATAGTATACATATAGATTGTGCATGGATTATTTTATCTAATAAAAAAAAAGACCACAAATATTCTCATGTCAAACAAAATAACAATTATATTGGGCATTAGAAAATATAAACATTTCTAGAGGGAGAAGCTGATCGAGAAATTGTGATAATTTTTGAAAGCAAGTAAATGGAAGGAAAAACCAATACGTACGAGATGGCCTCAGCGTCGACTAAAGTCTACCTTATCAAGAAATTGTATAATGTAATATATGCCCCTGCTTTTTTTTCTCTTTTTTGACTTGTTGATTGTCTTTTATTTGACGATGTTTTTTGTAGTCGTTTAAGACACCATTCATTGTTTCAACATGCTTGACAAGTAGATAACAAGAAAGTAAAGGAAATAACATGAAATAACAATGCTTCCAAATGATAGTTTTTAGAATATGTTACTCAGATTACATAACATAAATTTTTTGAGTGTACAAATATTTCAGACTTCTTTTTCAACGATAAAATCACACTAAAAAAGGTTTATATCAGACCTAGAAATGATGTTTCATATAGAAGATAACTCCTACAGAAAATGCATAAATCAACTCCATTTAAAGCCCTTCCAACTCTAGCAACTCACCAAAAACCAAACGCCCTTTAAACACCTTAAAATTCAGATTTCTAATCATCATAGAGGTAGGTCAAAAACTCCAGAAATTAACCAAATTGGGTGCCATAATGAGCTCAAAAATTTTTGTTCTAGAAATTCAGATCTACTTCAATAAATTCAAATGATTATATCATCTAAGTCACCTTGTTGTGAGCTTTCCTCTAAACCAATGCCCAGAAAGAAACCCCTAGTCATTTTGGAGTTATGCCCAAAAATATCAAATTCAGATCTAGCCAAAAACTGCTCAGAAAATATTGAAAATCATCTCAAAACCACTCCAAATTAATCGAAAATGAAGCAACGCTTCCACAAGCCAGAAACTAAACACCAACCATCAATAAACTGTTGGATTTAGGAGGAGAATCCACTTCCAGATATAGAAGATTTCAACACAAACACTTCATGAAGAAGAATGGAATTTATACAAAACAACAAACAAAATAGGGCAACACATTGCTACAACAATGGCAAATTATCTATTCGTTAGAAAACTTTAAAAACAAACATTTGACAGTTCTCATAGTTTCAACAATAAAATTTCACAGTAAACTTCCACTAAGGCTGAACATTAATTTCAACAGAAATTAGACCATATACTTGACCAGTACATTCTTAACAGTGAAAACTTGATGCTGGCATCATCTACCCTTTTTGTATCCTACAGGAGCTTCTGCACATAAAACCTACAGGGAAAAGAGCAGCAACATGACATCCCCAAAATGGAATGTTTTTCTATAAAAATAAGTCCCCTGTTGACCTAGTGCTACGTGGAGCTTTAGGAAAAAAAACTATTTATAAATGGCCTAGCAAAACATACAGATGTCAAAATTTGTAAACCCAGTGTATTTACATCGTTTAGAAAACATTAGAAATTTGGACAACTAATTTAATAACTGTCAAACAAAATTGGGTGGTGGACTGTGTTGGCATTAAGCATTAGTGCTTTCATAAACCACTCCAAAACCACTCCAAGTCAATCTCGAAACATGCTTATAATGTTTCTATCTACCTTCCCTTGAAGTTTCAAGTGCTGAATTGTTCCGCAAAGATGTCCGGTGTGTTGGATGTTTGTGCCAGTATGTCCGATTGTACATAATGAAGGTGTTCTTGAGTTTCGGGTGGTTACAGTAGCTGTGAATAATATTCTTATAATGTTGGAATATTATAAGATGTTGTATCCATACTGTGGAGTGATGTTGTGTGGTCCGCAACATGTTTTTGAACATGGAGAGGTGTGTTTGGGGTTGCTTGTTAGTGCTATTGCAGGTTTGGCCGACCTGGTGTGCTAGCACTAATTGCCGAGGATGATTGTTGTTTGAGGAAGTCTTGAGAAGCGTGTTCATGTAGATTTAGGTCCCAGTTAAGTAGTGGCATGGTTTGGCTTCACCTATTTATATTGTGCAACTGTTTGCTGCTGACCTACTTGATGTTGCACAGTTGAGATACCTACGTTAACTTATGGCCAACCTAATTGATATTGATTTAGGTCACTGAGGGTATAAATGAAAAGAGAACTGTGAACGGATAAAGATCAGAGTCAGTGTTGCAAAAGATGTGAAAGTGATCAAGTGCGATGATCTGAGTGTGAGCCTTAATGACTATGACTTCCTGATGCAATGAGTAGAAGGTGTCTAAACTTCAATCTTTTTCACGAGTTGTTTTTGTTTCAGTAGAACTGTACATTTGGCATATGAGAGATGTATTATTAGCAGTTCAAATTGGCAATGAGCCACCCATTCTTCTATTCTTCTTTCTTCTGTAAAGTGAGTCCTTTAGTAGTGAGGCACCGACAGTTAGTCTTTCTTTATCCTTCTTGGGAAATGAGCCTTATTGTATTTAGTGT
The DNA here is from genome assembly GCA_007115665.2 of Sequoiadendron giganteum. Lineage (NCBI taxonomy): Eukaryota > Viridiplantae > Streptophyta > Pinopsida > Cupressales > Cupressaceae > Sequoiadendron > Sequoiadendron giganteum. The sequence continues at coordinate 331,449,365 of CM021105.1, read as the reverse complement.
TGCAATTCATATACTCGTGAGCTAATCATCACAGTGGTTTTTCCCATTTTTGTGTTTTCTACATAAATATGGTGTTCTTATATATTTGATGTGTTTGCATTACTGCTTACATGTTTACATTTTTTTAATGCATATTAAGGGCTTAAAGGTGATTAAAAGTTTAAGGGCTAATGTAGATCTCATGTTAATGAGGGTTTTTGATGTTATAATGTATACAACTGATTAACCCCACCTCTTAGTTTTCATGTGCATCTCACAGTAAGGAAGGTCATACCAAAAATAAATGTTTGTCGTATAAAAATGGGCAGAATCAATCAAAGGATAGTGAAGTGAACACATATTAGTCAAATGAAGGTGTTCTAGTCTTGTCAAAGGGTGAAATTACATCTGACTCATAGGTGTTGGATTTTGGTGCATCATTCCATGCAACATCATGTCTAGAAACCTTCCAAAATTATCAAGAAGGCAAAGTTAGCAAAGTTTATCTTGGTGATAACAAGGCATGTAATATCATCGGCAAAGGTGACATGATGTGGAAGTTGAAGAATGGAAATAAATGGTAATTGTGCAATGTAAGACATGTTCCTAATTTAAGTCAAGTGCAACCTCTTTCGCTTTAGCAAAGTCTTCTAATATTTAATTAATGCCACAGAGGCAAAAAGTTGATCGAATTACAAATATAATTGTCCCATCATTCTTGATTTCTATTCTCTCTCCCTTCTAATGTTTGTGCTCATCCATGTTTTCTTTTTTCATTCTTTGCATCAAAATGCTTCCATAATGTAGGCTTGAAATGAGGTTATCATATGTGGTGGTTGTGTGCTTAAGCTTTAAGGATTTTTTTCATAAATATAAAGAGGTTTATCCCTAATTCAACATCATAAGTGTGTAATAACATTTCATGCCTGATCAAGGGTTAACATGATTAGATGAACAAAACAACAGTGTGTATTATATTTTGGTATATTTATATCTTTTATTTTTCTCTTTTTCATTTATCTAAGACATTTGCACTCTAATCTCACATTCTCTCTTCATGATGATGTATTATTATGTCTAATCTGAAATGTTGAACAAAAAACATAAATTTTTTAAACCAAAATCCTATGCTATTCTAATTCATGGACTTTGACATTAAGCCCAAACTAATCGTCCCACCTTATGAGGCATAACATTAGCCATTAAAAATGATAAATAAACCTCTTTTCTCACAATCCACTTGGAAAAAATGGCCCCTTTTTTAAAACAACGTAGTGCAACTAGGCCAAGGGGTTTGCTCATAAGGAAACTATTTTTCCTTATTCAACATTCTAAAACAACGTTAAGTTATCTCATTAGGCACCAAGATACTATTTTATGACCCCTCTAACCCTCAATATAAAGTTATAAAACAACTTTATTAAAATAGGCCACTGCTTAAAATAGTAAGCCATGCCTAAAACATCGAAAAACCCCATAGAAAAGATTGGCACAAAGCATTAAAGCTCATCGAACAAATTCAACACAATGCCCAAACATGAAACCCTACACCACTCTGCCTATCAAACTAATCACTAAATATAACACTTACTAAAAATAGTGACTATGTCAAAACCAAACTAATCCAAAAGAGGTCATCAAAAATGGGGAGATTACAATCTGCCCTTTCCAAAGATTGCTTATCCTCAAGCAATGCCAGTACAATCCTGCAACCAACAAACTGATCTACACTGAATCCAACAATGATCCTAGGGTCCCAAGTCAACACAATTTTGAAGATTTGTAGCACTATCTGCTCACAGCACCGACCTATGGGGTACCAACACAAGAGACCTCTTGAAAACCTCATGTAATAAGCATAACCCAATATTGCATAGACTCGATCAACTCCTCAAAACAATGCCCCTAGAGATAACCAAATTGTTGTGCTACAAGAGTAAACTCTAGAAGGTTAACATTGGCTCTCTCATCCCAAAAGGAGCTGAACTACAACATAGTTTGATTCACGGGTTTCAAGTTTCTAAAAAATGAACCACCATGCTGATGTCGCACCACACTAAACATAACTATCAAAATAATGTTCCCAAATTGCACTCTCCTATCCTAGACCTCCCAAAAGCAAAAATCATCAAAGCTCATACTGAAAAACCTAAAAGAATTGAAGTCAATGTCATGAAATATATCCTGCCTATAGGTAACTCAAAGAAGAAGACATCAATAAACTCATTACCAATCATGATCCTGCTCACCATGAAAATCACCCAAATCTACCCTAAGAAATTAACCTCGGCATGACTCCTCATAATACCCCAAGTATGGAGCAAGTCAGTCACTGCCATATCTCTAAAATCTACCAACCAAGAAATGCTTATGTTGACGCAAACAGAAATCATAACATCAACTCTCAACCTCCAAGTCTCAAAACAAGGGTCCCGAACACACAAACACACCCAAACCATTGCAATCATTAAGACTTCATTTGAAATAATGCATATAATCTCCATGAAGAAACTATAGTGCATGTCACTCACCAAAGTGGAAATAAAAAATGGCTAAACTAAATTCGAAAGAACACTCACTGCCAACTATCCCGAAGCATGCCCAAACTCAAAATTATTCTACTCATTAAAAGATGTCATCATAACCAACGAAAGAGAGGACAATGATACTCAAACTGAAATCCCACTGAAGACATGGAGGAGATGAGTATGGAGGTAGCAACAAAATTATCTCCTACGATCAAATCATCACTGCCATCCAAGCTCAACCATGAACTGCCTAACTATTAAACTAAGGAAACCCTCCAACTCATTTGTGGATCCAAAACCGAAGTCATGTACCAACTGATCGGAAACAGGGCAGTGGTACTAAAACTGGAAATTGACCCACTACTCCAATCTTGAGACAACTCCTCACAACGACAAACAACACCTTGGTAATCCCATCATCCAACTCAAAAAGAAAATTATCATGTTATATCAACATCTACCTCAAACAAAGGATTATCAATAAACTGAAAGTTATCCTCAACTATTGAATCAAACCAATCCTCTTGCTGATCTAAACTCCCATTTTTTGATTTGTTTGAACAATCTACAAGATCATACTCCTTGATGAGATCAAGCTCCATCATTACCTATTTGATCTCCTTTGCCCTTTGTCTACCTTCCTTGTCATTAAACTGTTGAGTCTCATAGAGCTCACTAACCTCCTTCAAGAACTGCCTCTTGGACACTTTCCAAAGTAAGATTTGTGGAATTAAGCTCGATGGTGAGCTCACTAACCTCCTCCCTTAACTACTTAGACATGCACAAGGTTTCATCTACAAACTTGGTACCTATATCTCTATCATGGATAATGTGTAAGTAAGTTGTTTTAAATTCTTCCATAGATCTCTTCAATGCATATAAATCAAAAAATAAAATACTAAGCTAAATTTGTCCTATAGATGCATTTTGAATTAAACTTTCCACATGCATACGTCTGTTGTCCAAATTAAATAATGCACCTCATTTTCAATGGATAAGTAGAGTTGTTTTTTCCAATCATGATCAAGAAAAAATGATGAACTGATGTTATGTGGCATGTAAAAATCAGAAATCAATTCCCACTTCTCATCAAAGTTTCCATGGCTGTCCCAAATCTCGTGTGCCTCTTCTTCTAAGCTTGCCTCATCTTCGTCACTATGTGTCTGATCAAAATTAGCCCCAAGCATAAACATTTCTGATTTGTATTTGAGATAATTTCTCTCAAAATCAATTCCCTCTATGGCATCCTTTTTACATTCTTTATGCTCTAAGTTTGGGACATCAGCTTGGCCAAAATAAAATTCCTCCCACACTGATTCTTCATCATACTTTGGTCCCCAAACGCCTGGATCCCATGTCCAATGAGTTGATCTTTTCTTCTACAAAGAATATGCTCAATGTATATCTCCTGAATGGTTTCCTCCCAAATCACTTGAGACTCTCCCTTATCATCCCCCATTGTGGACTATGAATCCAAATCAACCAAGCTATAAGGTCTCTCCTCAAAATCAGCTACCTGCAATGTGAAATAAGATTGAAAACATCACTATCAATGCCATCTTCTATGCGCGACTCTAATAGCTCAATCACCTAAATGTTTTAAACAGAGGCTATGAAAAGACAATCATCGAAGGAAAACATGGTTTTCACAACTAAACTGTTTAATCATTAACATGCACAGTGTTTAACCAGTGAATTGAAACTAAGATGCATACAGAAACTCATGAAGGAGATAGAAGTATTAAAGGTTTCAAAACTGCTAACACAACAACTCCTCGATGAAATCCTACATAGCAATGATGCTTGAAATATTGAAGGCAAATCTTGAAATTCTGGAAATAGAAGGAGACTTTCTGCAAATCATACATTAATTAACGTGTAAACTGTTGCATAATATTAAAATCAGAAAGCTGAGTTACATGATTATTCACTTTGCAGAATGCAAAGAATGAAAAAAAATAACTAGAGTAAAAATGACTAAGTTTCCTCCATATATACAAAAGGCATGCACAAAGCAGTCAATAATAGAAGTGGAAAGAGAACTGAAGTAAAAATGATAACTCTAAAGCTGAAATCCAAGCAGAAGAGGAAACCGTGATAAAAAAGCTCAAAAATGGAGCAAATTGCACTCTCTGCTTAGAAAACTCCACCTCTCCATGTGCATGACCAAAATATATGTGAAATAAAGTGAAACTGAATGAAGAACCCCATCTACATGATCCGAACAACTAAATCTGAACTCCACTTGTGCATGAACGATTTTTTTATAGTATTTTTTGATATTTCTCTCCATGCATAGTCTATAATTAGCACATGCAACATTGACTTGAAGACTTGCAAGATTAAGGATTGACTTTAGTGTTTATATTTGCATTCGAAAGAGTTTAATTAATTAAATGATTTATAAAATATCATTTAATCAATTAGACTTTACAATGTATAATGCAAAAAATAAACACCGAGTTACTAATATTAAATTAGAACTCAAACTCTGACTATAGTCTTGGTCTCCATACTTAGCAAATCACTTCACAACACTTAGCATATATTTATCTCTAACATATTGGTCAGCCACTTAGCATATTTTTCAAAGTCTATATCACTGACCACCATTGAGCATTGTATCATTGAGTCGACCACATGATCATTAGGTTCCTTGACTTTATAAGTCATTACCATGGTAAAAATAAGATGAGATAATTATTCCATAAACAAAAGCCAAAAAATCACCTCAACTTGACTTAGGGAAAACACAAAGGCCATTGAAACCCTAAACATCATTATCATTTTCACTTGTCACTTTCGAGAAGCTTCAAGGTGAAGCCTTCAACACTGGCTGCCATGCTTAGGGTTTGAAGCTTGGAAAGCTTGAAAACTTCAAATTTTGTCTACTGATGGTCGATTTTTGTTCTCTATCCCTGGTATGTGAATCTTAATCATCATTATAGCTTCTTTACTGTGTTTTGTAAGACAAAAACAGTCATTAAGGTCATGGCCCATCATGTTTATCTCTGATATTTCTATTATTGTTTCTCCTCTATTGATGAAACCTTGACTTGAGCTGGGTCGATGCTGAGACCATGAATTACCTTGTTGAGTTTCCCTGAATATTTTTTGCCAGAAGAAAAAGGTAAGTTGCTCACGAATTTGTACTTTCTATTCTTAAAGCTCCCTTACAATTTTTTGCCATGACTATGATCATTCTTTAGATTTATCAACACCTTTATTGTTCTCTATATTATTTGGCCGCCATGGTTAGGGTTTGAGTGGAGCCTTCTCCCCTCTACATTATGCGACCCCACTGGTTTCTTTCCATTAGTTCTTTTTTTTGGTCCTGAAATACCAAGCGGGTATTGTGTCCTTTTTTCATCTGGGAATGACCATCTTGTATCAAAGGTCGATAACATGAATTTCTAGGTATTACATACACTATATTCTTTGGCAAAATTTCACATGGGTTTCATGGAAAAAGAAGAAACTCTACATTATATTTATTGCTGGCTCGTTTTGATAACAAACGCCAATGGTATTTGATTTTGATTAGTGTTAAAACAAGCATAATCCCTCCAACAAGCCGTGACATTGAATTCTTCTTGTTATTACATTCTTTATTCAAATCCCACATGGGTATTAATTTTTCTAAAGAAGAGGAGGTCTCCATGCACGCCTAGCACACATTTTGTATCTTGTGTTTCTTTTCCACGACCATTTATCTTTCCTGAAGGCTGGGTATTAGCTCCTCTGTATTCTCTTGTATCTCTGATATACTGGGCTCGCAGTCACTTGCCATGATGGCTTTACTGTATTCTGCCTTTCTTTGTAAGAAACCCTCACATGGTTATTCTAAAAAATACTATAGTTTCCTTATATATGATATGGACTCCTATTTTTATTCATCAAACCATTATGTGATTACCATCATCGTAAAATATATAAAAATGTCACCATGTTGATGTTTGTTGTCCTGTAGCTACCTTGAGCTCATAATAATGTACTCAAACCCTGTTGTAAATCCCACAACAATGTGCTTTCTTGTTTACATTGTTCACTGTGTGTATTGCGTCACTAGTAATCGAGGCTCATTATCTCACCATCCTTATGTTTATGTAGTTCTATCTTTGAATGTTTCCTTTTAAAATCATATTGACTGCTTCCTTGATGCTTTCTTTATGTTACTGTATTTCTGTCATTGTGTACATGTAACAAGAAAACAAAGACCTACTCCTCTTGTTCTCCTTTGATGCTTTGATCCTTGAAAGATACATGAAAACCATCAGGTGTATAGCAACGAAGTGTATGATCAGATTCTTGGACTGCACCTTTTGATGATGATATTGCCTATTGCATATGTTCATGGTATTACAATGATATTGACTGTCCTTTTGTGTTGTAGTATAGTGAGTCTTCTTTGCCATTTTTCCTGCTTGACTGCTATACATGATGGCTGATTTTTTCTTATGCATTGAAACTAGCTACTTTCACCATAGCCATTGACTGAATCCACTAGATTATTGACTGTCACTATGTTGTCCGTGCTACTATACCTTTTGCTTCCCTTAATGATTTCTGTTGTAGGTTATCATGATAATGGAATTTGGATGTTTCAAATCTCTTAAGCTACGATGGTGAATACTCATTGTCCCTTGTAAAATCAATTCTAAAAACTCCATGAAATAGCTTGATGTTTGATATTTTGTTTTTGTTTCTCTTCAGTGTAAAGAGGCTGTATACTTCATTTTAAATGAAACGTGAAAATGTAAAGCAGAGCTGAAACAAGATATCAATGAAATTTATGAGTTCTTTACTTGTTTTTCTGAATCTCTTTGAAATAAGGCTGCTTATATGATTATATTCTTAGTTTTAGAAGCTCTCTTAATGACTATTTTGATATTGTTAAAGAATTTCATATGTAACTTGAGAGTGTGTCCTTGATATGCCAGGCTCAACCCTTAACTTGACAGTGTGTCCTTGATATGTCGGGCTCAACCCTTGTGGGAGCTTGTTTTACTCCACATATCTGATGAAATGATCACAGGCACATATGATGGATGCCTGATCAATTGTACGCTATATTTCTATTGATAACATAGGCATATCATAGGATTTGATTCGCATTTCTCTAACCACACTTCTATCATACTTGCAGGTGCATCGAAGTTTGGAGCCGGATCGATCCAAAGTTGCAACTGAAGACTTCAACTTGTCAACGATTCATCATTCCACAATCGTTTCATGTTATGTGTTTATAATCTTTATTTCAGCTTACACCTCAAAAGAGCAGTGAGCCTTTGAGGGAATTTTGAGATCCAGTTTATCATTTGATGTTTTACTTTCATAAAATTTATTTCAGCATACATCTGAAAGAGCAATGAGCCTTCAGATGTGTTTTGGAGACAAGTTTGTCTAAGTTTTGTGTAAACCAAAATCTTTCCCTGTTACTTCTAAATCCTCTTGCTCTGAATTTACTGGAGGAGATAGAAGTGTTATAAGTTTAGGCCTAGTTGTAGTTGAAATTACTGTTGTCAAACAGATTGCACCCAAATGCTTGAATGATAAAATTTAGCAATCTGTTGAAACATGGGACTATCTTCAGGCTATGGGTATTCCTATGGCAAAGATAGACCTCCAGATTCTAGGCTGGTTCTTATATAATTTTTTGGTAAATAATTTGAACTTGCCTGGAAAAGGGAGAAAGAGATAAAATTTAAAGGCAGAACTGTAAAACTTAACTATGGTGATACATCGATAGAAACTAATATGCAAACTTAACTCACAAAATGATTATCCGCCACTTTCATTTGCACAACCTGATCTAATAGCTCAATCACCTAAATGTTTTAAATAGAGGCTATGAAAAGACAATCTTCGAAGGAAAACATGGTTTTCACAACTAAATTGTTTAATCATTAACATGCACAGTGTTTAACCAGTGAATTTAAACTAAGATGCATACAAAAACTCATGAAGGAGACAAAAGTATTAAAGGTTTCAAAACTGCTAACACAATAACTTCTCAATCAAATCCTACATAGCAATGATGCTTGAAATCTTGAAGGCAAATCCTGAAATGCTTGAAATAGAAGGAGACTTTCTGCAAATCATACACTAATTAACCTGTAAAACTGTTGCATAATATTAAAATCAGAAATTTGAGTTACATGATAATTCACTTTGCAGAATGCAAAGGGTGAAAAACAAGAACTAGAGGAAATATGAATAAGATTCCTCAATACATACAAAAGGCATGCACAAAGCAACCAATAATAGAGTTGGAAAGAGAACTGAAGTAAAAATGATAACTCCAAAGCTGAAATCCGAGCAGAAGAGGAAACCCTGATAAAAAAGCTCAAAAATGGAGCAAACTACACTCTCTGCTTAGAAAACTCCACCTCTCCATGCGCATGACCAAAATATATGTGAAATAAAGTAAAACTAAACAAAGAACCCCATCTGCATGATCCAAACAACTGAATCTGAACTCCACTTGTGCATGAACGATTTTTTTTTAGTATTTTTCGATATTTCTCTCCATGCATAGTCTATAATTAGCACATGCAACATTGACTTGAAGACTTGCAAGATTAAGGATTGAATTTAGTGCTTATATTTGCATTCGAAAGAGTTTAATTAATTAAATGATTTATAAAATATCATTTAATCAATTAGACTTTACAATGTATAATGCAAAAAATAAACACTGAGTTACTAATATTAAATTAGAACTCAAACTCTGACTATAGTCTTGGTCTCCATACTTAGCAAATCACTTCACCACACTTAGCATATATTTATCTCTAATATATTGGTCAGCCACTTAGCATATTTTTTAAAGTTTATATCACTGACCACCATTGAGCATTGTATCATTGAGCCGACCACATGATCATTAGGTTCCTTGACTTTATAAGTCATTACGACGGTCCACCAAGGTACGCTATATTTTTGTTGATAATGTAGGCATATCGTAGTATTTGTTTCACATTTCTCTAACCACACTTCTATCATACTTGCAAGTACATTATGAATAAAGTAGCAAAAGGTATACAATCTTATGATATCTTTTTGAAATGTTTTTCCATAATATCACTTAAATTCACAATGTAATGAAACATTTGCACAATAATGAGTACTTAGTAGAAAATTTTGAACATGTTGTGTACCTTTTGGCTTGAATTTGCAATTCAACTCTACCTGTTTGAGCTGGTAGTGAAAAATAGGTAACAGTTATGAAACCAGAAAAAACCTCAACTGCAACGCAAAGAGTTTTATAACCTTGTGCTCTCAGCTAAGATAAAAATATAGGAATTTAGTTTAATATTCTTTTAAAGCATAACTAGCAAAAGGGGGAGCTTCCCCACCTAATTTCAAGAGCAATCTAACTATGCATAGCTATTCGTTTCCAATCCGCACACCAGAGGCATAAATTGAAACGCCAACAAGTTTGGCGAACTTTGCTTTTTAATTGAGTTTTGTGAACATTTATTTTCTATTTATTTTCAATTGAATTTCAAAAACCTTTATTTTTAATTGCATTTGGAAAACTTTGATTTTTACACAATATGAAGGAATTTTAATTTTAGTTTGAGTTTTGATTGAGTTTGGTGTAAATTGGTTTACTATTGAAAATGGTTTTCAATCAGCTTTGTAGAACAATAATTTTCGATCGAGTTTTGTAAACATTGATTTTAAATTGAGTTTTAATTGAATTTGAAAAACTTTGATTTTTAATTCAGTTTGGAAAACTTTGATTCAATTGGTTTTCAATTTAGTTTCATGATTATTGATTTTCAATTTTGCATGACAAACTTTGATTTTCAAATGAATTGAAATATAGCTTGGTAAATTTTGGCTTTCAATATAAATTGATAACATTCAATTGAATTGCAAGATTTTGATTTTCAATTGACTTAGGAAAACTTTGTTTTTCCACTAATTTTGAATTGAGTTTGAAGAAAATTTGTTTTCAATAGAGATTGAGAATATTTTACTTTAAATTCAATTTGATGAACACAATTTCAATTGAGTTTCATACAACCTTTTAATATGAGTTAATTTTCAAGTAAATTTGGCAATCTTTGACTCTCAAACGAGTTTTGCGAAATTAGACTTTCAATTGAGTTTACCAAACTTTGATTTTTAATTATCTTTTTTGCACTTTGGTTTTCAATAAAGTTTAGCCAAGCTTGTTTTAGTTTTGAGTTGGGTTTGACAAGCAATGGTTTTCCAATAAATTCCAATTGAGATTTGTGAACTTTGATTTAAAATTTACTATACTGAACTTCAATTTTCAATATAATTTGGTGAACTTGGATTTTCAATTGAGATTTAATTGGCTTTTAGCAAACATTAAATTTCAATTAATTTTGTTGACATTTCATTTTCAATGAGTTAGCCTAACTTTTTCATTCGATATAGTTTGGTGAACTTTGATTTTTATTTGAGTTTATTGATCTTTGATTTTCTGTTGAGTGTGGTGAACGTTAATTTTCCCTTGATATTCTATTGAGTTTGGAGTTGGTAAACTTTCATATTCCATTAGTTGTGAATTGATTTTGGTGAACTTTGTTGAAAGGTTAAAGAGGTTCTCATTGATATGTCTATTGGCAACATGAGCACGAGTATGAGCATGTGTTGTACAATATCCAAATAAAATGTTGTCATTATTGTCAACATTGTGATTTGGTATGAAGATCGATGTGCAAACAACTTGGTGAAGCACGAGCATGCATAAAGATGTTAATCAAGTGCTTAGATGCAAGAACCTTTGATCCACTGCAGACAGTTGAGTTGAAGATTGGCTAAGAGTCAACATGCAGTTTTTAGTATACAGAACATCTGATTTTTTGATCCGCATTGGTTCATCTACAAGAATTTTTTTCTACGGTTCGAATGCAATTTTGGAGGATGTTAGAGGAACCTAAATCCATATTTTTACATTTTTTTTTCTTTTGGTGTAGGAGTTATGAATGATAGAATATTCGGTTTACCAATGACAATATTTCCAATGCAGAGTGTATGCTTTGATGAATCCACACTTCACCGTGGAAAAATGTTTTTCCTTGGGGATTTCTAGAGGTGTTGACAGGTTTCAAGTGCACCTATATTCCAAGTGGTGTGGATTTTGGTGGTTCGCATGTCGATTTGTGGCTGTTCAGTTGGTGAATTTTAATGTTAGTCACCAACAGTGCCGACCTAATATATTTGGGGTAATAGGTCCACCTCAACCTATTTGAGGTGTTACATGACTTAAATTTAGGCGCGAGGCGTGTATGGTTGATTGGGAACCGACAAGGTATGTTTTTACTTGATACATTTAATCAGGCCAACCTAATTCATGTTGTAGGTGTTTGTGGATGTGCTAGATATATATCTACGCTCATTTTTTAGTATTGTAGTGTGTGAACATAAGTATTGTTGATGAAAATTATGTGAAAGTAATGTGAGTGTAGAACAAAGAAAAGTGGCATCAAGGGTGTTGACTCTGTATGTTGAGCTTCAGTGGAACTATATTCAAACATGTTGCAGATGCATTTGTGACTTCAATTTTGTTGTGTGCCACCCTTCACTTCTATCTTTTATACATTTTGTGGCTAGTGGGATAGTTAGTCCACCTACATTGAGCATTTTTGTAATATCTTATAATTGGTTATAATATATTGTGAGCTAATCCTCATCGTGGTTTTTCCCTTTTTGGGTTTCCACGTAAAAATCTGGTGTTCATGTGTTATGTGGTTATGATGGTTAGTGTCATGCTTTCCTTACTAAAAATTGAATATGCTATGTGGAATCAATGTTTAAATATTTAAGTGGTTTTAGAGAATAGTGATTCACCCCTCGATTCTGAGTGTTCAGCAAAATTTTATTTTCAATTCAATTTGGTGAACTTTCACTTTCAATTGAGTTTGGAAAGCATTTTTTTAAATTTATTTTCGATTGATTTTGACCTGTGTTTTTCTATTGATTTCCAATTGAGTCTGGTGCACTTTTACTTTTAATTGAGTTTCTATTCAAATTGGCGAACATTGACTTTTGATTGAGTTTGGCAATCTTTGTTTTTCAATTTAGTTTCAATTGAGCATGAAAAATTTATATTTTTAATTGACTTTTGCAAACTTTGATTTTCTATTGATTTTTGTAAACTCTTATTTTAGGTTGAGTTAAGAAAACTTTGATTTTATTTTAGTTTGTAAATTGTTCATTTCTTTATTGAGTTTGGTGAACTTTAATTTTTAAATGAGTATTCAGATTCCCTCCTTATTGTAAGGCGCTCTAGTTAAGTACAAGAACATATAGAAATTTAGATTCCCACTATACTTATTGTGAGAAAAAATAATGATTTATAGATTCCCACTGTATATATATATATATATATATATATATATATATATATATATATATATATATATATATATATATATATATATCTATAAAATGAGCATTTTAATTTGTTTATGTTGTTTGTTGGACTCTTTAATCATTGTTTGTTGGACTCCTTAATCATTGTTAGTGGATTGTTTACAGAGAAGACTTGGGCTTGATTTGATCTACCATTGGTGCTTCTTTTGTATATAGTTTTGGACCCTTATTTTGAAGAAATGAGTCAAGATACTGTTAAATCTGTTAGAAAAGGTCAGAATTGGGGTCTACATGTCTTGCATGGGGGTAGAAAAAACTTGAAATTTTCAAAATCTGACAATCTGGGTCGGTTCAAAAAGATCAAACTTACAATACCCAGATTTCAGTTTTTCATCCCTAAATTTTAGGAAACTTTCTATTTTTAGTAGTTTTCTAAAAATAGAAACTTTTTCTGGGTTTCTTACGAAACATATACTTGTAAAATTTTCTAAAAATAGAAATTTTGGCCGTTAGGGTTAAGATTGATTTTGATTGGTTTAAAATACTTCATCATCAGGCTGGTATAGTTAGAATCACAAAAAGATCAATTTTACTCTGCTGGGTCTATTCTGCTTTTTCAAAAGCTTTTCCGGAGATACAAGGTCATCAATGGAGGTTAGACAACTGCCAAGTGTCAGAATCAAACATTCGAGCATCAAACAGAGGTTGTCAATGAACAATGTGCACAAGGAAAGGAAAAGGAAGTTTAAAAGATGAAAAATGATAAAAAATTCTCTAAGTCTGGAGACTATAGGCGCCCTAGTCAAGAAGAGTCACCCACACTTCAATGTCTTAGAATATTTCTCATCCCGACAGTCAAAGCCAAGGAGGGCACATTAAACAAGAAAAAAGGTGAAAAGTTGATAAATTTTTCTAACACTGCCAGCCATAGGCGCCCCTGAAGGAGAAAGGCACCCACCTTTTCAAGAGGTCAAAAGCCAGAATTAGGGTTTCTACCTCCAGGCCAATGTTGCTCAGAATCATCTTGGCTCCGCAACGAATCAGCCAACACATTCGTCAGATCATCTAATCACCGAAAAATCCAAGACAAATAGAGGTCATGGAGAGATATTTTAAAGGTTGAAGACGAAGAACATAAAATCAAATCTAAGTCTGGAGAATATGGGCACCCCTGAAGGAAAAGGGTGCCCAAGATTTTGATGTATCAGATGATCAAATTTGTAGGTCTCTCCAGCATAACTTCGTCAGACTGGACCCAGCTTCCCAATGAATCCGTCAGCTAGTCCGTCAAAATCAACAATCGTCAGATGTTGTAGGGTGAATAGAGGAGAAAAGTGTGAGAAATGACAAAAGTTTGAAGCAACAATGAAAATCTAGAATAAAAACTAGCTCTGGAAGCCATGGGCACCATACTTCAAGAAGGGCGCCCAGGGTTTAGAGCCACCAAAAGTCAATTTCTGGAGATGAAGTATCTAGAAGACCTCTTCCAAAATCCTCTCATCTATCCAGTGAATCCGTCAGCCAGTCATTCTGATCAATACAACACCCAGAATCACTAATTCATCTGAAGGTCAAAAGGAAAGTATAAAGTTGAATATCATGAAAATGGCTAACATTGGACAAAGTAGGCGCCCTTATCAAGGATAGGCACCTGACATTTTGAAGGGACAAATGAAGTTTTTAGCAGATGACGTCTCATAACTATATCATCAGATTCGACCAAGCTCCGTAATGGAATTTTCAGTTCGTTCGTCGAATAAATCTAGAAGTCGAGAGACAGAGCTGAAACAGGGTTGAAAATGGACAGAAGATGAAAAAAATGGAAATTTGGCTAAGTCTGGAGAGATTGGGCACCATACCTCAAGAAGGGCGCCCAACTTCTCATGACTTAGTTTATTTTTGAGAAATTTCAAAATTTTCAAAAGAGAGAAAAAACGCATTTGCTCAAGGCATGAACTAAATTTAGGGTTTCATCAAATTAGGGTTTTGAGAAGCTGTTTTCAAAGAAAAAACTTATTTAAGGACATCTCTATGCATTATTTTTCATATTTTCTTGTAGATGCCTTCAAAGAGAAACATAGCAGCAACTTTAAACCTATATTTTTCAAGATTCAAGAACCCTGACTTGCTGGTTTTACATAAAATTTCAAATCAGCAATCAAAGAAGGCCTCCTTTTTCATATTTCTTCATCAAAAACATCAAATTTGTGAAGAAGAAGGCTAATATTATCAATTTTCTGCAAGCTGATCAATTTTTGTTCAATTTTTTGGACAAATTGTTGAAGAATTTTCTCTAAGTTGCAGCACTTGCTTTTATTTTGCACGTCATGGAAAACTTCAAATTCATCAATTTCTAATCTTCTGGGTCTATGCTAAACCTTCTTCTGGACAAAACCCATATCACAACTTTTTCAGAGAAACTTAAAGTTGTTTCTTTTTAAGTGAGAAGCTAGGGTTTGTAAAATCTAATCAACTAGGTTCATCCAGAATATGTTCAAGGACAATACCCAGATGCCACCTTTTTCTGCTTTTTTTAGAGAAAATTAGGGTTTGTTGCTTTCTCAGTCTTCACTTCATATTTTCAAAAATGGACAATCTTGGTTGGCTTGTAACGAAATTCTAGTCAAAACCCATATCTTAGAAAAAATCTCAAAATTTCATCCATTTGAGGAAGAAAAATCAGCAAGCTAAATTTAGAAAGTTTTGCTAAAAATTGTCAGAACCTAGGCATGTTTATTGTCTATCTTTAAGTTTTGCAAAATGGAGTACACTCCCGCAGATTTCAAAACCAAATCAGTGTTTTACCACAATTTCATTGAAATGGCCGAGACTGACTTGCATCATATTAAGCCAGTGTTTAATTTATGTCCTTTAGAAGAGGCAGGCAACACCACCACCAAGCATCTTGGCCATTCAGATCTTCTTGCAGCAGCATCCATCCCTTTTTCAGTACAGAGCTTAGAGTTCATAATCGCTTGTATTAAGCATTAGAATCCAGCTACAAGGGAATTACAGTCAGTTGATGGAAGAATCATATGCAGCCTAAAGCCAGACATGATTGAGAAATGCTTCTCCATTCCACCATGGCCTGGGAGTGTTACCATCAACATAGAAGAATGTGAAAGGATATGGGAAGAGCATCAATATAAGTACAACAAGAAGTTCGCACATAGGTGGATGAAAGAGAAACATTCTACATTTCCAAAGGATGTTGGAAGAGGATAGTTCAAGGATGAATTCACCATTATAATCACCCTACTCAATTGAGTCACTGGACAAGCAGATGCGACAAGGTTTCAGCCTTGGATGTTTTATGTGATACCTCATATAATGAAGAAAACTGAGTACTATGATTGGCCTACATTGATCAGTGATTACCTACACCATCAGATAATTGAGTACTTCAATAGACATGCATTCCACATGGTCTCCTACCTAGTCTACTTGGTTTCCTATCAAGGTAAATTCAGAGGGTTAAACACAGAGGGTTCTCTAAATGTTCAACATGTCTACAACTATTACACTTAGTTGGATTTTACTACTGCATCGCATCATTACAAATGGGTGAATGAAGCATTCTTAATCTACACAGTGCGAGACCTGTACACGGAGCTACATGTTCACATCTCATCTATTTCTAGGGCTGCATTATCAGAATGGGCTGATTGGTTTATTCAGTTTGCCACCTTCACTTACGTAAGGGTGTATGGTTATTTAGGATCTCCTCTTATGTTACCGAGGTATCCATTAGATGAGGTGGTGTGTATGGAATTCTTCAGGTAGATATCAAATGTCCACACTCGTCTACACAACAAGAAGAAACCAGCCTTCACCTTTCCTTTCACTTTAGGTATTTACATTTGTAGATCATCCGTTGAAGCTAAACTAATGGGTAATGAGTTAGACAAACTTGGCCTCAATCCTTTTAGCGAGAGATGATCATATGATCCCCATGGCTTCTATGCATCTCGACCTAGTCAAAACTATGCTCATGTGCCCACACTTGAAGACTTTTGGGCTAACTGTGGAGACAAGTATAAGGTGCGAAGGTGAAGTAACAGTAGGTTAACCCTTCATCAGATGACAAATTTCTTATCAGAAGACATTGAAGGTTTGTTAGATGATGATGGAGATGTAATTCTCCCAGCCTAGACTAGAAATCAGGTTGAACAACAACCTCTTCCACAAGTCAATTGGGCTCACAAAGAATGATGTATAGTGGAAGAAAGAACACGACAAGTGGTAGAGTACAGTAAGACTTTCTTGATCCTAAAAAGAAGAGAGTCCATTCCAGTAGCAGAGCCATCAAAGAAACATTCATCTCTCCCCTCTTCTTCAAGAGCGCAAACAAAGAACAAGGAAAAAATTCAGTCTCAAGAGGTCAGAAAGGGCAGTAGATCAAAAAAGAGTGCCAAAAGGAGGTTGGACTACACAGGAATTTTTATATAGGAGTAGCCTACAGCTGTGTTATCATAGAATCTAGCAGCACTCGATCCATGGATAACCCCCCTACGAAACTAGTCTGTTTCCTAGGCCCATGTGTTTCAAGCACGTAAAACGAGACAATCTTGATTCACGTGGTCTCTGATCTTGCCTAGTCTAGGTAGGTGACGATAGGATCGACTTTCGAGTTTAAAGTTTGTGACTCCTTTCAAACTAGGAGTTAGTCATTTTCTTTTATGGGTGCTTGGGCAGTGATTTTCACCATTGTTGCACCTTTGTTTATTTTCTAACTATTTTTAGTGCTTGGGCGGTGATTTTCACCGCCGTTGCACCTAGTCCAAGTTTAACTATTTTTGGTGCTTGGGCAGTGATTTTCACCGCCATTGCACCTAGCCATTTTTCACTCTTGGTGCTCGAGCGGTGATTTTCACCGCCCAAGCACCTAATTGCTAGTTATGTCGAGTGTTAACTCCACATTTAATGGGCGGGTTTTAGGTTAATTTAATAGGTTTTTAACTCATAAGCATGAGTTATTTCCGCTTTTCATTTATGACTCCTATCCTTCCGTTGCTCCAAGGTTGCTTCCCACAAGATTGAATATTGTTTCCATCCTCCAGATCGCGGATTTTCACTCTTGTCTTTGTCAATCATCCACCATTCGAGGTATGTTCTATTCATTTCTATTTAATTGTTTATCTTTAATGTTTTTCTTTCCTTGATTGTTTTGGACATGTTTGGTTCACCGTCCCTTCGTTTGGTCTTTTTCTCGATTCCTTTCCTTTGCATCAGTCTCGCCACACAATGAGTTGCCACCGTCGTGTGTTACCTTTCCAACCCTTGGTGTTCGGGCAAAGAAATTCGCCGATGTCGCATGAAATGCCAAGTAATACCCAAGTGTCTGGGCGGTGATTTTCATCGCCATGACACTCATCAAACTTCAGCATCCCAGTGCCCAGGTGGTGAAAATAACCGCCACCACACCGGCAATACCAACCCTTAAGTGTTTGGGCGGTGATTTTCGTTGCCCTACATTTAGTCTTTTTCACAAACATTTTGATGTTCGAGTGGTGATGTTCACCGCCTAAACACCAAATGAACTTCACTCTTTGGTGCTTGAGCGGTGATTTTTACCGCCCAAGCACCAAAATCTGCATTTTTTCCTAACACTCTTAAACACTAGTTTTCTTCATTTTCACTTCCACATCATTTTTCGCACCATATGGCCATATCATAGTAACTCTAGATCGCCTGCTCATTTCATATTTCCCCATATGGCGTGTATTTCCTGACACCAGTGGATTCACCATCCTTGCAATTTCTCTCCAAATTTCATCAAGTGATCTTGAAGATGACATTTTCTTATCCAGTGAACTATCCCAGATCTACAAAGAAGTCATCCTACAAGTTGAGAATGCCAGTTTTTCAAAAGCCTCAATACATGTCATTTGCGATATAGTATTGACACTTGATAATCTCAAGATGCGTCTTCACAGGTGCAAGAAAATCCATTCATCTGCTAGAAGGTCGATCACAAGAGTTCACACCATTGTGGATTACATTGTTGGTCTCGATGAAAAGTTCATGCAGGAGACCAGGAAGAAATATGAAGACTCCATGCCCAAGCAAGGAACCATGAAGATTCCTGATCTCCCAGTGTTGAACATTTTGATGCTTCCCGTTATGCATCTTGTAAATAGTTTTTGACATCTTAAATGCATTTTTGTAAAGTTTAATTACACAAAAAATATGAGATGTAATTACATAGAAATAAAATACACTCAGTTAGATTAGGGTTTCCTATTTTTACTCAACTGATTTCCTGATTTTGCTCTTCCCTCTTATCTATAAATAAGAGGGATTTCTATTGTAATGTTTACCTTTTGATATTTCGCAACAAAGTGTTGCTCCTTTGAAACAAGTATTGAAACTTTGTGTTCAATATTGCAAATCTAGATCAAATCAATAAAGAAGAGGATTGCATACTAGACTTTGTGTTGGAATCGATTGTCTTATGTTTTGATTATATCGGTGGTGACTAGTGTATGAGATCTAAAGGGCTCCAAGTGGTTTATGTAAACTTTGTGTTACATTTATTGTTTGGATTTGTTTATGTTTGAAGGTTTTGGTTGAAGGATCTACAAGACTTTGTGCTTGTAATCATTCATGCGGTTCGAGGAATTGCTGTATCTAAGAAGACTTTGTGCTTCTAATACAACAAACGATACTTCTACAGGATTCAACATTGAAAAGGCTACGAAAAGACTTTGTGCCTTTGTGAGCTTTCCCTTTTCCTTTTTTCCTTTGTTATTATAAATCATACCTGTTATTTCTACGTTGTGCTTTGACAAGATAGAAATATCGGCATTACTGTTGTTGTTAAGTTTAAGTTATCAGATCTAGAGCTTTTCATCGTGAAGCATTGTAAACATCTTCTCTAAAAAAAGAGAGAAGTATGAATGTAACACACACCCCCCCCATTTCATGAGTACAGTGTACATTTTGTAAGTATTTATTTAAGTTTACTACATCTTCTATTAGCAGTAAGAAGGGCGTCTCCCCTTTCTGAGAGGAGAGATTATAACTCGCATATCTGTGGCTGAAGTCTAGATGGAGTAATCTGTTGAAAAGTTGATTACACTATTTTCACCCAACAAGCTGAAACAAAAGTTCCTCCACCAGAGCCCATACTTCAAGAAGAAGTACAACATGATGAGCCTTTGATACAAGAAACCCTTTACCATCTCCTAGGTCTTCACCAATTCACATTGATTTGGAAGACGAGGAGATAGAGGCTAAAGTCACAATTATTCCTCCCTTGGATGTTAATAGAAATAATACATCTTGGCTTGAGAGCTCCTTGGGAAGGACGAGAAGAAGGCATTCGTATCAGGTGAATGTTGATGACCTTAGCATATACTAGGAAGCACCCAAGAAGAAGGCCAAGAAACAAATGCATTTTGAGAGGAACCTTGAGGGTAAGATGGTCATGGAGACAGCTACACCTCTTGAAGACAAAGTCAGGGATGAGGTGGATGAATATGATTTCATAATGGTCAAAGCGAACCCTGGTAAAAGTACCCGACATGCTGATATGAGTTTGTTTAAGATGGTAACAGAAAAAATTCAAGAAAGAGTGCAGAAAGATGGAGAAGACAAGGCAGCCCTCAAGGCTGAAAATCGTCAACTCTGGTTATGTGTATCAAATCTTATTCAAGGCACCTCACAAACAACTCAATTGCTGCCTCAAGTCTTGGAAACACTAGCTGATCAACAACAGTTAAGGCAGTTAGTTATTTGTGGAAAACAAACTCAGGAGTGGATTGAAGAGATCGTCAACAAAGGAAAAGAAGTTCTAACACAGGTCTTCTAGTTAAGATACAAAGCTCATGACTTACGTCAAGGTATCTAGGATTTTGAGCAGCTGATAGCCAAGTTCAAGCCCATGCATGAAATCATAATTGCAGATTTAGAGATGGCTTGCGGCTCTACAATGGCAAGAGAACATAAAAGACAAATCCTGGAGTGGAAAAAAAGTCATCTTTTCAAGGTGAATACATATGTTATAATATCTAAGGAGTTTGTAGTGTATAAAAAAAGAGTTGTTGATACTCTTAGGTTCATCAGAGAATTTGTTGCAGCAATTCCTTGTCAGTATTTCCTTGAGGATGGTTCATACATTGGGCTTGACGTAGTCCAAATAGAGTTTCAGAGTGTCTTGCATGGCAGTGATGGCAGTGTTGGAAGAATGAAGATCATTTCCACGATGTCAGCACAGTTTGAGAAAGTGGCCAATGAGAGTGAAGATTTCTTGAGATCTATTGTAGATGGCGAAGAAATCTTGGAAAAGTGGCATTTTGCTATTAATAGCATCAACACTCCTACTACAGATGAAGTTGCTCATTTTTTAGTGGATGTGATCGAGATTTAAATCTGCTTTCTTCTAGAAGCTTCTTCCATCCTTTCTTTCTATTCTTGTCTCAAATCTTATCCATTCTTTGAGGATAGAAAGAAAATATTGTAACAAGCTGTCATGAGTTGGCACTTTCCGTTTTTAGATGCTTTCTAGGGTTTAGATGTTTTATCTTGTTCTAGATTTAGAAATAAAGCTTGCATGTTGGCAAGCAGTAGTTGTAAAATTAAGGAGATTTTAGGGTTCCCTACTCCTCTGCTTAGTTATAAATAAGAGCAGTGTTTTCTCATTTTAGTTTAACCGTGCTTGTGATAACAGAATCGCTAAGCTTATGCCTTCATGTTTGTTATCATCTAGTGTCAGTTCACTTTGTGTAAAGAGAAAGTTTGCATGCCTCGTTAGTTGCAAATCCTTGTTTAGTGCATGTGTTATGTGTCAATTATAATCAGGTTGATCGCATGTTTCAAGTATTTTGCTACAACTTGTTGTCCCGAAATTGTAATCTTTGTTCCAGAAGTTTGAGTGAATAAAATCTTGAAGCTTGATTTTCTGCCCTCGATATAAATATCTCATATTTTTGTTTATTGTTTTATGTTAGAAGTATGAGTAAATAAAACCTTGAAGCTTGTTTTGATGCTCCTGAAATAAAAGTCTCATATTTCCATAATACTTTTATGATCTCTTTTTCAGCTTGCTTAAAATGTACGTTGAAGAAAATTTTGTTTAAGTATCTTTGTCAGAAATCAAACTCATCCATTTCTAAACTCTCTTTCTCTGCATTTACTTGAGAGGGTAGAAACGTTTTAAGCGATGTTAAGTTGTAGTTGTTTAGTTTCATTAAAGAGAAAACCTCAGCCGCAACATCTAGTGTTCTATAACTTTGTGTTCTCGCAGTTGAACCAAACAGATAGGCGTAATTACGTTTAGATTAATTTCTTTATGAAACTTAGCAAAAGAGGGAGCTTCCCCTCCTAATTCGAAGAGCACTTTACTGCACATAGCTGTATGTTTCCATAACACATTCCAAAGGTGCGATTTGAAACGCCAACATATAACTCCAAGTTTGTGTAAAAAAAGAAAATCTTACTTTTTCATATATTTGATGCATAGGCCAAAAAAAAACAATATAGTTGCTTAAGCACAATTTCCATTTCCTTGCTTTCACCACAAAGGCTCTTCCAAGTAATAATGTCATGAACAATTTTTTGGATTGCTTAAGTGTTAAGGGAGGTGCTAGGTTTCATTCCCTTAAGAAACCCACTATAAAGTCATTTTATAATATGTCTTCCTATGAATTCAACTACCATTATAAATAGGTATGGGTATAGAGCCTCTCCCAACATATTCCCCCTTCCAGCATTGAACAATCCTCTAGGCACTCCATTGATAAGTATTGAATACTTAACTGTTGATACACATTCCTTTATAACGCTAATGAACTTCTCATTAAACCCAATTATTTTTAGAACTTGGAATACTAACTTCCAAGATAGTGTATCATATGCTTTAAAGACATCCAACTTGAATTCCATCATTGAGACATTTTTTGAGTGGAAACAGTATCACGGATTTCATGATCAGACACAAAACCTTTTTGGCACCCACAAATATTTTTTTTCAAAAAATCTTTTAAACTATTCACATTATTTTTAGAGGTCTTATAAATATTATTACAGTGGCTAATGGATCTAAACTTAGACATTTATGAAGCATCAAGAATTTTAAGAATAGGACCAACAAAACATCAAACCCTACAATATCCAAAAACTTCAAGAAAAAGGCAAGGGGAATGCATAGATGCTAGGAGCCTTATATATAAGTACCAATGGAGACAGTAGCATCCCTAACTTACTCCTTGGAAATACACCTCAACAGAAGAGCATTTTCTTTTTTAATGTTATATTTTGGCTTACAAAGAAATACATTGTGCAAATTTAAAACATTCTAGGATATTATGGTAGTATGTCCTCAAACCTCTACACCCACAGAGGATGCAGGTAATTAAGTTATCACCCTTATACCACATTTACCACCCTAAATAATGGACTAGGTGTACCAACATGTTGCACCTAAGACAAAGAAGGTCTATGTCTACTCCATAACCCTAATGGTACGAATGAGAATTCTATGTATATCATTCCTCGACTATCTTGGGTATACCACATCACCATAATCATAATGATAGCTCACCTCATGATAATAATAATTGTTGCTCCCAAGTCCAACCACTATAGTTGTATGCGCTTCTTGTTGTTCCTTTGGGATTGTATCCTTGATCTCGAACATGTATCCCACCTCAACATAAGTATGTGCTCAGTACTTAATTATGCTCAGTTGTGAAACCTAAACTAGTATACACATAATCTAGTACACATCCTTTATGATGATGCTTATCTTCCATATTGGTCTAAAACAAACACAAATGAACATCTTAGTACTCCATGAGTGTCATCAATATTTAAGCATGAAACTATATCTCTATGATGTAGTAGATGGAGTATGGGATTACCTAGCATAGTAACATCACCTTATCCTTTAATAAGATCATATGGTGGCTTCAAATTAAAGAAATAATACCACCCTCAATATTCTCCTCCTTCATTAGTGGTCTCGACAAAACAAGGAATCATAAAATTTGATCCATTTTATATCAACAAGAATTCAATTTCTAAGAATTTAAAAATAAATAAATCATCTAGACTCATTCAAAATGCTAGCAAACTTTACAGAGCCTAATGCTCATTTTCTATACCCTATGTATGGGTTGGTTTCTACCACAACCACTAGATACTAGCATGATTTGAGGACACGAATACACGTTGCAAGTCCCAGAAGAGGTCAAAACTATTAGGATAGGTGACCTTAAAATTGTTATCCTAAGTTGATTTATGTGCTCCACACTCTTTGGAAAGTGTTCTAGGGGACATGAAGAACAAAATATTTATTAATTTTTCTCCTATGACAAATTGTAAGTGGATTTAAAGAGGTGGACCCATTACGATGGCAGTTACAATACATTTTGCAGGCATATTCCATTTGGGCGTCCAACTTTTTGGGTTGGGACCACTTGAGTGTGCATGTGCTTGCATGTTTTGCATGCTCTTGCATGGTTGGGCACCCAAGTCTGCATGGTGGTCCATCTTTGTTAAGCCCCATGATTATGGGTTGTCCACTAAGGGAGGCATGGGTTTTCCCAAGGTGGTTTTACTTGTTGTTTTGGGATACCATTTGTGGTATTCTCTCCCACAAACTTCTATGTATTCCAGCCTTTGGATGGTGGTTTAAAGTATGATTTCTTTGGAGGTTGTTAGGACGATGAGGGTTTATCCATGTATATCTTGGGTCACTTGTGTTAATAACTTGTGGTATTGCAGATTTTTCTTTCATTGTTGTAAATGTCAATCACTTAATCATTTTATGATAATCTTGTAACATTATTTCATATTTGAAACCACATATTTAAGTTCATATTGCTCAAAGCTATACCTTAATTTCAAACATTTCGTATCATAACAAACAATTTTGTTAGGAGAGGGATGCCTTTCTTTTGAGGGTTGAAGGATTTTTGGTTGAAGTGAGAGCTTGTGCATTATGGGTTTTGCAGATTTAAAGAAGATTGTAAACCATAGCTTCTACCTCCCATTTGGATAATTGAAAAATTCAATGGAACTAGCTATGAGATGTGGTAGTTGAAGATGGAAGATCTCCTTCAAGAGAGCGATGAATGCTTGATAATTTCTAATGAAAAGAAACCCAAATCAACATCACTTCACCTTCTCTCTTTTGTAGAGCCTGGGTACAAGTAAGGCCCTTCAACAAAATGGGATCAAATTTCACTTGATAGAGAATTTGCAGCCATGGTGGATGAAGTGGTTAAAGAAAATGGCCTCAATGGTTTACTCCCAATTGTACTACCAATAGAGGAACCTGAGCTTGAGAGTGATGAGTATTTAGAGAGCATCACATTTGGGGACCTAATTATGGATGACATAGAATTTTAGAAGATATATTTCTAATTTTTGATAAAAAAATTAAAGGAGGACCTCATAGAAATGACACAAAATATTGTGTTTTATTGTAATCTTCAAATTGAAAGATTATAAAACATCACAATTGGGATGTCAAGAAGAAATGACTCATCTCACACACAAGTTACAACAAGGTAAATAGCCTCTATTGAGACTTAGCTCCAAATGCTCATACTCCATCTACTATCCTTGCCAAATTTCCTTTACCGCTCTCCTTCAATAATATCAACTCGGTATCTAAAGGCACAAGAAATAGTTACGGAAGTTGAACAATTCATGTCCCTTTCATTATTGATCTAGATTAACATGTGGGTGACACTTCACATTCCTTCTTCAAAAATGCATGCAAGTCTAAACCCTTGTGCTAGCCAAGTAAGTGTTTCATCTCACAAGCCTTTAAGTATGTGCTTCAGTGCAAGATTTCAAACCTTTCTTACAATTGTACTATGTTACTACATAGGCACAAGGTTTGCACAAGTCATTTACTCTATTGGTTTGTTTTCTATTGATGCAGATTGCTCCTAGATTCAGATACTCTAGGATCATACACCCCAAGTAAGTTAAATGAACCATGAGTTTCTATTCATTCACATTTCATTTGGTTTGTTACCAATTTGTCAAACTGAGTAAATTTAGATGTGTTCAACCATGTAGAGAATGTATTACAAGTATTGAGAGATAGTAAACTCCATGTAGAGAATGCATTAAGCGTATTGAAAGATAGTAAACTCCATGTAAAGATATTCAAATGTGTCTTTTGGGTGAAAGAAGTAAAATAATTATAACATGTGGTGTTGATGTTTACAATTGTTTAATATACGTACCCCCTTTGGAAAATGAGATTAATTAGGCTTTTAAATGCATCAGTGGGCAAATTAGAGGCTTAATTAAGTCCAATTACTTAAGGGGATGCAAACATAGTGTGAAGATGCAAAGGAGTACATTTTTCATCACTACAATTACTATGGATATAAGGAAAATTGGATGGTTTACAAGAAATTATCCATTATTGTTGGAAGATTGTGGATTTAGAGGGCACCTAATAAATATATGATTGTTTAAATTAAAGATTTAAACAATTGAGATATAATTGTGTTTGAATCGAGACTGATTTTTGAAAGAAAAGAAGAATTTAAATTCAAAATAATATACAAGAGTCATGGGCCAATTTGGTTTTGAAAAGTTAATGAACATGTAATATAGGCCAACTCCTCTACCCTAGTTGTCACTCTTAAATGAAGCAATACAATCTAATATGCATCCTATTCATGGCAGACTCCTTCACTTTGCATTCAAAATAACCATGTGTATATCTGATTTGAATCAACCAAAACAAAAATAAAAAATATTTAAAAAATGGAGAAAGCAGCAATTAAATAAAGTGGCAGCAATAGTTAATAATGCATTGATTTATATAAATGAGAAGAGCAGCGACTAATATTAATGGTTGCATTAGAGATTAGAACGTAATAATTTAAAGCGGTGATTATTCCTGGAAAACTTATTAAAGACAACTTATAATTTATGAAGGTAGTGATTGGGCTTATTAAAAGACATGTCCATTCAAAGAGACACATTTATCATAAAGACACATCCCTTGGAAAAATAATGTAGTATAAATAGAAGTCAATGTAAGAACGAAAAAGCAAGAAATTTAATCAATTTTCTCTGAGTTTAAAAGCAGATATATAAATTTCTCTGAGTTTAAAAGCAGATATAAAAGAGAAAAATAAGCAGAAATAAAGAGTATATCAGATTCATATAAAGATTATATGCAGCCTATGTGTGAATGACAATTGTAAAAATATACATGATGAATATATGTGACTAGAAAGAGCAAATTGAAAGGAGAATTTAAAGCAGACAGTAAAACAAAAATTTATGTGAAGATATTATGAATTGTTTGAAAATAATTGGTGCATAGACTGTATCATATTTGTGAGAGATACTATGCAAAATAGTCATCATATTTGAAAGAAAGGTTGACTTTGGATTGTGGATCAGAATTGTGAAAGGAGAGGTTACATGATGTCAATCAGATTTGTCATTAGTTATCAGATTTATAAGGAAGACAACTTGTGTGTGGGGGTTGGAACCTCCAATTAATGTTGAAACCTATCAAATTAAGGTTGGAGCCTCTTACTTGGTTAAAGCTTTTTTTGTGTGTGGGGGTTGTAGCCTCTGATATTCTGGAGCCTATCAAGTTGAGGTTGGAGACTCTTGCTAAGTTGAAGCTCAATTTGTATAGAGATTTGAGACTTCGACAGTAGGTTGGAGCCTACAAGAAGTAATAGATTAACCTATAATATATATGCAATATTGTGCCATAGCTTTCTCCCGAAAGGGTTTCCACATAAATCGGCGTTCTCGTTGTGTTCTCAATTGCTAGATCTTATTTGAATTTTCTTTTTGTGATTGGTTAAGTTTGAAAACTAAAATATTGTTTGATACTAATTTGCCCTCGCCCTCTCAGTATCACTGCATTCTCAACAATTGGTATTATAGTGAGTTCCTTCACGAAAGCCTAACCACTAGAAGGTGGATCATAAGAGCACATACTTGAAAAAGAAAATGAAATGCTAAGAAGAATTTTGATAAGCATGTACCAACAAAATAAAATAAATACAATGAGGTGGCACCTGAAATATACATGGAAATACAACCGAAGCATGACGATATATTTGAAAAGAAACATAACCATGTGAGTAAAAGGAAACAAAAGTTAAAAGGGGAAGAAAATGTTGAAATGAATTTAGAAGAAGAAAATTATGATGAAAACGTAAATATGGAGTTAGATACAGAGAATTTAGCTAAAGAAGGAACGTTTATGACATCAAAAGGGATGAAGAATTCAAAGCATGAATCAAGTGATAGCTCGAGCAATGAATAACACGCAAAGGAAGCACATATTGATAGAAATTTCAAAGAAGAATCCAACATACACAAAGGTAAGTATAGCTCGAGTATGAATCAAGTGATAGTTCAAGCAACAACTCTTGGGTGAGCCGAGATTCAAACAAAATGTTTTCACTCTTTCCTTGTGATAGAAACAATGCTATTCATTTGGCAAAGAACACGACCTTTCAGAATCCGACCAAGCATATTGAGCTATGATAGCATTTTATATGAAATGTACTTGAAGAGAGAAAACTAGAAGTAGAGAAAATTCATACAAAGGTGAATCTGACAGATGCATTGATGAAGATAGTACCAAGGGAGTATTTTGAGTTTTGTAGGACTTCTCTCGGCATTGTCAAGATGTGACAAAAAAGGTAAATTGGGGGATTATCTCTAACAATTAGAAGAGATGTTGAACTTCAAGTAAGGAGATTATTGGATATTAAGTCCAACGGACACTTCCTTTTTACCTCCGATCAAATTGTCCTTTCACATTCCTTTTTTGAAGGTTTATCCAAATATAATAGATAATGTAATTCATATTATATTTTTTTGAATATAAGCTAGTTGTTAAATGCATGTAAATTATATAACAATAAGAACATAACAATGGTTGATATTATGCTCATAAAGAAAATGGTCTACCGCCTTAAGTAGAAATATTCAGATCGACTTGTCCTATGCGAAGATCCGAATGAATGTGAGAAATGCAAGATTGGATATAGAACGACAAATAATATATTTTTATACTCATATGGCACTAAATAGAACGTATTATTTGATGTTGTAACTAATATAATTCTGATGAATGGAGGCCAAAATAATAGATGTTATTATGGCATAAAAAACTTCTATTTTTTTGGCTAGTTTTATTCCAAGCCATAAATAATGACATAAGAGATGGCATTAGAATAAGAGCAAATACCATAAAATAGCTCTGTAGAAATGTAGTAGGTGTTGTGGAAAAGCATATAAATACTATTGGAAAAATAAGACAAGAAAACTAACGTGAGAAATGGAAGGGTGTGACAATAGCGAATACGTTAGATATTTTTAATACGCTTTGTCTATGCCTTATTCATTATATAATGCAATATAATAGCATTAAAGGGGGAGAAAATTAGTATGCTAGAAAATACAGCGTGAAATATGTAATAGTAATAATGAAATAGTAAAAAGAAGGCTTGAGGTAGTGCATAAATAAAGATTGTAATATATTTTTCTCAAATCTGAGTTTGTAGTAGTGTTTTAATTACCCCATGGAGGGAGAGGAGGGTCACTCACAAAATGGCAATGAATCTATTTTGTGTTTTTATTTATTTTATTTTCTTTTTAATTTCACTACATTTATAAATTGCAGTGTGTTCAATCAATTTTATTGAGGATTTAAATATAATGGTTTGTAATAATTTAGAATTTGTTCTCATTTTGATAATTCTTAGTTGTTTAAAATTTTATTTTTATCATAGAGTTTCTAGTAATTTCCATTAATATTTTTAGTTGCATTTATCTACACTCACCTCACTACCTATAGCCCTTGTGCATACAACCACTACACCTTTCGCAAGTTTACGCCCCCGAATTGACACCTAGACCAAACTAAATTTAGTTATTAAACATTAAGTCTTTCTCATTATCTACCCAAGTTTTAGCCTATCACTTGGCACATAAACTATTGACAAATCATATAATTCTCCAAGAATATTGGTTCTCATACACTAAGTTGGATGATGTCCTTGATTAACTTGTTAATCCTCAAGAATTAATACATTTGTGAATTTTGTAAATTATTTTCAATTTGGATAGTTATCTTGCAGTAAACTATCTTCTGCCTATAAAATAAAATGTAAAAATTTCTTCAATTTATATTTTCTTGAGATGAAATAAAATGTGTTTTTCTATTATGCTCTGGTTGAACCTATTAGTGGTATCAAATCCATGAGTACCTACGCATTCATTTTCCATCTTTTGAGATAATGGTGAAGCATGCACAAATCGTTGATGGGTTGAGATTGAACTTTGTAAATCCTTCAAAATTTATCTTTTAAATGGAGGATTATTGTTATGCTCAAATTTGTGCATAGTTGTCACACCCACAAATACAATATTACCACGGTAATACAATAATTTCCCATAATTTACTATTATCACCATAATTCTCTATACCATGGTAATAAAATATTTACTATTACAATCATTAACTATTACTGCGGTAATACAATATTTGTAAATACTTTTCATTTCGAAGAGAATCGTGTCCTCATCTTAGTTGTGTCAACTCATCGCGGCAGCAAATATTTGAATGAATTGACCAAATTTCACTCTACCATGCAATTTATTGGTTCTATTTCAATATCAATTGCTTCTTGAAATTGAATTTCAGTGAGATGTTGCAACAATGATTCTCACATTTCAAATTTATTATTTTTATATGTATGGTACATATTGAATATACAATAAATTAATTGAGTAAAAATACCTCAATTCAAAAATAAACTTCACCAAAGTCAATTATAACTTAATTGAAAATCGAAGTTTGTCCAACTCAATTAAAACTCAAAATTTTCCAAACTCACTTGAAACTATTGCAGTATTGTAGTATTGTGATTGTCCAATAATTATGTCAACTCGCCTAATTATTGCTCATAAATTAACTCTGTAATTAACATAATATTAGAAAGATGTTTGATAGCATGATGAAACTAATCATAATCAATAATGGTGATTGTCCAATATTATATTCAACTATAGTGATTTTCTAAATACCAATAAACTATACAAATTAGATCATACGTGAAATATTTAAACACCAAGACTATTCACCTTTCCTTAGTACTTGCGCTTATTACACAACACAACTTGCAATAATTCAAGGTGTTAAAATATTTTACAAAAGGCCCTCACGAAAGAAAAACTAAACAAAAATACATGAAAATATCAAAGGCCATCGCACAAAGATAAAACTATAGAAAAAATAGACAACATAATTCGAAGTTAATTTAAAATAGTAAAACATAAACTAGGAGAGCACCAAATTAATTAGACATTTTCTGTAAATCCTCCTTAAGGAATTTAAGCGAGAAATACCTCTCAACTTCCCCTCCAAATCATCAAAATGATTCTTGAAAATAACATCCCCCACAATTTGCATGCACTTTGGGCTTGTGTCCTAGTTAGGTTGCTTGATAGGGGTAGTTTCAAAGTCCTCAAAGTCTAAGAGCATTGAATTCAACTCAAAGAACAATCTCACGCCAACAATATCTACATCCACCTCCTCCATGTCCTCATTATTGTCCTTGTTTTCTTCATCATTTTCCTCTCTCCATGTCGAGTCACTTGAGATTTCATCCACACTAAGGTTAGGGGTCAAATAGAGACCGCCTAGCACTCATATTAGGGGTGTCTATCTCCTTTACAAATTTAGGACCACTTTTAACCTCATCCTTTTCAAAAAAATAAGTATTCTCAATCTCCTCCTCTTTAAAATTGGCTTTCTGGCTCAAGTATTTCCTCTTTTACTCAAGCATTCCATGGGGTTGTTGTTTAGGTCGTGTCAACTCAATGCAAGGAGCTTTTACGTGGAGGTGAAGAGAGTTTTAGTGTAATTGCACTGAGAAGTAAAAGATTTAGCCTTATGTAAGGGGTTGGCATTCTAAGGAGTGGTAGTCTTTTCCCTCTAGTTACTAGATGGCATCTCAAAATTCTTGATAATAGAGTCAACAAGGTTCTTGTTGATGGTGAAGATGACACAAACAACGTTAAAACAAAATATTTCTACTCTATTTCTCCTGAAAAAGAAAGACAACATATAGTAGCCTAACTCCCAAGGTCCTGGTAGTTAGTTCTCAACTGTCTGGTGTCACTCAATCGGTTCATGCAACTATAATATACAAGGGGCCTGTGTTGGTAACAAAAGATTCAAGCAATGACTCATTTTACCGACTGCTTTAGTAAATCAATGGGGTTTTTCAAATAAAAGAAAAAGATAGGACAAAGGGGTAAACCAAAAAGTATGAATCAAATTTATCTAGTATTTGGACATATTCCTTCAACAATGAATGTTTCCTAACAGATCATAAAACCATAAGATGACACAATCTATAGCATAATCTATACCACTGCATACATTTCAGGTGCTTAATTAACTTCGCAATTACTCTTCACAAATATTTCAAGGGTTTCAAAACAACACACATTCATTCATCATCAAGATTATAGATCAACAAACTTTTTAATAACTTCAACTCAATGATAATCTAATAAGATAATCCTTAAATATGATTCCTTCAAATGACTTTCATCATTCAAGAAACTCTTATGTTCAGCACAATCACTGCATACAGATAGATTATAACTTATCAACCTTATCAAACAAACAATTTAATTCTAAATACCATATTTCGAGAAAACCTATAATTCTATTAACTGTAAAAGATCAAGTACAATGTATCTCTATAAAATCACTACAAAATTCTATCTCCTAGCATTAGGTAATCCAATCCAATTCTCAATTAGCCCACCTTTACAATATGATACCCATCGGGTATTTATAGATTATACAAAAAGTTCGAACTTCACTTCTATTTTAGGCTATCCACCTTTTTAGGAACAACTTTCTTGGAAACTTAGATCAATTTGATCTTGAGTTCTTACATTAGACGTTCAGTTTAACTAAAAATAGAAGATAGAATAAAAGAAAAGAAGTCATGCACCCCCAAGACTGTCAGTGTTGTATGCATGCAACATGCAAGAAAGAGAAACATCATGCATGCAAGGATTCATGCATGTGAAGCTGGATCTGCCATGAACTCATCATAGCTGGTGAAGACTTGCTGTAAAGTATCCATCTCTGGCCCATCAATCTAGTCATCTTCAAATTTGATCCGATCCAACTCGGCTGTAGCAAACTCCCTCATACTTTTCACCTTTGTCAATTCTCTTCCAGCAACTTTTATCTCTTCTTTGACCTCTACTAACTGATCTAACATCAACTCTTCTCCATCATCTTCTTTTTGCATAAGTCCTTTGAATCTTTCATCCCACTTTTCCTTTATTTGATTCAAAGGCATGCCCTCTTTTGTAAATGCATTTATATCTACAATAATGACAATAACTGCTTCTAACTCTTCCAATTGCTCAGTCAAATTATTAACAATCTCTTGAATTTCATTCTTATGCTTACACAAAAAGTCAGTCCTAAACCGGAGTATACGAGAAGTTTTCTCCACAAAATACTTGTTGTCTTCCTCAAGTATGGATTGTTCCAGAATAGTTGTTAGAGGCAATTCACTCACCTTTTCTAACTTCTGACTATATTCTTTATACTCTTCTCCTTGTTTCTCTGATGCCTCAATGTATTGATACATTTCTTTTACTAACCCTTCTGTGTCCTTGTAGGCTTCAAAACCTTCTACCAAAACTTCACCCACCTCCCGGTTTAGCTTATCTACCCATCGGTCTACCATCTCCGCTTTGCCTTTTACTTGCACCAAATCATCTACCTCCTTTTTGCTTAACAAAATAGGAGTCTCAATGGCTGCTATCTGTTGTGACCTTGGAGAGGAGACATTCTTCAAGAATGAATGTAGTTGATCCAATTGAGCCTTAAGCTCATCCTTCTTTTGCTTATCCTTGATCATTCTTGACTTGGTTGTTGAAGCCACCACATCAATCAAGTTCATCTGCTGATTCCTAGTGGGCCTTCCCAAATTGATAGTACTTAATTGATAATCTATTAGCTGCATGTCCCCTGCCTCCTTTTCTGTCATTGGCATGGCACATTCAGCAACAATTTCTCCTTTGTTTGTGAGTCGGGTAGAATGTAGAATTTTAGCCTTCTTTTTAGGCCTCTCCTGCTCAATTCCTTTCATCATATCCTCCCAATTGAGAGGTTGTGAAGGTATTACTGCCCTCTTTTGCAGGTCCAGTTTTAGCCATGTAGGAGCACTTGGAGCAGTAGTCATCATAGAGGAAGAGGAAGCAATAATTGTAGAAGGTGGTTGTATATTTACCTGGGATTGAGAGTCAACCATTGCTTTCTCTTGTTGTTCTTGTAGTATATGCATTTGCACAAGTTTTTCAACCTCTTCTCTATCCTTCTATTCTTGTATTTTCTTATCTTCTTCTTCTTTCCTCAACCTCTCTTCTTCCAACCGATCCTTCTCCACTTTTTCCTTCTCCAACTTTCCCCTTTCTAATTCTTCCTTTTCTAGAGCTTCCCTTTCTAGAGCCTCCCTTTCTAGAGCCTCCCTTTCCAATTTGTCTTTTTCTAAGGCCTCTAGCCTTTCCCTTTCTAACCTTTCTGCCTCCAAAGTCTTAAGTTTTTCAGCTTCTACTTCTTCTTCCTGTTGTTTCTTAATCAGCTCTTCGGCCTCCTTTTCCTTCCTTATCTTTTTTGCTTCTTCTATTTGTCGAGCTTCCTCTGCAAGTTTCAGTTTGGCAACCAAGATCTCTCTTAACCCTCTGACTCCTCGCCTTCTCCTCCTCAAGGTCATGGATCTTTTGTATCAACTCTAACTTGTCATTTTATGCTTTAACTTTAAGCTCATGTTCTTGTTTCCTCCTTTTCTTCTCTACTTCATCATCTACCGCCTTAATTTCAACTTGTTTTGACTTTAATTGTTGCTGGTGAAGTAGAGCATCAGCTTGTACCTTAACATCCATTTCTTTTTGTCTCTCCGTTGTAGCCCTTGCATCAAACTTTCTTTTTTCCTCTTCAAACATCTTCCATTGCTCTTCTTGTAACAAAATCTGCTCAATATCCTGCTCTAGAGGCTTGTTTTCTTGCAAATCCTTTTCTGACAGAGTTTCATCTAAATCTGTCTCAACTTCTAGAACTTCTTCCTCCACTTCCTTTCCCTTAGCAGCTTCAGCCATGGTATGAAGAGCTCCTTCTTGAATCTCTTTACTCTTATTTCTTATAAGTGGGGCTTGGGCAGATGATTCACCTAATGTAGGTGTTGAAACAACAGATCCTACTGGAACATCTCCTTCTTGTGTTTCCTCTCCATCATCTACCACCTCAAGTTCTATTTCTTCAATGTCCGGAGGAAGGAATTCTAATGGCTCTTTGGGAGGTGTCTTTCTCTTAATTCTCTTGTATCCTTTACTCTTTATAAGAACTGGTCCTTGAGAAGCTTGAGTTCTTAGCACTAACCATTGCACACTTCTATCCAACACTGTCCTTCCAATCTTCTTAATATCAATTGTTTCTTCAGCATCCTAATCAATTGGATCCAGGTTCTTGGTGCCAATGTTCAATGCTTCATAGGATGGATCCAACACCATTCCATCATCCACCAAGGTGTCGGAAATGTTTTCTTTAACACCAAGCTCTGACATGAGTGAGACCGATAATGTTTCATAATTCTTCTTTCTTAAGTCATACTCATCTTGCCGATCACTCCAAAAGTCTTATAACAAATTAAAATGTCTAGTGAACATTGAAGGTAATAAGGCATACATCTTCTTCTTCAGATCAAAATACTTATGAGCTGTATACAATCCCAATTTCAACTGTATCAACTCATTACAGACCACCTTTGCTCCCTTCAACTATTGACAGCTATATTCACCCAACTTCATGGGAAATTTATGACATCCAGTTTTATGCTTAATCCCAAACCGAGCATTAACTCCAATAGCTTGATATACAAACTCCATTAGCACCATCCTGTTACTGCAGCACCTTGGAAGTAAATGTGGATGGCCTTCAAATCCAAATAACCCGAAGTATGTAAATTTGGGGTATTGGATGTACCAACATCCCCATTCAACAATGAACACCATGGCTTCTTGACTTAACCGGTATCCTGCATCTCCATTCAATTGATTGATGACCACATATAAAAATGCATCATTGACTCTTCTGAAATGAGTCTCAGCAACCTGAAGAGATAATTGGTCATAGTGCTCCCATACCTTCTTTTGTCCATCCAAGGCTCCCATTATGCCCACTCTATTCAAACCTGGGAAAACACTCAACCTTGCTGTGACATATACAATGTAAGAAGTCATAAAGAAACACTTGGTTTCTCTGATCTTGGTTAAATGATCATGTATGGCATCTGAGACAATCATTGACCAATCAAACTGTTGTTCTCCTTTCAAGATAGTCTGAATAAAAGGAAACATCCACTCCTTGAAGTATAATGCATCCCTCTTCCCAAACACCCTAGACAACATCACAATCAACCTTGCTACCTCTTCATAGAAATCTGCCCTCTTTGGCTGATCTGCAAGCTTGGTTAGAGATTTCTTTTCTATCTTCAACCACTTCTTGTTCAAGTGAGATTTATTCGATCCCTTATACCTACTATATTGCTCCAAGGCCTCTTCCTCATTTAATTGCACCAAGTTCTTTGGATCTGGAACATCAAATATACTTTGAAATGCTTGAGGAGTGAGATTAATAATCACATTGTTTTGTGAATCCAGGGCATAGCCTTGTAGCAGGATTGTAAGCACTGGCTACTATCATGATTAACTCCAGGCACTGGACAACTATAGGAAATAAAGTGATATGAGCTAACCCAGAGTTGACAATTCTTTCCGTAGTCAATGTAATATCCTTGTCAAACGCTTATGAATACCACTCCTCAAAATTGTATTGACCTAAATTGGTATCAGTGATATCTGACCAATCTGATTCCACCTTGCTCACCTTCACAACCGGACTCTTGTGATTATACCTTAAGGTATAAGGCAGTTGTTCTGGTTTTAACTTCTTTGGTTTTGATGCTACCTTTGATGTTTCTGCAGGCTGGTTTCTCTGAGCAACTTCCCCTGATGTTCCTGACATTTTTCAACTTTCCTACAAGCAAAACCTTTAATTAGATCTCTAGATATTATCATAAAACATACTTTAAAACCATACCTTTCATATATGCACCGGAGGCGGAACCAAACAGAAATACAACCTAAAACAATCTCTTTTTACAACACTGTCGGACTCAGAGCAAAAATCGATATAGAAATTTCACTAACAATGAACGAGCTCGGAGTCGGAATCGGGAAGGTTATCGGAACTGGGATCGGAATGGAAAACGGATTTGGTTTTCTTCAAATTTTCATTTTTTCATATTCTATTTCCATTTCGCCTCCACTTCCGATTTGGTCATCATTATTTTGAAAGAAGATTTTCTCATTATGCGTGGAGCCAGATACAGGATGGAAATGGAATCGATACCTTTTGCAAAATAGAATTCTCAAGTTCAAGATCGATTCTGATCCCGTCTCCGCCTGGGTTGACCATGACGTCATCAAAGATTTTATTGATTTAACTCATAACTTGATGACTAAACCAAGGTCATATTAGATGAAAAGAGGCTTTAAAAAACACTATACTCATATGACGATGGGGAATGACTAAATCCTAAGGTATCATATTTTAATCATTTAAATGTGGTGACTCAGAAACCTACGAACCCTAATCTAACAAACATGATATAAACTAGGGCACGGATTTTAAACCTTGCCATTTATCAGAATGCAAAACACGACAAAACCCTAAGTAAAAACGATGAATCAATTTACCCTAACTCACTATAAATCTCTAATCTACCTCACTGTAAATTTCTAATCTAACTAACCACCATTTAAAACATAAACTTAATCTAACTCACTGCAAATCCAAAACAACACGACGCAATCATGACTAAAGCATGAAAGTGACCGTGCCCTAAAATAGAAAGAACTACAAGTAAAAGAAACAAAGAACATAACCAGACAAACAAAATAAAACAAGACCCGAACAAACAAGCACGCCAAGAAACATGAAATCATTTGAAAACAACATGATTCCAGACATGGGCAAACATATATACAAAACACATAACAGTAAATAAAACGAAGAACAACAATAAGAAAACCTACCTCGAATACACAAGAACCCAGCTAACCTTCTGAACTGATTCGCTCGCAACAATCTTCTCCTCCTTCAATCTTTTCGCTCAAATGAACTCTACCGCTACTCTTTCATGCTCTTCAATCTCTTAATAATGATAATAATGACTCGTTTAACCCTTATATGAAGGTAAAAATGAATATTTCTACCTACATGACCAACTGTCATTAATGCATTAACACGCAGTTAAGGCGGAGTCGGAACTAAAAGTGAACCAACACTTCACAACAGTGTTACTTCAGTCAAAAAGTCAACGATCTAGAAAACGGCGGGGGTGAAACTAAACATGGAAACCGATTCAAAACTTTTTGAGGAATTTCAAAACTTCATTCCAACTCCGGTTTCGGGTCTGCCAACTAAACACAAAACAAAACCAAACACAAAAAGCAAAACAAAAGACCGACATAACAAAACTAAACAAAAGACAAGACCAAAACCAAAAGTTAAAATAGCGGAGGCAGGGGCGGAGTTTATTATGATTTTGCAATTTTCGGTAAAGACTAAGTTAACACCCACTCCGGCTCCGGTTCCGCTCAAGACAAAACAAAAGACATAAACAAAAGACTGTCAGGATGGAAACAAAAACAAGTTTCAAAAGAACTTTCAGAATCCGATTCAGTTTCAGTTCTGATTCCAACAGAGAAACAAAAGAAAAAACAAAGTATTGGCAAAACAAGACTCCAAACTTTGTTTCAAAAACAACTAAGTACAAAATAACAAAGGGGGACCCATTTTGACC
The DNA here is from genome assembly GCA_007115665.2 of Sequoiadendron giganteum. Classification (NCBI taxonomy): domain Eukaryota; kingdom Viridiplantae; phylum Streptophyta; class Pinopsida; order Cupressales; family Cupressaceae; genus Sequoiadendron; species Sequoiadendron giganteum. Next base: position 331,410,580 of record CM021105.1, on the reverse strand, counting down.
AAGGCAAAAGATGGGGTGGTTATGCAAGGCATAACAGTTCTTAGGGGTGAGCTCTCTAGCAAGGGTTCATTAACTAGACAAGTCCTAAAAGCCTTAGGTAGACATAAAGCCAAATGGAAGTGGTAAATACTGAAAATAAGCCCCTGATACCAAGGAAACAGTAAATCAAATAATACAATTATTCCCAAAATGGTTAAGTAAAAGAAGGTGATAGAAACAAAAACATTTTAACCTCACTTAAAGCATTATATACTTCATAATAAGGAAGCATAGATTGTCCCACGATTGTAGGAGTTTAGCTCTATCACACCCCTCATGCAGCTTAATAAGAGACTCCCTTTTTAAAGAACGGATTCATGTTTTGTGCCTTTAGAGTGACCTCATTTCAAGACTACAAGCATCTTCACTCAAAGAATGACAAAAGCAAAAATGGGTGAGCACAGATAGTACAAAGGAGAGAGCCCAAACATTAGAAAGGAGAGAACAAAAAAAATCAATAATGATAGAACAAGTACATGTGTAATTTCGTCAACTTTTTCCCTCCATGGCATGAAGTCAATATTACAAAACTTTTCTTAAGTTAAAGAGCTTACACTTCATTAAAATTTCAAAAGCTAGGTCACTTCCTCAAGCTAAAGCATGCTAATTTTTCAGTGGATATTGATAATTATGTATCAAAAAGTGTTGAGTCTCATCTTGATCTTTTATAAGAAAAACAAATTGCTCTTCATCTTGCCCTAATATTCCATTCATGCACAAACTTTATGCCTCCAACACTATACATTCAATGATTAGCCTTCGTAGCAATACTTTTTGCATTGTATTTGGTCATTGACCATAAATATCTTGCAAGTCATATTAGATAAGATTATCCTAGATATTGCTATTGTATTCATCATTTGTAGGATCTACATCACGACCAACATGAATGGATTGAAGGAATTATTTTCAAATTACTTGTCCCAACTCTATTGTTAAGCCCCCAACAATGCTCTTTCTCATGTACGACTGCTCTATGTTTACTCTGAAGTAGGTGTGACCACGGGACATACAATCTTAATCAATCAACCTGATAAACTTCCTATCCCACACCTTGAATTAATGTTTTATATTAGCATTCAAGATGGGGAAATCCACTTTTCTAATTCGGGCACTTTTATCTTCAAGGAAGAGAAAACGGTATCGCATATCTCAAGTTGCTACAACATAAAATTACTACAAGATGGGAAAAGACATTTGTATCTCAACTTGCTATAATATAATAACAAAGGATATTGTGTTGATTTTATGCATGAATGATATTGTGGATAGAATTTTTCCAACTTCATAAGAAATTTCAACTCATAGGAATCTAAAAAGAAATAAACAGATTGTCAAGTTACATATAAAAGCCTCATACTTATCCATTATACCAATCACTATATAGTTTATATTTGATTTAACTAAATCTAAAGCCTGCCATAAGTAGATCGTTGTGGACTTATTGTAGCAATCCATGTCAAGTAATGAATCAAGAGATACATAGATGCACTGGTTTTGTAGACTATTCGGGCCAACATACTACATTTAGTCATTCATAGTATGGTTTATTTATTCACATCATTCCCAAACATATTTTCTCTTTGTCGTTAATTACTTCCTTAATGACAAGTTTTCATTGGAGCATAAAACACGACACAAGTAGCCTGGCTATGTTATGGTGTGTTGGTAGACGTAACTCGCATACCTCCTATTGAATACGAAGGATGGAAAAAAAAATCGACTCGCGAGGAGAAAATTTAGTGATTAATTTTTTTTAATAGTCTTCAATGCTATAGATGCAATGACAACACTCTGGCAGGTCGTAATCAAAGCGCTCACTATTTATAGACACCTGATTCCAATAAACATGTATCATAACAAATGATGGCGACATTTGTTAAGCTTTGCAACACCTACATGTACGATAGCAATACTCTAACTAAATACTTGGATTACATAGCTAAGTACTAAATAGGAAAAAGACAATTTATTGATGCAGAATGCTCTGCGTCAAAACAACTCCACTAGGACTATAATTGTAACAACTTCATAACTAAAACCACAATCAATTAGGAAGGCACATGAGCGTAACAAATAAGGCCATAGAATCTCTTTTCAAATGCTTCAAAACCTAAGATTTCTCCTCCTCAAAACAAACCATGCATGCAAACGAGATAGAAATAAAGCACAAGACAAACTAAAAAAAACACAAAGTGCATCTGCAAGTAGTTTACATAGGTTTAGAATATGATAAATATATTTTTTCATTCATCATTTCATTTTATTTTGCAAACGAGATGGAAATAAAGCACAAGACAAACTTAAAATAACATAAAACATAAAACAAAAAGTGTATCTGCAAGTAGTTTACATAGATTTAGAATATAATAAATATTGTTTTTCATTCATCATTTCATTTTATTTTGCAAAATAATGAGTAAGGATACCTGGAAGCTTCTACTACCACACTAAAAACATCATTCCCCAACATCATATCCAATCTGGGTTCCTTTCGTTTAACATGTACATCCTTTTAATTAGTTTCCCAAAATCTCAAGCCACACTAAGGAATTGAACATAATATTCTCATTCAAAACACCTGTGCAATGATCTCTCCACAGGAACTGAATAATTTGCATAAAAAACCTTCAATGCTTAATTTGTCTACTTCCATCTACAAATACATTAGGCATGGTTTTATTTTAGAAGCCCATTAAGACTTTCCAAGGCTCAATTTTGGCTTATCAGACTCTCAGAATGCTTCCAATCTATTCCTAAAACTCCACTTCTACTAAATCGAAACCAAGTGTAAGACCCCATCTATGAAGAAGTCGGTGGAAATAATCTTGATATTCATCGATCAAGAGGGGTAGCAGGTTCTCTCCTGCAACGGCTTCTACGCTTAAGCAAAGAGTTACATTCATAATTAAACTACAATATGATAATTCCCCACGTCGAACTGATAGATACCTGCTTTATAATGAGTATAATGCTATAAAGAAAACATGAATAATAAATAGTAAGGGAATGTTCCTTCAAATAGAAAAGGTACAAAATATGACTAGTTACATAGAATAATAATAATTATTATTATATAAAATAATTCATTCCCTCAATCTAAATGATAATGATATTAACATATTTTCAAGTCAACATGAAAGAGACCTAGATGTGAAAAAAATCTCCATAGTTTGCGTCATCCCTAAAATGTAATGGAATTAAAAGAAATGACAAATAGAGCAATTCTACTATAATGAGTATAATAATACAAAGAGAACATGAATAACAAATAGTAAGGGAATGTTCCTTAGGTTGAATATTCCTTAAGCTAGAAAAGGTACAAAAGATAGCTAGTTACATGGATGACCAAAATTAGCTAGATAGCTATTACAAAAAGTTGGAGAGATAGAACATATCAACCAATATAAATTCCAATAGAGTCGGTAGCCTCAGGTGATGTGGGGAATTCAAAAATACGGAGATGAGGACCTTCATCCAAATGTTTGAGTAAAAAATACAAGGAATTGAACAAATTTGCAGTCTTAATGAGGAGGTGATCTCCTTACCTAAAATTTAGATGGTTGAGGTAGAGCATCATACCTAGATAAGAATCACAAATTAAACCTAAATGAATGATGGGCATAATTGAATTATAGGTATAATGTGAGATCAAATCCATCTTATCATGTAAATTATCGATCAAGGCAAAGCAAAAGTCCAAATAGAAGTTGTCCAAAATATTCTCCAAAGAGGAAAGATAAAATATGAAGGGTTAAACTTATGTGTTATTGAAAAGGAAAAAACATATCCTTCTCAAGTAAGATATCCATGCAATTGGACAAGAAATTAGACACCATTTAAAAAAATAGGGTATCAGGATTTTGTACAATCCAAGTTCTTCCAAATATTGTTCTAATTGTCATCTCTATAGGAATGTAGTGGATAGTGAAAACCCAACACATTTTATCTTTGTCATATTCATGATAGTCACCCTTTTCCCAAAAACACTCAGAGATAGACACACGCCACTGACTAGCCATAATGAGTACATAACACAAAGACCAATGGAGCAAAAAACTAAAGTAACATGAGACTCCATAGTTTTCAATTGAGGAATAAATACACCAGTGAGGGAAGTATCATAAAATATGCAAGCTAGAATTTGAGTTAACCCAAAACCAACACAAGTGCAATTAAATGATGAACTAGAGGCTTTCAATAAAGATAGAAAACACCAAACACTGGGAAGAGAAGTGACACACGATTTTACAATGGAGAGATATCCAAATGGGACTACTCATACAAAAAACCTACACAAAATACTATAAAAAATATGGTTAGAAAATAAGTTGGGATCAAGAATGTTATGCAATAAGAGAATGTGGATCCTATGACATGCCATGAGGTACTTTTGCAAATACCCATCTTGAATGAAGTCGTCCATAGTGGCATGAGAGAACAAAGCTTCCAAATTTCAACATTATTCCCCACTTCAAAATATCATTACCACCATAATAGAGGAGGACCCAAGGACACCTATCTACATATGTCAACAAAAAGTACTAATATAAAGAAAGACAAATCCCCAAAAACTAGAAATATCAATGAATGTTGAATAACAAAGAGTTGATGTGTTGATGAATTGTTTAGGAAACTCAAAATATACTTCAACACTATTCATTCCTCATTATTTGAAACCTACATTCTGGACTTCGATCCTTGATTGGTATAGGAATTAATACAAGCTCTTGACATGGAATTAATTCAACAAATATTATAATTGGGTTCTAATAAATAAATAGGGTCTTGAATGTGAAAAAGATGTTTGTTTTGATTGTATGAGTCTTTATTGTTCAATAAGAAGTCAATGTAAAACTTCTTTAATTAGTTATTGAAATTAATAATTTTTATAGTATATTTTGATAGTTAATATTGATAGAATGATTTGGAAAATACATTGAAAATATATTGTCAAAAACTTAGATAACTTGGAAGAAGAAATCTCAACTTTCTTGAGTAGGAAGAAACATGGGGAAATGTAGAGAAGAGAAAAGAGATCAAGTAGATTAAGATTTGAAAATTCACTAAAATAATTTATAATTATAAAATCAAATTCATTTTCTCACATAAATATCTTTTTTTGTGAAAATAAGATAGATTGTGATTGACCTTCTTAAACAACTACCTATAAAAGTGTCATAATCTTAAAATATTGATGAAAGGGAACTATCCAATCATGTTCATGTAAACACCCTCGATTGATGAAGTTGCTCCAATCTTCTTGAGTTGGTTGTAAGAAAATATTGCATTATCTTTTCCATTAACTTTGACCTTATTTTGTTGGTTTTTCCACTATTTGCCCTACCTCCACTCATGCCTTAGCACAACATCTCCTCTATATTCAATCAAACATTAGCAATATATATATATACATCATTTTTTTATTCTAGTTAAACATTAGTGTTATTTTAATTCAAAAGGGAGATTTATAAATGAAAAGTTATTTATATACTATTACATTAATATTCACTTATATTTACAATTTTTTTAACTATATATAGTTTGCTAAATTCAACTATATTAAGCCCAATATAAAAAAGCTATTATATTGTCAAACTAAAAATCGACCTATACAACCCTATACCCAAATTAGTAACTCAATGGAACAAAGCGAGTTAAAATAACCAATATTATATATTATTTAATTGTGAATATGATGCAATCAATGAAATGAAAAACCAACATTGAAAATTATACTATTATCCAAAAAGATAAGAGACATTTGGTAGGGAAGTAAAGTACTACCTAGTAATATATATCACATGTATGAGAACCTCTTAAACAATCTCAATTAAAAAATATGATCATCTACAATACCAAACCTAAGGCAGGGTTACTAGATAATTACTAAACCCAATCACCCAAACAAACGAAATTAGAAGTATTTTATGTAGGCTAACTAACCACCATAATTGGTACATAAAATGAACTTGTCTCAAGTCAATACAACATGAAATTTTGTACATTAATTAGACATTGATAAGTATCTAATGAAAATGCTTCGAGTTCTATGTAGTTGGTAGAGCTATGACATTTATTTAATTGTATCTTCTTCAGAGTTGTGTCAATTTCTCCTAATAGGAGGCTTGTAGAACCACACTCTCATCTAGATGAGAGAAAATCATGTACTATATATAATGTTGAATTAAATAATCAATAGATACTATAAATCTATAGAAAATGATCCAAATAAAGGTACGCTTGTGGTTGAGATGTCAAAGATATGTAAATTATACACAACTATATTCTTGATCTCCCATTTTAAAGAGAGGAGCAAGGAGAGATCAAAGGGAGTACACATAAATGGAGAGTCTCTCAATTGAAATATGTATATATTATATAATTTTTAAGGATTTGTCATGTTAAAACCATTTTCTATTTGTTTGATAATTGCAAAAAAAATTCTTCATAAAAGAACAAAGGTGTGAATATCTTCTACTAATGGCAACTAGATCACCTAAATAGTGAATCTTGTGCAATAAATATTGTAAGGTAGAACAAAAAAAAATGGTTACTAAATGGATATCACATCAAAAAGGAGTTGACCATGCATGAGATTCTTGCGCAAGCATTTTCATGTGGGTGTATACATGTTTTAGACAGAGATCAAACTAAATCCTCTATTCTAGAGTAGTTGTGCATTTTTGAAAGTTGGTTTGAACAGGTTGTGAACTGATAATCATTCGTAACTATATTAATGTATTGGCAAGCAAACTATGGAGAAATTTTTCACATTTAGGTCTCTTTCATGTTGACTTGAAAATATATGTTAATATTACAATCATTTAGATTGACAAAATGAATTCCTAGATGAATCATTTTATATTATAACAATTATTATTATTCCTAGACATCAAAGAGACTGGCAAGTGTTTGTTCATCTTAGACTATCATTGGATACAATCTAAGGTAAAAAATGGTGATATACTAAATTGTTTAAATTCCTTGGACAGTCAAGGATTAGAAATTAAAGTGGTATAAGAAGGAATGTCTCTAACATAGCATGTGATGACCTAAGTGAAAATTTTCCTAATGAACTTTATTCCCTTAATGTCCATCATAAAAGTGTAAGAAAAACGTGGAAGGTGCTACAAGGAAAATGACTTAGTCAAAGACTATCACCAATGTTTTCCCACGTTTGTATTGATCGATTTTTTTGTTCAAGCTCATCTACCCAATTCAAAGTTTGGAAGAAATCCCTCTTATTTAATGGTAAAGGATTTACAGTTTTCAATTCATTAAGACATTTGGTTTTCAAAGTGGATAACTATGCATATAATGTGAGAAACGAAGTACTTCTCATGAATGATACAAGCCAACTTCTTCTTACAATGCGCTGCAAGGTATTCTCTTCTATTTTCTTATCTCAACAACATGAATATTTATGTTACCAAAACCAAGAAATGAAAATCGTAATGACAACGACAACATAACGAGAAACAAAGAATTTAAAAGTTGTGTACAAGAAACTAATATAAATAATAACTATTATAACATGATAAGATAGGAAAGAAAAAAGACAACTACCGAGTATCCATTAAACTAGGCATAAAACAACTTGTACTTTTTCCTCAGTATGATATAAGGGAGATCATAGCATAAATAATGTAGGCATCAATCAGTCCAAGGTGGGGAATTATAATATTGTAATTTAATTCTGAATATATCTCTTAGTGTAAGCATAGAAGTGATTGCAGGAGAGAAGCTTCTACCCCTCTTCATTCATGAATATCAAGATTATTTCCATCGAATTCTTCTTAGATGGCATTTGACACATGGTTTCAATTTAGCAGAAGTGGAGTTTTAGGAAGAGATGGGAAGCACTCAAAAAGTTTGATAAGCCCAAATTTATTCTTGAAAACTCTAAATGGAATTTCAAAATAAAACCACGGCTAATGTACTTGTAGATGGTAGTAGATAAATTAAGCATTGAAGGGTTGTTATTCAAGCTATTTAGTGCTTGTAGAGAGATCATTCCACAAGTACTTTGAATTAGAAAATTATTTTCAATTTTTTAGCATGGCTTGAGAGTTTGGGAAATGGATAATAAGGATGTACAAGTTAAACAAAAGGAACCTAGATCAGATATGCCACTGGAGAATGATGTTTTCAGTATGCTAGTGGAAGCTTCCAAGTATCCTTGCTCATTATTTTACAAAATATAATGAACTAATGAAAAAAAAGACAAATTTTATCACATCCTTTAGTGGCTGTTGATTGAGATTCTTAAAATCCACGCAGATGCGAATTTGTCCATTTTTCTTACGTATTGGAACTATATTAGCTACCCACGTTGAATGATGAATAGGAAAAATAATTTAAAAGTCTAACATCTTCTGAATTTCTGAATGGATAGTACCAAAATTTTTGGGATTATACTGATGCTGCTTTTGTCTAAAGGGAGCTGTGTCACTCTTCAAAGGAATTTCATGCTGAACTTCTCCTGACTGAAAAGACTTAAAGTCATCGTAAGAATAAGCCAACACATCATTATATGGCGTAACAATTGAATAATTTTAATTATCTCTTCAAAAGCACAACTATTGCCAATATTAATCAATTTGGGATCATCTTCAGACCCAATATTATACTTCTCATATCTCGTATGAGAATCAGAATTCACCTGCTACTATTTTTTGATGTAACAATCGTGCTTATCAAAGAGTTTTTCTAGCGAGACCAGTCCTTTAGCTATTTTTTTTCCCTTCAACTACAGGATTTCTTCATCTGGTTCAGCGAAAGTATTTAACATAGAATCAGAAGGAGAGGAACTGCTTCCTTCAAAATACAAATTATTAAAACCATCATCAGCTTGTAAAAAATTGATAATCTGCTTGTCATCATTGAAAATATGCCAATGGTCCTAATTATCAGGTACACTAGGTCTATAGATTAATTCAACAACATATTTATCTTGATTAAAATCAAGATGAGGAATTAGAAGAGTAGCTGAAACTGCAAGAGAATTAGCTCTGTCATTAAATTCTCGAGGGACAACTGAAATGCTATCGAAGTCTTGAATATTCTCCCACACAAGGTTGCAGTAATGTCGAAGTCTATCATTTCTCATCTGATATATTCCTTATCTGACACACTACCAACTCTGCATCTCCTTGAGCATGAAGATTTTTAATTCCTCTTTTTAGCGCAACACTCATACCCAACAAGAGTGATTCATATTCAGCCATGTTGTTAGTGTTTGTGAAGTGCAGCTTGAAAGAATATGGAAAGATCTCACCCTTTGGAGAAATGAGAACCACACCAGCTCCAGATCCGTTAGTAGCACAAATACCGTCAAACTCAAGGGTCCAAACATTGTCAAAGCTATCATCAACATAAAGATTGCTGGAACCTCCTACTTCTGGAATAGACGAAGTTTGAAAAGAAAGAGTGCTCTCTTCTTCCATAGGAGAAGACGAATTTTCTTCAACTTGAGGAAGGATTTGAATATCTTTTTCTGTAGAAGAAGATGCAGCATCCTCCACCATATTATCAAGGGAGTTTTCAGTTGGTATTAGATCCTCTCCATCATTAGAAGGCCCTTCACTTGCTGAGAGAGTCGAATAATTTGAATCAGTTGAAGACCAATCTTCAGAAAATTTGGTAACTTCATCAATATGGAGATAGTAGTTCCCAAAACCAGTAGATTCAAAAAGAATCTGAGCATGAGGATCATCATATTTCACCATTGTATACTTAGTTTCTCTTTCAAGAACTAATTTATGTGCAATACCCTTGATAGGAATCCTGGCTTCTGTCATGTCCATGTTGAGTTCGCCTCCTACATATTTATAGAAATTACGTCCAAGTAGCATACCATAAGAAGTTGGAACATCCACAACTAGGACAGTCATCTTTATCTTTTTATCAGGAAAAACTGCAAAAGCGAATTGCGCATCTTTGATTTTCCCAACAAGGGGCACTTGCTTATTATCCATAGAATAACAATTACCCAAGGTTTTGGTAAGATTTAACCCAAGGAAATCAGCCACTTTGATCTCCGTAACATTGTCTGAAGCACCAGAATCTATAATACAGTTACTCAACTTGAAACCATTAATAAGCAAGGAAATATAGAAAGGATCTATCTTACCCAGAATTTAAGACGGGATGATAACCAAATTATTGGGAAAATTCTTGGCCTCTTGAATGGCAGGGATATTTGAAACAAGACGAGTATCCTTTCTTTTCACAAATTTAACCAATCTTTCAAATTGATCGGGGTTGGCTTGAAGATATTCTACTTCAAACATTTGGATCTTAGTATTTCTAGCATGGTCAATGATATCGAAAGCTTGAAAAGAATTTGCTAGAGACATAAATGGTGTATTTTCAGACTGTGCTTTAGGATTTGACACACTGGTCTTAGGCTCACTAGAAGGAAAAGTGGGAGAGCTACTTAATTTTTGGATGAATCCTTAGTTAAAGTGGGCAGTGGTGCCCCCCTTTTAGCAATGGTAACTAGAAACTGCATGTTGTTCTTCACCTTTGCTTCTTCATCTTGCTGATCCAACCGAGTATGGGATCGTGTCATTACAACATACACTTGACCTTCAACATTTTCAGCTTCTACTGAATTGTCATAGTGCATGTACCATATAGTGGAGTCACCAGCTGCCTCTCCTTCATCTTGGTTAAAGACAACTTCATCGTCTACTTGGAATTCATTAGAAGAAAGTTCTTCTCGATCTATTTCATAGTATCCAACAATTGAATTCTTCGGAGGAGCTTCGAGTGCAAGCCTCTCAGGAGGAGGAGGCAACTTAGCCTGATTTTTAGTAGCATAATTGGAGGAAAAATTTGGATATGCCTTTCTAGGAATATCCTTATATGGAGCAGCATAAGGAGCTTGTGAAACCTGCTTCTTCAAGGAAAGAAGTTCATTAGCAAACTTTTACATCATAGGATTGGTAGAATTTGAAGTAGAAGACTTAGAAAAGGGATTTCCTTTGAATCGATTAGGATCCTTCTGGATTTTCCCAACCAGGATCAAATCTTCTTCAATCTCCGTAGCAAGAACTTGAGCATGAGCCAAAGTTGTTGGAGGAGCTCTTCTCAGTAGAAAACTAACTTAAGGTAGCTGAGTATTTATGAAGAAACACTTGAGATTTGTAGGAGTAAGCTAAGAAGCAGTGGGAATTCTATTTTCCAACTTATTGAACTTAGCAATAAATTCATGCATGTTCTCATGTGTGTCTTTCTTCATTTGATTCAACTGAGCCAACAATGTGTGTTCATCTTCAGTAGGCTTGAAATGCTCTTCAAACTTACTCTTGAGTGTATCCCAACTAGTGATATCACCAGCTCTCAGATTGTAAAACCAGTTAGTTGCAATTCCTTGTAGTGTTTCCACAAACAATCATACAACAATGTCTTGATGTTCTATGCCTAGAACACCACACGCCATAGAGAATGCTTTGATATGTTCATCGGGGTGTTGTTTACCATCTCCATAGAACTTGGGTAGATTCTTATGTGAGCCTTGTAGAAGAGCATGGAGAGGTGGGGTAAGATTTAGAGTACCAAAATTTTCTCCCCATGGACCTTGAGCCATTACTTGGATAGTAGGAACAACTGAAACTAATGGCTTGAGGAAGAGGGCTGAAAGTTCACTTGGGATGGGCTTTTTCTTTTTGGATGGAGGGAAACTTGTAGTTTGGGAAAGAGGCAATATGGTAGTAAGGAGATCAAATCTAACTTGTTCAGCCCAACTTAGTCCAACTGCTTGAGAAATTTGTCCCTTCTTACGTCGAACGTAGTAACGGATGTCTTCTAGTGTAGAAACTTAATAGCAAAACCAAGTAAATTAGTATAGGATAAAAGGATACTAGACTTCAAAAGAAAGCGAGAGGCTTTCAAATGCATTTGTTCGATCCCCAGTGGAGTCGACAAAAATTGTTGGTTGAAAATTTTGTATACTTGGGAAAGCGTACAAAATTGTGGTTTCAACCATAGCACATGAGATAAAACTCTCCTAATTAAGGGAAGGCTCCCCCTTTAACTAACTTAAACTAATATGGGTAGGACAACAATCATTCCTCTTTTTTAGGAAAGATTATATTCTTTTCTCTTGGCAGAAAAGCAACAACAAACTTTAAGAAAACTTATTACAGTAGCCATGCAATGAAACCAAGAAAGAGGAAAAAAAGTTTCCTAAAAGTACAAAGACTTTCGTCACTTCCTCTGAGATGGGAAAACAACCTACAAGCGCAAAGTCTTGAAGACCCAAAATCCTATCTACCCTTTTAGAATGATTACCTAATGATAATATACAACATATGACAGCACAAAGTCTGCGACTATGATGTACCTATTAATTACTTTAAATGAGAACTACCACGAGCACAAACACTTACAATTCTTCTCAATTTCTAAATACTAACTACGAATTCAACCTTCAACATTTACAGCATAAAGTCTATAGATATTTCAAGTGAGACTGTTTTCAACAATATTCCACAATCTCCAAGTAGTCACAAAGTAATGCTCCAAAATGACATAAGAACATAAAGGATGCAAAGTAGGACTTCAACACAAAGTCTGAAATTCCAACTCTATGATATTACTTGAAAAATCACAACTTATAAATATAAAGCTCAAAGTCTTTATGAGTACAAAATTCTGAAGAAATTTCTTGCTTTCCAAAAAGATCCATATTACAATAGGCCCCTTAAAGTATTTATAGGAGAGAGGCCTTGAGAAAAAGGTGGGAGGATCTCAACAAACTTGAGAAAATCTCTCAACCACTAACTAACTGCAATTGACTTATTCAAAATTACAATCCAAATTCTGATTTGTCTTGTAAGGATTTGCATGTAATTACATTTTCCAAAACTGCAAGAAAGGAACACTTGCAATTGAAAAACTTGTTTTTACATATAATTTGTTGAAAGTAAAATACATAAAACAACATAACATTTTTTACTTCATCCTGTTCCTAGCCTTGAAAGATAGAAACTTGCTGATAATTCCTTGCAACTCATCAGGATCGAGACCAAGTGTGTTCCTAACAACAACAACAGTCTTTAGAATAACATCATAGTATCTCACTATTCTTCAAAATCAGATTGCATCTTATCAAAGATCATTCGGTGATTGACAAATTTATGGATTGTATCCATAGAGAACTGATCTGAATCTAGCTCCTAGTGAAGATTTGCAATTATCTGAGAAACAACATCACTAGTTGCAAGCAATTCCCCTTCATGACTTAAAACTTTGAAAGGGATTTTCTCAAAGTCTGAAAGTATGTCATGCTCAACTTCAACACTCATCTCAAGCGTAGGCTGGACATCTTTGATAGGATCTTGAACAACTAATGACTTGTTTGTCATAAGTTCCTCAAACTCTATATACTTTTACCTTTTTGAAATCACTGAATTGCTGCACAGAATTTCCAGCTTCGCTTGATCCATCTCATGGCAGATTTTTAAATCTTTCTCAAGAGAATCTAAACTTTGCTGAAAGGCTTCCAAGGTTTGATTCATCTTGAATCTTGCTGCTTTGACAATACTTAAATTTTGCAATGCCTTTTCGATGACTAGTATGCCTTGGTCAATTAATTGAGCTGTCTAAGAATCAACTGCTTTAGCTTTTTGTTCAATTCTCTCTAATTGCTTGACTGATTCCTTAGGGGTAAATGAAGATAGTGAATCAACCATTTCTGATGATTTAGTAATCCTTTGAATAACTGAAAATAGTTGTTCATTCTCTTCTTTTAGTTTCTCTTTTTTGGCTAGAAGTTCATTGTAGCTTTGTGCCAAAACTGACACCGAACTCTGAGCATCTAGCATCATATTAGCATGAGTCTGCTTGCCTAATTCCACTCTAGTGAATCTGTAATCAAACACTTGCATCTCTTCATGTGGCTTGTCTATGAGAGGTTCTGCTATCTTAGCATATTTTATCTTATTGCTATCAACAAACACTTGCGAGACTGTCTTCACTTTCTTTGCAACCCTTGGTTTGGATTTCTTCAATTTCTGGAAATCAAACACATCAGGAGAAATTGCTTGTTTCTTCCTCTTTGGAGCAACTGAGTTCAACCACGGAGGAAGATCCAAGGTTCTCACATTTGAAACAGCTATTGTAGTCTGTGTAGAAATGGATTCATTTTGTGACACATCTGTAATTCTAGGAGGTGCCTCAATTTGGATAGCAACAATAGTTTGCTCAAAAGACAAATTATGACTAGGATCAGCCTTAAAACAATCAAATCAGGTTGTTGATGTCTCTATCTCTAGGAGAGTTATTTATGACATTACAAGAAAGATTGGATTTGTATCAAATACATTCTCCAAATTGTCATCTAAGCTTCTCATAGGCGTATTCATTATTGATGTAGCTGAGGAATGATGAATAGATTTTGAAGGTGGGATGGAAGAAACAAACACTATAGAGAAAGAAACATCACTATCAATGGGAGACATAGGAGATATCGCAGAAACAGGTATTGGAGCTTCAATGTGAGGAGACATTTCACTTAGAATAGTAGAGGTTTCAAGAACCTCTTCTTCTTGTTGATCCAAAACTTGAACTTGTGTCTCCTTATCCTCCTTTCACTTTAGTGTAGCTTTCTCCAATGGTTTTTCCACAACCCAGCTAACCCTCAATTTAATCCTGGTATTGTTGTGACCTTTTCACACATCACCCCATTCAAGATGGGGACCCCCTAGTTTTTTTCTCCTTTCTGGTCTTTTGGCTTTGGTTTTGCATCTCTCTCTCTCTGATCATTCTATCCTTTCGGGGATGTCCCATCATTTGACCTAAGTTGAGAATTTTGGCTAAGTCTATGAAATTAGGGTTTTCATCCTTCAGGCTTGTTTGAGGTCAAGTAGAGTTATCAAAGTGAAAACTGAGCTCAACACTACGATCAGAAGACTCAAGGAAGGATCCCATCAAATTTTCACTGAAATCTGACAACTTACTATTTTCAGTAAGTACCTAATTTGGAGGTATTTTCCTCATAATTTTGGGATTCTGGCTGTTCCATCACATTCAGAGTGCTTCAAGGTACTTGCACGCAAAATTTGAGCAGAATTGGACAACTTGCTATTTTTAGCAGTTCAGGCTTCAAGAGCCATTTTCAGGGTGCACATGTATGATTCTTCAATGCATGACTGGAGAGTGTTTATGGGTTTTTCAAGACCTTCGCGATAATATAACATGCAATACAGGATGATGACTTTCAACAATTCAGCCTTCAAAGGCTATTTTTAGGGTTTGCATGCAGAGTTTTTCGGTGCATGTATGGATATTCCTTATGGGTTTTCTAAGAGCTTCGCAAAGGTATGACTTGCAAGCGGAGTTGATCATTTTTCAGGGACTTACTATTTTTAGCCAGTGCCCGCATGTGGATTAGTTTTCTGGGTTTTTTTGGTTTTTTTGAGATCCCACGGGCAGTTTAACATGCAAACTCATCCGACAGTTGGTTGGTCACTTTTCAAGCACTTACTATTTTTAGCCGGCACATTCTAAGCAGCTCCCAATGCTCTGGTTTCACAGGCAGAGCATCATGCAACAAGAACCAAGTCAAACAAAGTCATTTGAGACACATGCAAGTCGAATTAGGGTTTCCACTTTTTTGCCTCCTAAAATGGGGGGTGAAATTCGAGAAATTGTCAAAATGAAGTACCTCATCAGGATCAACATCCTTCAGGTAGCCTACTGGCAAAATTTGAGCGTAATCTGAGTACTTACTATTTTTAGTAAGTCATTCCATGGCTATAAATAGCAGATATGTGCTAGAGGCAGGTGTGAATAGGCCACTTAAATCATCAAGATCAGGTGGAGCAAATTTCATGTCAAACAGAGCTGCAGAAGTCAAGCAATTTTAGGGTTTGCTAAACACAGCAGGAGGGCTAGAAATAGCAGATGAGCGTGGGAAGCAAGTATAAATAGGGTAGGAAGGTCACAAGAAACATATCACACCAGCTCCAGGTTCAGAACAGGTGAAAATCCATGAAGAGTCATACGTCTCCAAAATTTACTAAAAATAGAATGGCAAGAGGTAGCCAAGGCGTTGAGGATTTTCAAGTTGAAAACTGGCAGGAGGAAGCATGAAATGCACCCAAGAATGAGGGTTGGCATCAAAAAAATTCTTCTAAGTGTGAAAAATGGAAGTAGCATGGGTGAAATGCGCCCAAGTTGTAATGAAATTCCTCCTCATGGGGTGAAATGCGCCCGAGGTAGAAGGGGCTTCACATGGAAAAATTGATCTAAGGCACAAAAATTCCTTCTCCCTACCTCAAATGTGCCCAAGGTATGAGAGGATGTTGATGAAAAATGCTAAGTATAAAAATTTCCTCCTCATAAAGTGAAATGCACCCAAGCTTGAGGATTTCCACCTCACACCTCTAAATGTGCCCTTGACATGGGAAAGAAAATGCTAAGTGTTGGAAAAATTCCTCCTCCCTACCTCAAATGCACCCAAGTCATGGAGGAAGCAAGGAGTTGATGGAAATGTTTCTAAGTGTTGAAAAAGTTCCTCCACCTCTCAAATTCACCCAAGGTGGTAGAGGACATGAAAATATTTTCTAAGGCATCAAACTTGAAGCTGCATACCCCAAATGCGCCCAAGGGATAATGTGATGTCCAAGATTGTTCTAAGGCATGTAAAGTGGATGCTTGACAGGTGAAATGCGCCCTTGAGGGAAGTGAAGATGAGGAAAAGTTTCTAAGTTAAAATGGAAGTCCACCCCTCAATATGCACCCAGCTTGCAAGAGGAAAATGTGGCAATGAGGAAAATATTCTAAGGCATTGAACATTCCTCCACCACATAGGAAATGCGCCCAAGGCATGAAGGCTTGTGAAAAATATTCAAGGCGTGAAAGTTCCTCCACCACATGGGAAATGTGCCCAAAGTGAAGATGAGACTTGGGAAAAGTTTCTAAGTGTTTAAAATTTACTCCTCCACCCTCCAAATGCACCTAACATGCAAGTCATAGGGAAATCACAAGAGAAAATTCTAAGTATGGGATATTTCCTCCTCACAGTGTGAAATGCGCCCAAGGCTACAAGGGGAAAGAAAGAAAAGTTTCTAAGGAAAAAGTTCCTTCTCCCTATGAGATATGCGCCCCAAGGTGTGGGCAAAGTGAAATATTTTCTAAGGCAATGAGAACTCCTCCTCCTTACCTCATTTGCGCCCAAGCAAGGAATGATGGCGTGGGAATGCCTAGGGAGTTAAAATGAAAGCATGATATAGGAAATGCGCTTCAAGGAAGTTGGAACTTGAGAAAAGTTGCTAAGTGTAAGGTAAAGGTTGCTAAGGTGTGGAAATGCTTGGGAGATGAAGGTGGAAGCATGTGTTAGGAAATGCACCCAAGGTGAGTTAACAAAGTTTTAAAATTTTCTAAGGCATTTCCTAGGGTGAAGATGAGAAATACGCCTAAGGAGGAGGTAATACAAAATTTCCAAGTGCAGGGTGAAATGTGCCCGTAAGAAGCAAGAGAATTTCTTCAGGAAAACAGGAAAATGCCAAGGCATGAAAAATGAAGATTGCAGGTGTGGAATATGTCCAGAATAAAATGTAATCAACCTTAGCAAATTTTATTATTTTTCAAAATAATAAAATTAAACTTTGCCCTTCGTCTGCATACACATGAAAATGATGATTTCTGAGGGAAATTTTCTTCTGGGTATTGGAAATTTCCCACTGGGAGATGATTTAAAATTATTCCACACCTTGCTCATGTTGTTTTGACACAGATTTTAGCCTAGCACCGATTGATGAATTTCCTAGTCGAAAATAAATTTTCTAAGGAAAACAAAAGAAATGTTTTTACAAAGAATACCTCGGCTGGTGATGTCAAAATGAGCGTGTAGATTACAATGGATGAAATTTATAAAGCAGATAAAATTTTCTAAGGAAAGGGAATATAAAACAACAAGGGGTCAAATACACTCAGAAGGAAGAGGTGAAATTTGTCCAAGGCATGAAGAATTTGAAGATGAAATGAAGCTCAAACATCAAGCATTCAAGTGCGTCCTCAAAGTGAAATATTTTCTAATGCACAAACTCTAGGCACAATGTGGTGGATGCGCCCTTGAAGAAGACCTCATGAAATGAACACAATGTGCCCATGATGAAATTTTGCTAGAAAAATGATGAACTCTATCACATCTAGAGATCAATCAAACAGAACATGGAAATTAGGTAAGTAGAGTGAATTTATATTATAAGCATTCTAATGCTCTTCTTTCTGTTTTGCAAGATGAACATCAGAGCCAAAGCGTAAGGACTTGAGGTGATGAAGCTGGACAACGTTACAACTTTGGAAAAGGGGAAACGGTAGTGAAGATTTGTCTAAGGAATTAAGAACGTGATGCAAAAGAGCCTAATGCGCCCAAGGTAGTGGGCTAGAGAAATATGAGGGTTATGAGGAATAAATGAGTCCAAGAATTAAAACAATAGGAGGGCTAAACGTGAACAACTAAGTAGTCGAACTCCGAATCCTATCAATTTTTATTATCTATGGGGGCAATCTTAGAGAATCTTTTACCCTCCTCCTAGTGCAACAGAATTGGCAGGCAGAACAGTGGGAACACGTTTCTGGATGAGAATCTTTTGGAGGATAGTGGGCATTAATTATTCATAGTGGTTCCTGCAGAGGAGTGGAGAATATTCTGTGCATTTATTTCCCCACTCCTCTCTGTGGTGGTTTTTAGGGAAAAAACCCTAATTAGGGCATATGTGGCTCGATCTGGGCCCTTCTTTGTAATCGAATCTGAGTCATTTGTTGGACTAGGCCAACTATAAATGGGGCATCCCCCCTCATTTGTATTATATTAGAGTTAGACATTAAATCAGAGTTAGAGTTGAGCTAGAGAGTAGAGAAGGCATAGTGAGTAGCTTAGAAGTTAGCTTAGATTGGAGAGGAAAGAAATCTTTCCCTTGAAAGTTTTGTAAACGGTTGTTGTGAACACTTCATAATATAAAGAGTTTCATTGCTTGGTGATTTCTTCTTTTGTTATGAGTAGCTAGCGAGGCCCTTTCATCTTTCCAATTCAAAGTAGATAGAGTAAAGTAGATTTTATTTTATGCAAATAGTTGGTAATTGTGGAATGTGTCGTTTGATTTGAGCAAGTCTTCTTTAATCCATACCACTAGCGGGCTCGCTGATGGTGAGTTCACCCTGCGTGGTCAACTAGAGTATTGGCACTTAACTTTGATTTTGGTTCATATGTCCATATGCATCGTTGTGATGGTATGTGCATGTTGTGTCATAATTTGAACACCTTTCTCATCCTTTGAAGATTGCACCAATTTTGTAGAAGTTGTCCGAAGGGAGGCGAAGCAAAGTCTGGTTTGAAGATTGTTAAAGTTGATCCTTGTATTCCACCTTTAGGAGTAGACTATAGAGTCCCTATCCTTATCCCCCTTTAATTTCAACATTTTTTGGTTAGTCTAGGAATCAAAGCATCATTGTCAAATCATTTGCGTCTTAACTGCTTCAAAAGTTGAACAATTGTGTAAGTCCCCTTGGAATACCCAACATATTCACATCAAACCAACTGAGGCTATCCCCTTGCATAAGGAAACTTGGAGTTGCACGCATGATCTTTCATGCAATCTTAGCATGCAAAATACTTTGATCAAGAGAGGATAGAGTTACCGTTGGAAAATTTATTTTGTGTTGGTGCGGTCATAAAACACCCATCAAGAGGTACCTGAAGAGGAAGCTCCTTCTTTTGACTTGTCTCTAACCTCTAATTTTAATCCTTTAGGCACAGCTGAATCATCCTCAGCTCCGATTCTAATTTTTATAGTCTTAACACCTATGCTCTTGAGCCAAGTGTTAGTATTTGCCACGATCGACTAAAACCTATCAAAAATAGAAGTAGATTCCTTTTGAGACCATTGGATTGTAGGAATAGGTACGTTAGCAACCTCTTGTTCTTCATATTCAGGATCCAAAATCTGCCCATCATCAGCTACTCCTTCTAGAACTAAGGTCAAATTGAGATCAACAACTTGCTCTACTGTAAGCCTACAGTAATCCATTTTATAGATATCCTTTTCTAGTTGAAGGTCTACCCAAATGTCTTCAATACGATGCACATGGGTGAAATCTCTTTTAATTTTGTCTTTCACTCTTCTGTAATCAAATTCCATTCTGGCCTAGAATTTCTTCAATTTTCTCTTCTGAAGTTCAGCCTCCATTGCTTTTGCTCTTGAGGAAGTTGTCAAAGAATACCTCCCAATCAGCAGTGGATTATGCGATGAAATGCTAACTCCAGTCTTGTGTTGTGTAGCTTGTCGTGCATGCACTGTCATCAATTGCCTTCCTAGCTACATCAAAATTATTTTATCTATTGGGTACCTTGGAAGCATATAAGGTTTGTCTTCAAAACAGCCAACTCTTATGTAAGTGAAGGTAGAGAATTGAAGGAAAAGACAACCATATTCATTTACTTTCCTCCAAGCAGCCTCAGATACCCTATTGTTTTCCAATGCTTTGTCAAATAAAAACATGAAATGACCAAAGAAAGAATCTTGGAACCTTCTATAATGCACACAACTTTTCCTTAAAGTCAGCTGATCATAATACTCCCATACAAGCACCAATGATCTATCACCTTTGGTAGAAAGGCCTGGAAACTGCCTCAATGAAGCTGCTATATAAACCAGATACGAATTCATATAGAAGGTGAGTGTGGTGGGAACCTGTGCAAGCTGTTCACACAAACTGTCGCTAATTACTTCACCCCAAAAAATTGGGTATTGTTCCTTTCTGATAACCACTATGAATTTATACATCCATTTTTCAAACATATTTGAGACTTTTAATCCCACTATTCTGCTCAGAAGGGTGATCATATCATTAATCTCTTCTTTAAAATCAGATCGATACAGTTTGGGTATCCGGGTCACACAAGGTTGTAATTTAAGAAGCCATTTGTTATTGATATGCTTGATACAATCATTCTTCTTTTGTTCATAATGATCATGAGCACTCTTTATTGTAATATCTGAATACACAGGAGCATCAGGAACTCTGAAAATTTTGTTTATGGTTTCAGAATCAAGCCTGATAACCACGTTACCATCATCATCCTTGGTAGTTCTTGATTCACTGTCAAAGCGGGATGCACATGCAAGAAAAAATTCTGGCTCTAGGGCAACAACATGAAAAGTAGACACAAGGTGAATATGACTTCTCAACAACAACTGCATATCGTGAGAAGTTGATTTCTCGACCCTCTTAAGAAACTCAGACATATCAACATGCCCAATTTTTGTGTCTTTGATTTCATCTATGTTTGAGACCACATGAGATGGAGAAATATCATTCTGATACTTATCATATTTGTACTTCATCTTCTTGTTTGTTGGAGAAGCCGGTTCATCTATCATGGAGCAGGTATCTGCAAGGCTGTGGTGAAAACCCCATAAGGTCAGAACAACATCAGCATCAACATGTGAAGACATGGTATCTATTAACAACAAGACTCAAACCCTAGGGCAATGAAACTGCTTTCTGAATGATGGTGGAGAATGAAGGCTAAAGACCAATTTAGATCTCTGTGGGCTGATTGCGACTGAAAGCAACGTTTCACCTTCTGGAAACAGCAAGTCAAAACTTCCAACTTGAATTTGCAGTCAAGTGTTAGAAGTCCGTTTTCAAGGCATTTAGAAGCATTTCCGATTTTGGAGAGCATTCAACAACTTTTATAGAGCACAATCGGAATTTTTTGAGCATTTTGCAACTTTTAAACTTGCAATTTTAGTGAAAAATCCCGACTTGCTATTTGGTAATGAAAAATCGAAATTGAGCCAAGGCCCATTTTCGCAAAGATGGAAGTGAGGATGAAAACGAAGATGAGTGTGAATGAGTGAGGTGAATTTGGTGAAGACAAATGGAAATGGAAAATGGCAAATGGAAATGACATTCTTGCTGAAATGGATCTTGTGATAATGACATTTGAGATGCAAGGCATATGATATTACTTAGCTGAAAAAGACGTTTTTAGAAAAATGCGTTTTCTGGAAATGATGATCTAGCATTGTTTCAAATTGAAATACCTCTTCACACATTATGAGACAAAGATGTTTTGAAGGAGTAAAACATTTTCAGAAAGTCGAGCATGAAGAAAATGGTGACAAAAACGTGTTTCTTCTTTTATGTACAATAAAAACATGTTTTTGCTAAACACCATAAAAATGTTTGCCAAAAACTCCATTGAAAGACATTCAGAAAGACAAGAAAACAGACAAAAGAAGGACGCCAATCAAATCGCCATTTAGCTTAAGAGAAAACCCGAAATTGTTTGACAAGAAATTTCTAGAAATGACATTTTTCGGGCATGAAGAGAATGGCCACAAACAAAATGTGATTTCCAAAAATGTCCTATACAAGACATCTAATGAAAGGCATTTGAAATAAAATTGTGATTTTGTTAAAACAAAACACGTTTTTGGTTGAAGAAGAATCTTCAATCACAAATAAATAAATAAAGTTTTTACCAAAGACAAGGCATGATTTTGACAGTGAGGAAAAACCAAACAAAAGGAAAAGAAAATAAAAGCACATACTTGTGAAAGAAAAGCTCACAAATTGAGAGAAAACCCTAGATGTTTTGCACAATCTTCAACAAAGATGAGAATATTAATAATCAAGCTGAAGGACGTAATTTTAGTTGAAGAATTTATGAAAGCTCCATAGAAAAAGGAAAACAATCAAACTTGAACACAAACTCCTCTTGAAAATTTGGGCGAACTTCTCCAATCAGACATTTTGAGCTTAGCAACAAGTAAAATTAACACAAAATGACCAAAATCGGGTTTTTAGACTCTTTCAGCAATTTTGTTCATGAATTCAGACCTTTGAGAGCTTTTGGCAATTTAACTAAATGACTTAAAAGCCAAATCGCAATTTTGAGGGTCTTTTTCAAATTTTATTTCATCACTTAAAGGAAATCGGATTTTTGAGACCATTCAACAATTTTTCTTTTGACAAAAAGCCAAAAATCAGACCTTTATAGTCATTCTGCAATTTTACTTAACTTACTAAAGGCAATCAAACTTTTTTGAACCTTTAGCAATTGCACTTAAAGCAAAATCGGACTTTTTTGAACATTCAACAATTTTGCTTTATAACTTAAAAGTTCCTATTTTTGCAGTGCTGTCTTAAAAACCCGAAATTGGCAAAAAAAACACAAGAAAAAAGATTCAAAATTTTACAAAAATAGAAAGGAGAGTTGATGAAAGGATGTCCAAGGGAACTATTGATTGAAATCCAAAGTTTTACAACCTCAAAACCTCATAAATGTGCTCTAAGGAGAAAAACTTCAAAAAAAAATTTGGTAGGTTACCGCAAATTTTGCCATGTCAAAATTTGAGGACAACACAGTTATCAATTCTAGTGTAGTTGTTTTGACGTAGAGCATTTTACATTGATAAATTGTCATTTTCTTTAGTACTTGTTTGTGTAATCCAAGTAATCAGATAGATTATTGCTATCACAGATGTGGTTGTTGGAAAGCTTAAGAAATATCACCACCATCTCTCGTGGTACATGTTTATTGGAATTGATAGTCTATAAATAGTCAATGCTTTGATTATGACTTGTCAGAGCGTTGTCATTGCATCTGTAGCATGCAAGACTATGAAAAAAACTTAACATCTATATTTTCTTCTCGCCGAAGTTTTTTACTCACCAATCGTTTGTTTTTTCCATCCTCTGTATTCAGTAGCAGGCATGGGAGTTATGTCTACCGACACACTGTAACATAGCAAGGATGTTTATCTCGTCTTTTGCGCTCCAATAAACAACCTGTCAATAAGTGACTAACCACGATGAGAAAATCTGTTTGGAATTGACGTGAATGAATAAACCATACTATGAATGACTAAATGCAATTATGTGGGCCTTAACAGTCTGCAAAATCAACGCACTCAGACAAGTTTGTTTGTCATAAATCCTGCTCAGTTCGACTTTGAAAATGCAAATAATAAAAAAAATAGAGTAGAAACTCATTGCCAAAGAAGACCAATTCAATTGTCTCATAGGTTAAAACAAAAAAGGACAATTCACTAGGAATGTATCTAATGACCTCACTCCATTACATGTTATGTGCTTGCAGTTACTATGCATATGCGGCCATTTTCGGTGGCAAAGTTTTTGAACATCAGAACACTAAGGCTTTCAAAACTTTTTAAGCAATTGCAATTAGTAGATGTAAGGCCTATTTTGTGATGCCTACCAGCATAGTTTCGGAAAGGGAAGAACAAAAATGCATTGTAATCAGTATCGAGGACTTGGGCTTGATGTTGGGCTTGTACTTGAACTCGAAACACTAGAAGGGGGGTTGCTTAATGGATTTGTAACAATTGGAATCGAAGTATTAGATGGCTTCCCATGATCAATATCAGCAATAATACCACCACTCAAAACAGATTTAGACTTCTCAACATGATCTTTTTGATGACCATAAACTCCCCCTTCATCAAAATTAACATCTTTTGAAACAAGAATGTTGTTAGTGTGAGGATCATACAATCTATAAGTCTTACTTTGTTCACTATACCCAACAAAAATATAGGCCTCACTTTTGGAAGCCAATTTTTTTCTATTTTGATCAACAACATGTACATAGGCTAAACAACCAAAAACTCTAAAATGAGTAACATTAGGCTTCTTTGCATACCATGCTTCATAAGGAGTTATCATTTCAAGTGCTCTAGTGGGACTCCGGTCGAGAATGTACACTGTTGTAGCAACTACATCACCCCAAAAACAATTGTTTAAACCTTTAGTTTGTAACATACTCCTTGCCATTTCCACCACTGTACGATTTTTTCTTTCAGCTACCCTATTTTGTTGAGGTGTATAGGTAGTGGTGAGTTGTCTTCTTATGCCATGCAAGTCACACAAACTCTTAAAATATCTTGAACAAAATTCTCCACCACTATCAATCCTTAAGCATTTGATGTTACAACCTTTCTTATTTTCAACAAGGGCTTTGAACCTTTTAAAGGTGTTAAAGGCTTCATCTTTGGCCTTCAAAAAAAAAACCCAACAATGACGTGAGTAATCATCAATGAAAGTAATAAAGTATGATGACTTACCCAAACTCTTGGTCAGCATAGGACCACAAATATTTGAATGGATCAATTGAAATGGGTAATGGGCCCTCCATGCTTTGTCTTTAGGAAAATATTCTCTTGCATGTTTTCCTTTAACGCACCCTTCACAAGGATCTTTGTATTCTTGAACCTTAGGCAACCAATAAACCAAAGCTTTTGATGTGAGAAAATTTACGCTCTGAAAATTCAAATGACCATACCTTAGATGCCACAACCAACTTTTGTCCTCATATGCTACATGTTGGAAAGATGGTTCCTATGTTCACCAAACTTCAATGGGAACATCTTGTTCGTTGACATAGGCACTACTCTAACAACATGATTGCCTTGATTTTTGTCATAAATTCTACATTTCTTATTTTCAAACATAACCTTATAGTTCTTTTCACATAGCTATCCAACACTTAATAAATTATGCTTCAATTGTGGAGTATAAAAAATGTCTTGAACACATTTCATGCCTTCCTTCGTAGGGACATTCATGGCTCCTTTTGCTGCAACCTCCAAGGTTTTATCATCACAAAGCAAAATATTGGATTTAAAACTCTCATCAATTTTAGAAAACAACTCTGTATTACCAGACATGTGATTAGAGCACCCTGAATCTAAATACCAAACATCTTTCATATCATTTTCAGCTTTGCCTTAGGATAAAAATAAATTACTTGAGGAAGCCGCTTCACTCTTTTGAGCATAATTGGCATTTTTATTGTTGTTAACTGACCTCAATCTACAATCTCTTTCAAAATGACCATACTTATTACAATGGTAACATTGAATATTCCTCTTATCAAATTTGCATCTGTCTCTTCCTCCTTGACAACCTCTTCTTCCTCTATTTCCTCTTGATTTTTTTTTTATTTTGACCTCTACCTTGGCCTTGATTGCTCTTGGGGCTGCTGCTTGCATCTTCATTCTTTGAAATCTGCACTTTAGATGAAAAATATTTCTCATTAACATCTCCATATGAATCTCTCAATCTTTCCTCGTGTGACATAAGAGATCCAACAAGGTGAACATACTCAAGAATGGACAAATCTTTGCTCTCTTCAATGATGATGGCAACATTGTTCCATCTTGGTGTGAGAGATCTCAACACCTTTTTAATCACAATTTCCTTGCTCATAGTTTCACCCAAAGTAGCCATTTTGTTGACCACATCTTTTACCCTTACACAATAATCACTCACATTCTCTGTTTCCTACATTTTTAAATTCTCAAACTCTCTTTTCAAGCTAATTTACCAAATCGAAATCGGATTCAGAATCAAGTACGTGGGTATGGTACATTCGTACGACCAAAAAAATTGGGGTTGGTTACAAGTACATCCCTACAAAAAACATATAAAAATAATAAATATATACATGTTTAATAATTATATAATATACTAATAATATAATAATATATAAATTTAAAATATAATAATATACAAATTTATAATTTATGATATAATAATATAATATACACATTTCATAATAATAATAATTATACTAGTCCCATGGAAAGAAAATATGGATTTGGTTTTGTATTTTCTGCTCTGCTGCTATGTTTTCAATTTTTTTACCAATAATTAATAGAAAAGTTTTACTGGGTATTGTCAAAGCATTATCATAATTAAAACTCATATTTAAATCCCCCAAGAACAATTAGTTTTGCTACTGTATAGCCATGTGAATGTCAACTTTTGTGCTGAAGAAAAACCTAATTATTGTCATTTTTCATAAAGAAATTCTTACAATCCTAAAATCTGCAAATTATCAACCTACAACAACTTGTTGGGTTCAAAATTAGTCTCCCTAAGCAATAGCCTCTCCTTAATTTTACAAGCAGTTTTAGAATTGACTAGATTGAATGGAACCATTTGAAACATAAAAATAGAAGCAGTGGTCTCCTCCATGGCTCGCCCGCCTAACTTTAAGATTGTATTAAACTGCAAACAAAGTAATCTCAAAACTATATAACTTCAACAAGGGAGAATATTACCTGTTGGACATAGACTTTGAGAGCTTTTAGCCCACTAAGAACTTATCATCGCTATCAGATAAGCTGTCTTGTATCTCCACCTAGAAATATAACTCCTTGTAGCCTTCTTTTTGCAAACACCTTGAACTGATGATCTGATTTATAATGTTGACTAAACCTACCAATAATACAAGCACCCACTTGACACTGATTACATGTTTCACACAAATTGAATCCCATAGAGCCATTACAATCTTTATATTTATACCTCTTTCCCACAATGGGACAAAATCCATAGTTATCACATCTAGCATCTAAATGAACAACTGTTTCCCTTTGGGATGATGTCTCTGCTATCTTATCAGTTGGGAACTCCTACTTTGGTTGTTTATTTTGTGTCAGTATTGATTTCTCTCTCTTTGCATATTCCACTATGAACATGCTCTGTAAGAAGTAATGCAACTCTAGACAAACAACCCGTGATTTTGCAGGGTGCAAGCTTTGACAAACTTGGCATTTTAAGAAGTGTTCCATTAAATACAATATATTTAACGCATGATTCAAAAAATTCATGCCCACAATTGAGTACTGTGGGGCGATAAATTACGAGATCATATTCGAGGCTGCAAAATCATTCCTGCACATTTACTGTAAATATAAAATAAATCTGGTGGTGACATACAAACTTTGGCGGTGATAGAGACTTAAAGCAAGTTACTGTAGATTGAAGGCAACAAATAACATCAATCAATTTGCAGATAACATCGATGTCTTCTCCCCGACATAGACAGTTAAGATAAACGATGAAGATTTGTTTCATCATCTTGCAAGCCCTCTTACAGATTATAGACCAACGGTGATGAAGGATCGGTATACATTCAAACTCTTAAGTGAAGATCAGAGTTGACGAGAAGTTACACACCAATGGTGATGAATGTGAGGAATGATTTGATCTGCCTACTTCAAACAATCTACGGCTGCATTTTACCACACTGTCAACCAAGCCCTCTCGATGCTTATAAACCGTTGATTTACAAATTGAGCTTTAAAAGCTCAAATAGGGACATGCCTTCAGCATAATTATATAATATTTTAATAATATAATAATATATAAATTTTAAATATAATAATATACAAATTTAAAATAATATAATTACATAATTATATTTTGAATGCTTCCTTACATAATTAAACAATTTAATTGATTATCATTAGGATTGTCAATTATTAATTATTATTAATTAATTTATAATATATATACCTTAATATATAATTTATATTATAAATGATAAATCTTAATGTAATATTTTATTTTTTTATTTCTAATCATTAAAATAAATAGTGAAATAATTAAATAGATCCCCTTACGGGCCTTAACTCTTCACACACCTATGCAGTCTTCCTATGTGGTCGTGTAAATATGCAGCAGAACTTAATCACCCACTTGCCTTATTTTATCCGAGACTGCCTTTCAAGCGATGCGTATATTCAAAGATATATAGTGGTGTTCAATTGGTTTAATCGACTAATTTATTTCCTTGTGTTGATGTTTGATTCATAATACTCACAAGCTATAATTCTGAATTCGATGCCTAATGTTGTAACATTTGTGTGTTATGAGCGAATTACTTTGTACTTATTTTTGTTTTATTGAACAGTGTACAATTTATGTCGCTTGTTGTGAAAATTTCTAAATTTTTAGTGAACGAATTGTCCATGTTGTTCATGTCCATGGTGCATATGAACATTCTTGTTTAGTTTATTTTTCTTATGACAGTTATTTGGATTATGGGCCTTTTGGATTGTAGAAAGCAGGAATAGCAGTAATTTATATTGTTGCATGTTTTTATGTTGTCTATTGTTCTCAAGTTTCTAATGTTCACTTTTCAGCTTTAAATGTGCTCTTTTTTTTTTTATGACATTCATGCTTCGTTATCTGCTTATTTTATCAATATCCAAAGGGTAATTTATGGTCCAGTACTCTAATAGAGGTAATTTTAGCAATCTGATTTGAATCACAACAGAAACAAAGCAAGCTTCGAGAGATAAAAAGCCTTGATTTTCCTTTCCCAAAGCCAGATAGACTTAACATGGTTAGTGATAACGGAATCCTATTGGCCGAGGAACTGTTGGAATTTTTTTGACTAAACAACTTCATTAGCTCCATTTACTTTTGTGTCCAATTTTACGGATTTTCTTTCCAAACCACCTAGAAAGAAAAGACAACCAAGTGCCTCCCACACTAATACTGTTTGTTTTCATTCTATTTTTTGGGTGTTCTAAAACATTTAATTTATTTTTCGAAGGTCACTGCAACTTTGAAATGGTCTTAAATAATCCTATTTGTAAATGATATTGTAGAGTCATAAAGGCGCAAAAAAATTAGGTTGAAGAGAGCTTAAATATTTTGGATAACAATACGATTTGCAGCCCCTTCCATGGCACTTAGCCTTAAAAGTTTTATGAAAATTTAGCTACGAAAAAACCACTTAAGTATCTCCCCAACGGATATAAATCAAGAATTTCTCATCCATGGAAACACTATTGAGTGTTAAAAACATCAAACCCTCCAACTCAAATTTAAAAGATTCTCAATAACCAAATATAAAACAATTTTGCGACCTGAATCTTTATGAAAATGGTAACACAAATAAGAGTTTTAAGACTTTGTACAAATGTAGCCATGAGAAAGAGTGTTTAAAGAGCAGAATTGCACGTATAGAATTTAAAATATCCTAAAAAAGATAAACCTGAAACAAATTAATCAACAACAATAGAAGCATAAATCATGCAAAGTGGCCACATTAAACACGACCTATACATAGATCTTCGCTTGTCCAACATAAGAAACAATATTTTTTTGTTCTAGGAGATTTAACTTCTTGATTGTTAGAAGGGAGGATCTTATAACACAAGAATGGAATGTGCATACCAGTGCTAGTCATCATCGTGAAGAGAATATTGATTTATACAACAAGGTTTGGCATTTCTTGTAAATATATTGACACTTTAGAAGATTTAGATTATAAAAGTGATTATATACACCTATTCACGGTCATCATCTCCAAAATATTACAAAAATTATAGTCACTGAAAATCCTATACAATTTTAAGCCCAATAAGCTAGTCACGAGCAACCTTTGGATACAATTAGTATTAAAATGCTCCAGCTTGGACAAATGAAGATCCAACACTAACATAAGATTTACCTAGAAATTTGAAACATTGGACAAAACGATTTGATGAAGAATTTAGTAGATTGGCGGGTATGTAAAGAACTAACGTACTTGAATAGGTAAAATATTCAAATAAAACGTTGTATGTTATTAACATATATTACAATACTTTCTATTATTTGCATCCTCCTTTCTTTGCCTACATACTTTCTCTCATTTCCATCTTCCTTTCTTTCCTGCATGCTCTTCAATTTATACTCAAAGAAATAATCAACCATGTCAAACCCACTTAAAGTTTTTGTTTACCAATATATCACGATGTCTAGACTGTTGAAGAAATCCAACCACAAGGAAGAGCCTCTGCCGAATTTTCCCAAATGTTTTAATGGTTGAACAAACCAACAAAATCTCCATTCTTTGAAAGATATTGAGTTCCTAGAGAATTTTCAAGAAACAAAGGAAAATTGTTGTACGAGTAATGAAGCGATTAGCACAGTCTTAAGAGATTTGGAGGAAGAAACTGGCGTAGTGTCATCATCTACATCTAAACAGAAGTTTTTCAGATTAAGACTGACCTCTAATACGACCAGTGGCTATAGAGCCTTTGAATGTTGACTTGTGTTACCTTATGGGAGTTTCAGATGATGATCTTTGAATACTTCCTACCGTTCTTATCGACAAAGAAGACCAAGGCCAAGTATTGAGTGTGAAGCCCACTCGTTGCCCTTTCGTCTTCATCTTCTCATGACTCATCATTTGCCTTGAAGAGAACATTATATATTCCTTTTCTTGGTGATAGATGATAACTTATTGTAATCTTGATGTTGCAAATAATAAGAGCTATTTTCCTTGCTTTTCTCGTGGATATAGCCAGTAAAGTGAAACACGTAACTTGTTGTTGTGTTGTTATTGTTTATCCATCTTTGTGTATTGATGTTATGATATTAATTATATGCACTTTAAACTCAACAATTTGTATCAAAGTCGTGATGTTGGATCACTTGGCATGAGAGATTTGAGTTTTAGTGGGAGCAATGTCGTCCAACAAAGGAAATTGTAGGAAATCACAAAGAAGGTCAAAATCCAAAGAGAGATGTTGGTTGTTGGTATTGTGGCAAGCAAGGCCACATCAAGAAGAATTGTTGGTCTTTGAAGAAGGCTGAAAATCACCCAAAAGAAGATAAAGTGAATTCGGTATATGAAGAGAATGTTGGTGCAACAATTGGTGTTCTTATTTCAGCCTCGGAAGAAACATCAGCAAATACTTGGGTGCTTGGTTCGGGAGCATTGTTTCATGCCACTCCGTGCAACGAGTACTTCAAAAATCTGCAAAGCGGTGACTTTGGTAAGGTTCTTCTTGGAAATAGTAAATCTTCTGATGTTTTCAATGAAGGGGATGTTCTATTAAAATTAACAAATGGAAATAGTTGGTTGTTACAGGATGTTAGATATGTCCCTCAGCTCAAACAAAATCTGATTTCAGCTAGACATTTGATTTCTCAAGGATCTAAAGTCACTTTTGGATCCAACTGATGGAAAGTAACAAAAGGGGCCTTGGTAATTGCTAGGGGAAGGAAACTAGGCACCCTGTAATATGTAGTACAAAGTGATGCTTAAGTGGGAGTTTTTCATTCCACGCCAACTTCTTCATTGAGTGAGGTTTTGGCTGCAAGAAAAATGTTCTTAGTTAGGTTAGATGATGAAGTTGAATTAGTTGTTGAAGAATTCCTTACCATGTTAGAATCTGATCAAGATGAAGGAAATTATACAAATGAAAAACTTGTTGATGTTGATCTCGTGAAAGCGATAGATGGGCTTGTTGAGCAAGAGGATGTAGCCAATTATAGATCTGCCTTGGAGGATATAGTTTCTGCAAATGAGGAATTGGTGGAATTGCAACAATAGGTTCATGTGTTGAAAAATCTGTCTTTGGAAGATGGGATGGATGATGAAAATGACAATGGTGAAAAGTTGGCAAAGTTGTATGAAACATTACATGTGATTGAGTTTAACGATGTTGGCCTTGGTATTTCTTTCGACGATACAATTATTTGAGGATAATGATGCCCGGATTGGTGGAGGTGTGGACATGGAGCCTGTTGGTGTGGAGCAGGAGAAGTCCTAGAAAGATGGTATAGAGAAGTCCTTGGTTTTATTGTATCAAATTTCCAACACTTGTTTAGTTGAAATTGTTGTGGACGATATGGGTTCTTCATATAAGGTAATTCTCTTTGTACCCATATTAATGAAAGATGTGTTTTGGGTTTATGATTCTTGTATGCCAACTTGGAAACGGGTAATTATTCCAGATACTAGCGTTTCTCTTAGTGCTCTGAACTGAATAGCATACAAAATAAGTGTTTTGTATGGATGGGTTCTATATTGGTTGATTGTTGGTCAAACAAGTGCCTATTACTTGATTTTCTATGACACCCGATGCAATGCCCCATTTAGACCAACTTATTGTTTTGTGTACAAAAGAAGTGTTTTGTATAGAGGGGTTCTTTACTGCTTGATTATTGGTCAGACAGGTTCCTCTTACTTGATTGGCCCCTCAATGCATTAAGGGATGAGGTTGTTCTTCTCGTGCTCTAGCCAGATGGATATTCCAATAAACTTTCTCTACATTGCTTTGAGATGATTGGTAATAGAGTAGATTTCAATGATGGGTCTACAAAAAATGGAGAGGGGATTAAAGTTTGGGCTTTGAATGAGAGGCTTGTCTATTTGCACTATGCCAAACAACTCCTAAATGCTGGGATATGGAAGTTAATGACTTTATGGAAGCTTCGAGGCAGAATTCGCCATTTGGCATGCAGGCCCAGAAGGAGATGCTCAAGGTTGAAGCTCTGGTGGAGAGATTTGGTGCCAAGATGTGGGTTCATCCATTCAATGTTTCATTTCTACCCATAGCTCTTGCAAAGCAATTTTTTGTTCTTTTTAGAGAAAGACCAAGGTGGGAATGGCAAGATTTAGAGCCCTAAATCAGGGTTGCAAAGATTCCTGGGCTGGAGAAGCCAACTGTTGCTTATCTAATTCTTAAATCAGTGCATGAAGTAAAATACGTGTTTTTCAAAGATCCTTCAAAGCCTCAGTTGTGTATATGTGAGATTCTTAATGATGCATTTGAGAATGACTGTGAGGAAAAATCTCTTCCTAAGGATGAATTACCTCCTCCTATAGAAGAAGAAATTACAACTAAACTGGAGTTTAAGAAGGATGTAGAAGAGGCATATTATTTTGGGTTGAATCAGTTCTTGACAAAGTAGTACAAGGGAACAATGCAACGGACTGGTTAGTTGGTCTAGTAATTAAGTAACAATGAGCTTGGAAATGTAGGCAAATTTTTGTATGCTGCAGCGCAATTCAGACTTCAAGTGGGAGATTGTTGAGTGTGAAGCCCAATCATTGCCTTTCCGTCTTCATCTTCTCATGACTCTTCGTTTTCCTTGAAGAGAACATTATATATTGTTTTGCTTGGTGATAGACGATAATGTATTATAATCTTGTTGTTACAAATAATAAGAGCTATTTGCCCTACTTTTCTCGTGGATGTAGCCATTATGGTGAACCATGTAAATTGCTATTGTGTAGTTATTCTTTATCCATGTTTGTGTATTGTTGTTATGATATTAATTATCTGAAATTTTGAACTCAACACAAGACGGTTTTCCTTCCAAAGACGATGATTCGAGATTTTCCTTAGATTTTGCTGAAAAAGCAAAGCTTAAGGGATTTCCTAAAAAATGGCATTTTGAGGACAATTTTGTGGACCTGTGTGTTTTATGTTACTGCTAGCACCACACGCCACCTACTTTCATGCCATTATAACTACTTTCCTATATTAAGAGTTGATTATGATGGAATTGTTGTCTTGATAGCTACTTCATTTTATCCTCCGAGGTATTATTCATTTATGTGTGACCCTTTATTTCAGGATTATTTATTTTATCTATCATTACCTTTATAGGGGTAGCTACTACCCTTTATCTTTGGTGCTAGTGTTTCAAAATCTAGAATTTTGCACTTTTAAGGCATCATTATTTTTTGCAATGGGTGTACCTAACATTTTACATATTGTTCATAAGTTGATTCTTTATAATGATGATCTTGCAACTCTCTGCACTACTACATATGAATTTTCCATAGGTACTTTCTATGTCCTTGGAGCATTGGTGTATGCATTGAGAATTCATGAAAAATAGAAGCCTTAAAAAAATTTATTGCTAGTAATAGCCACCAACATTTTCATTTACTCTTAGTTATATAGCTATCTATACATACTACAGAGTTGGCTTCTATATATTCAATGGAGGGATGCAAAGGTGTGGAATATTTTCTTAGGCATTTTTGTTAGAACTTGTATTATACTTCCCAAAAATAGACTTTGTACATAGTTCACATACCTTTCCTTTAACAATAAGGCTTTAGATTATTGGATAAATACCATATAAACATCAAATCATTCTTAAATGAGGAGACTGTTACCCTGCTGATAGGTTTTATTATCAATTATATATCACTTGTGTTAATTCCATATTATTTGTTTGCATTTTCCATGTCCTTTCTTAATATCGAATTATCTACATTTGTTTTTTTATCTGGTTTGCTTGTGTTGTCTTGATATTTTATAATTATGCTTCTAAACTGTTGACTTATGAAATATTGCCCTAACATTCCATTCATGCACAAAATTTTTGCCTCCAACACTATGCTTTCAATGATTAGCCTTCATAGTGATAGTTTTTACATTATATTGAGTCACTGAACATAAGTATCTTGACAATCACGTTAGATAAGATTGTCTTCCATATTGCTATTGTCTTCATCATCCGTAGCATCTAGATCATGGCCTACAGGAATTGAGTCAAGGAATTATTTTTCAATAACATGTCCCCACTCTGTTCGTAATCCCCCAACAGAACTCTTCCTCATGTACTTCTGCTCTATGTTTACTTTCAAGCAGAAGTGACCATGGGAAAAATAATCTTAATCAATCAACTCGATAGACTTCCTATCCCCACACCTTGAATTATTGTTTTATATTAGCATTGAAGATTGGGAAATCCCCTTTCTTCTTTGTGTGCTTTTATCTTAAAGGAAGGGAAAATGTGTGACATATCTCAAGTTGTTACAACATAAAATTGCTACAAGCTAGGAGCTAGAGTTTGTATGTCAAGTTGCTACAATAGATTGGCTGAGACTATAGCATGGATTACATGTTTAATATTGTACATTAGAGTTTTTCAAACTTCAAAAGGAATTTGAACTCATAGAAATCTAAAAAGAAATAAAAGGACTGTCAAGTCACATACAAAAGCCTCATACTTATGCATAATACCAATTACTATACACCTGAAAAGAACAACATAAAGTTGACCCTAAAATTAAACTGATAAAGTAATAAAGTAGTAATCAAACATAGTCTCATCCAGAGACACTCGATCATGGTACCCGATATCACAAATAGGAGGCTTGTAGTCCTTTTTAGTGAAGGGCTAATGGAACCACTGAAGTACCTGGTATCACAGAGAGGAGGCTTGTAGTCCTTTTTAATCGAGATATGAATTTGAAAGAATAGAGAAGGCGCGTTGGAGATGAGGGAAAAGATGTTTTGGACAAGACAGGTCGCATCCTGGGAATAGACATGAATGTTGAGGACAATTGACAATGAGGGACACCAATCTGTTATGCTAAAGAGGCATTAAATTGGGCAATACAAACCAGACGAATTTGCGGTATGAGTATGCATAGAAGAGTGGGTGTTTAATAAGAGTGTAGTTAGTGTGCAAGGCATGGATGTGTAGAAAGGAAGAGAAGTGGTTGACAAATGATTGTAGAGGCTAAAAATATGCCAACTATGGGGAATGTTGAGGAGATTAATAATGTAGAACAGATGGAAGCCGATTGGTTGGCATGTCAAAGATGAAGCTATGAGAATCCATTCGATTGTAATTGAAAACTGAGTAACTACAATGCAATTTTCATGAAGGCCATTTGAATAAAGTTATTAGATTCATTTTCAAGTTTAAGTTTATTGTTGAGCAATCGTAAATTGACTTAAATCGACAAATGAAATCGATTTTGTGTTAAATGGTCATGGAGTCTTTATGTAATCTGCGCTTTGTGGGTATGAGATGAGAGTTGTGTTTCCATCTCCATCAATTGGTATCAGAGACCCAAAACATCTGGGCAGGGGGTGCTAGGTGTGTTCTTTATTTTTGTTGCATATGGTTATTTGGGGATTCATAAATGATTGGGAAATCTGTGTTGCAAATTGACTGTAGCCACAAGATCTGGGCAAAGAATGTAGAGAGTGATATTGACTCTTGTTGAAAGATGAGGTTGTAGTTTGTTGTGTTGCAAATTGATGAGGTAACAGAAAAGGGGTTGGCACCAAAAGACTGGGGAGAGTGGAAAAGAAGGAAGCCCTAGGTGAGGTATCAGAAGATTGGAAGATGCAGAACCAAACTAGGAAAGAGAGTCCCACGAAGAGAGACAAGAGGAAAGAAACCAGGAAGAATCAAGATGCCGAATTTTAGAGAGAAATGGAAGAGTTGCAAAGAGATTTGGAATTGGTGTAGTAGTGATTTGAGGAAATAAGCCAAGATTATGTTTGGGTTTGGCCAATGACAAAGAAAGTAAAGTGGCCAGTGAAGATGATTGTGAAGAAAAGAAGGCAAAGCATGGATGCCTTAAGCAGAGAAGATAACAGTATGAGAGGATCCCATAGAGGTTGGGATAGCAAAGAGTTGACTATTGAGCAACATAGACCGAAAGAGGTCAAGGAAGTTCTCATTGAAGAGAACATGGAAAAATTCAAGTGGAGCATAGAAGCAATGCAAGAAGAAGCATTTGAAGAAGAGAGTAAAGGGAAGAGGAAAGTGTCCATGAAGGAGGCACTTATTGAGATATTGTGGTCTTTTATATTATTTGCTAATGTTATGTTTTCAAATGTGTATGTAGGTATTAAGAATGTGATAAGGAAGGTCGAAGATGAGACCTTGAAGATGATGAGTGATGGGGGAAGAATAGCACCCGAAGGAGTTAAGAAGAGTGAAAACAAGAGGAGGCTAGTTGCAGTCATATGCCAAGAAGATGTTGTAGTAGAGGTACATTGCAAAGTACCTAAGAATGAAGAAAAGGTCGATGCCAAAGTTTTACAGTATGATAAAGAAGATGAGGAAGAAACCCTAGAGTTTCATGATGCATTAGAAGATGTTCTAAAAGCAGGACAAGATGCCCACAAAGGGTAAAACTTGGAAAACAGAGGAGCCAATGGTGGAAGCAATTTGGGACAGCTGGTAAAAGGAATTTACAATGTTCATTTTGATTATGAAAGTAGAAAGAAAAATGGTCTTTTGATCATATAAATAGGAGTGTGGATAAGAAAATTTATAAAGGGAGAGGGAAAATGATGGATCGTGGGTATATAGTTCCATGTTGGCAAAGGAAAAAGATTGATGAGAGACAATAGTTAAAGTATAAAGGAGATGTTGTTGATAGAGTTTGTGTTAAAAGACAAGTGCAAAGGATGCAAGATATGCAAATGAACAAGTGGTACCCAAATTTGGGGGTAAGTTGGCAAGCAAGGAGGCCTAGAGAGGATGATTTGAGGCTGAAAATATAGCATCAATTAAGAAGAATAAGTACAACAATGAAGGGGCGACAGTCCAATAAGGAAAATAAAATGTGGATTATGAAGTGTGTAGCAACAAAGGATTGTAGTGTTGCAAGGCATAAAGACAAGGAAACAATGTTCGAGAGTTGGAGACATGAGGAAGAGATCCAAGCCAATGAACAAGGAGACATGGTAGAGGATGAGAAAGAGGATAAAGGACAAGAACATGCAACAAAATTTGAGAAGAAGAAACATAGTCCATGCATGGTGAAAAGTAAGCAATCTGAATTTGATGATGATGCTTTTGAGGCTTTGAATGAAATTTATCAATATGAGAGGGATATGTGGAGGATGGTACCTGAGAAAGAGATGAGAATGAATAAATATCAAAAGAAGAAAGGTGAGAAAAGGCAGATTGGAAAGTCCAACGTGAACACATACAAGTGTGATGAGAATGAGGAGACATTGAATAAGAGAGATTGTCAACAAAAGAGGATGATAAAAGTTTGTGTTGGAAAGCATAAGAATGCATATTGGAATTAGAGAGCAGGAGCAGATGAAGAGGATGACATTGGAGCAGCAGTGATTCTAGAGGAAGAAGGAAAAGAAAAGAATGTCGAAGGAAATGCAGTGGTATAATTAGAACGCGGAGCAACAACTGAAAACACTGAGGAAGATTTGTGGAGACAATTTGCAGCCATTGAGAAGGAGTGGAATGAAAAGGTTGAGGGTATATATGGGACAGTGAAGGAAGCCCTGTAAAATATTATAGTCAAAAGGCAAGAAGTTATTGCAAATATAAAGGCAGAAGAGGGGGTAATATCTACAGAGTTTGATATGAATGTTATGAGCTATGAGACAAAAGATGAATCCAAAAATGGTTTGTTATTGGAACAATTGGCCAGGGAGCAAGTGTGGCTAGAAAAGATGTTGGATGAAGAGGTTGAATATGAAGTTGGAATGGAAAGAACAGTTGTAGAAAATATTGGTGATATTATAATGTGAATGTATTGGTTGATTAATGTTGAAGATATGGAAATTAAAAATCTCCATTCATTCAATTTTGGTGTTTTGTATGAGGATGAAAATATGAGGAGAGATTGGGGAAGAATGGTGGATAATGGTGATAACTTCTTCAGGACAGAGCAATGAAATTGACATTGAGGACAAAGCAATGAAATGGACAACAATGTTGGGAGAACGTGGCAAATATGCCATGGAGATTGTGGAAGAAGCGGAAGAAAGGTACAATGGAAAATAGTTTTGATTGGTTAAACCTCATGTTCAAGAGGACATGTCTTCTTTTGTCCCTTGGGGAGTCTGATGCAGGGGCATCATTACAATTTTGGTTTTATTTGTAAGTTGTGTTTGATTTTTGATAATTTGATTTTGGCTGTGGAGTTTTGGTTTAGTTATGTGACATGTGACTTGATTGGAGTAGCACATTTTGGGTGTGTTCTCGCTGCCAAGGAAGTTATCGGCCTGAATAAAGAAGGTTTATTATTAAGAGAAGAGAACAGTTTTGGGAGAAGCGATGGGGGTAGTTAGAAAAGAATCGATCCAATAAAGACAACCAAGAAACAATGATTAAGAAAAGATAAGGCATGACTGAAGGGAAGAAAGGATGTCGTTCTGTCTTCGTCAAGACTAAAGTGCACCGAAGAGGAGAATGAGATTTGAATCAAGATATGAATTTGAAATCATAGAGAAGACACATTGGAGATGAGGGAAAAGATGTGTGAGACAAGACAAGTCGCGGCCTGGGAACTGACTGGAATGTTGAGGCGAATTCACAAAGAGGGATGCCAATTTGTTCTGCTAAAGAGGCATTAAATTGTGCGATAAAAAACAAAGGAATTTACAATATGAGTATGCATAGAAGAGTGGGTGCTTAATAAGAGTGTAGTTAGTGTGGAAGGCGTGGATGTGTAGAAAGGAAGAGAAGAGGTTCACGAATGATTGCAGATGTTAAAAATATGCCCAAGTGTGAGGAATGGTGATGCAATCATGTTCGAGGCTACAAAATCATTCCCGCACATTTACTGTAAATATGAAAGAAATGTGGTGGTGACATAGAAACTTTAGCGGTGATAGAGACTTAACGCAGGTTACCGTAGATTGAAGGCAACATATAACATCAATCAATTTGTAGATAACCACGATGTCTTATCCCCGACACAGACAGTTAAGATAAACGATGAAGATTTGTTTCATCATCTTGCAAGCCCTCTCACATATTATAGACCAATGGTGGTGAAGGATGGGTATATATTCAAACTCTTAAGTGAAGACCAGAGCTGACGAGAAGTTACAGACCAATGGTGATAAATGTGAGGAATGATTCAATTTTCCTACTTTAAACAATCTACGACTGCATTTTACCACATTGTCAACCAAGTCCTCTCAATGCTTATAAACTGTTGATTGACAAATTAAGCTTCGAAAGCTCAAATAGGGACACACCTTCGGCGTAATTATATAATATACTAATAATGTAATAATATATAAATTTTAAATATAATAATATATACATTTAAAATAATATAATTACATAATTATATTTTGAATGCTTCCTTACATTATTAAACAATTTAATTGATTATCATTAGGATTATCAATTATTGATTATTAATTATTATTAATTTTTTTATAATATATATACATTAATATATAATTTATATTATAAATGATAAATCTTAAATGTAATATTTAATTTTTTATTTTTAATCATTAAAATCAAATAGTGAAATAATTAAATACATGCCCTTACGGGCCTTAACTCTTCGCACACTTGTGCAGTCTTCCTATGTGGTCGTGTAAATATGTAGCAAAACTTAATCACTCGCTTGCCTTGTTTTATCCGAGACTGTCTTTCAAGCGATGTGTATATTCAAAGAGATATAGTGGTGTTCAATTGGTTTAATCTACTAATTTATTTCCTTGTGTTGATGTTTGATTCATAATACTCACAAGCTATAATTCTGAATTTGATGCCTAATGTTGTAACATTTTTGTGTTGTGAGCGAATTGCATTGTACTTATTTTTATTTTATTGAACAGTGCACAATTTTTGTCGCTTGTTAAAATTTCTAAATTTTTAGTGAACGAATTTTCCATGTCGTTCATGTCCATGGTGCATATGAACATTCTTGTTTAGTTTATTTTTCTTATCACAGTTATTTGGATTTTGGGCCTTTTGGATTGTAGAAAGCAGGAATAGCAGTAATTTATATTGTTGCCTATTTCTGTGTTGTTTGTTGTTCTCGAGTTTCTAATGTTCACTTTTCAGCTTTAAATGTGCTCATTTTTTTCTGATGGCATTCATGCTTCGTAGTCTGCTTATTTTGTCAATATTTGGTCAATGAAGCAATAGTGGGATTTCTGGTCTGGTAGGTTTACTGGTTGGTGGAAAACCTCGCTCTTTGCTAGGTTTTATTCCTACCAATTATTAATTGAATGGATGTTGGATCAGGACTTGCAGTAGTTTAGCTGGTTATGAGCGTTTCTGATATTTTTTAATTTTAAAATTTTGTAAAGAAGATTAAAAATAAGACTGCCAGGTAACTAGCATAGTTCGTTTTGAATATTACTTTTAATATGACAGATGTGTACTCATTATAATATGAGAATGAGTAGGTATCTGCACAAGTGCCAGTACTAAAACCATATCAGTACAGTTATGGGATCCTCCAGGACAGTACTCGGTAATGTAGATTTTCATTACTTCTTATTTGTCCCATTAAACAAAATGAAATAGCTGTACTGAAGTAAATGTAACACTTGCATGTAATGGGCTTTCTAGGCATGAGGAATATTTAGTAACACGAAGTTAAATCTATCATTTAGATTAAGGGGGAAGGAAGATGTTAGTAAATTTTTGCAAAGAATAAAGTGAACAATGATGGGTTTACAAGCACCTTAAAAAATAACAATAAAGAATATAGCAAGAGAATGTGATCAAATGAAATGGGCGTCCAATTGTAAGAGGATGACCCAGGTTCAAATCCTCATCAGTGAGCCAAGGTGGTTAATGAGCCAAATGTACATGTCCATGCTAAGGTGTTTCGTGAGTCATAAACCAAATCTGATTTCAGAGTTTATTTTAGAATGAACATTCAAGAAATGGTAAAGTTGAAATGTTGGGTCCATGTGTATGAGACACCACTTGGTAATCAAATGACTTCTTTTAAATTAAAACACTTTATTTTGGGAATGATTTTCCGTTAATTAATTAAACACATCAATAGTATGGATAGATAATTTGATTTTCAAAATAATGCATGTATATGTTATATAATTCATAAAGAAGATTATAACAGTTAATTTTAAATATAAGAAAAGTATTTTATTGTAAATTGTTTTACGTGATTCACGTCTAATATTTTTATTATTATTATATTTGTGATTATGTAATTCAAATAGATTAAAAAAATAATATGCTTTTAATCTCATGATTCCAACTTTGATTCTTTTGTATGATTGTCTAATAACGTTCTTAAGTTTTAAGTGATAATTAAAACTATTTAAAATTGAGTGCTACCACACTTCAAAACATTTATGCTCATCCTTAACAATAAGTAATCTCAAGACTTATCATTCAAACCACTCAATTAATTTGAACCATTTAAATCATTTATTCATGTATGTGTTGATATTAATAAATCTAGAAAGGTATACCTAATTACAGGAAAAATGGCATATAGTGTCTATAATGCCATAAAGGTATATGATGAAGAATTAACAACTCTTACTCGACATAGCTTCCACTTATAGTTCACAAGATGCTCATTGGGCAAAAGGGAGTAAAATAACAAAAAGTCACCTAA
This sequence comes from Sequoiadendron giganteum, assembly GCA_007115665.2. Classification (NCBI taxonomy): domain Eukaryota; kingdom Viridiplantae; phylum Streptophyta; class Pinopsida; order Cupressales; family Cupressaceae; genus Sequoiadendron; species Sequoiadendron giganteum. Next base: position 331,367,826 of record CM021105.1, on the reverse strand, counting down.
TTCAAGACCATAAGAATACGACTCAATTATTCAAATTATTTAATATGGCTAGAGATAGAAAAAGACAAGCATGACAAGGAAAATATAGTGAAAAGAGATACGACAAGGATATTCTCAATTATGACACATTATCACAATGCAGGTAAAAATAATCTATAAGTAACAAATAAAGCTATCATAAATCATATGAATTATATGCCATGAAGTACATTGTTATCACATACTAGAAAATCCCTGCCTATGCTGTGGGGAGTTGACTAAGTGGCCTTACAAGGTCCACCACAGGCTTGATCAAGTGTTTATTAAATTCCTCTTAGAGCACCAGGGCCACAACCAAATGGGGGAAACACAGACGCCAAATCGGACCTTTATTGTTTAATTGTTCACTTTTTCATTTCTGCATTTGTTGTCGACTGCATGTATTCCACATTGCACTCACTAGGATGCTCCACATTTAACAAGAGGTGCACCATGTTGCATTTATGAGACCATTGAAAGGGTAATTGATGGTCCAATACTTTGATAGAGGTAGTTTTAGCAATCTGATTTGAATCACAACAAAAACAAAGCAAGCTTCGAGAGATAAAAAGCCTTGATTTTCCTTTCCCCAAGCCAAATAGACTTAACATGGTTAGTGATAATGGAATCCTATCTGTCGAGGAACTGTTGGAATTTTTTTGGCTAAACAGCTTCATTAGCTCTTTTTACTTTTGTGTCCAATTTTACAGATTTTCTTTCCACGCCACCTGGAAAGAAAAGACAACCAAGTGCCTCCCACATTAATATTGTTTGTTTTCATTCTATTTTTTGGGTGTTCTAAAACATTTAATTTATTTTTTGAAGGTCACTGCAACTTTGAAATAGTCTTAAATAACCCTATTTGTAAATGATATTGTAGATTCATAAAGACGCAAAAACATTGGGTTGAAGAGAGCTTAAATATTTTGGATAACAATACAATTTGCAGCCCCTTCCATGGCACTTAGCCTTAAAAGTTTTAGGAAAATTTAGAGGCGAAAAAACCAATTAAGTATCTCCCCAATGGAAATAAATCAAGAATTTCTCATCCATGGAAACACTATTATAAGTTAAAAACATCAAACCCTCCAACTCAAATTTAAAAGATTCTCAGTAACCAAATATAAAATAATTTTGCAACCAAAATCTTTATGAAAATGGTAACACAAATAAGAGTTTTAAGACTTTGTACAAATGTAGCCATGAGAAAGAGTGTTTAAAGAGCAGAATTGTGCGTATAGAATTTAAAATATCCTAAAAAGGATAAATTTGAAACAAATTAATCAACAACAACAGAAGCAGAAATAATGCAAAGTGGCCACATTAAACACGACCTGTACATAGATCTTTGCTTGTCCAACATAAGAAACAATATTTTTTTGTTCTAGGGGATTTAACTTCTTGATTGTGAAAAGGGAGGATCTTAGAACACAAGAATGGAATGTGCATACCAGTGCTAGTCATCATTGTGAAGAAAATCTTAATTTATACAAAAAGGTTTGGCATTTCTTGTAAATATATTGAAACTCTAGAAAATTTAGGTTATAAAAGGGATTATATACACCTATTCACAGTAATCATCTCCAAAATATTACAAAAATTATAGTCACTGAAAATCCTATACAATTTTAAGCCCAATAAGTTAGTCTCTAGCAACCTTTGGATACAATTAGTATTAAAATGCTCCAGCTTGGACAAATGAAGATCCAACACTAACATAAGATTTACTTAGAAATTTGAAACAGTGGATAAAATAATTTGACGAAGAATTTAGTAGATTGATGGGTATGTAAAGAACTAACTTACTTGAATAGGTAAAATATTCAAATAAAACTTTGTATGTTATTAACATATATTACAATACTTTCTATTATTTGCATCCTCCTTTCTTTGCCTACATAATTTCTCTCATTTCCATCTTCCTTTCTTTCCTGCATGCTCTTCAATTTATACTCAAAGAAATAATCAACCTTGTCGAACCCACTTAAAGTTTTTGTTTGCTAATATATCACGATGTCTAGACTGTTGAAGAAATGCAACCACAAGGAAGAGCCTTTGCTGAATTTTCCCAAATGTTTTAATGGTTGAACAGACCAACAAAATCTCCATTCTTTGAAAGATATTGAGTTCCTAGAGAATTTTCAAGAAACAAAGGAAAATTGTTGTACGAGCGATGAAGTGATTAGCGCAGTCTTAAGAGATTTGGAGGAAGAAATTGGCATAATGTTGTAATCTACATCTAAACAAAAGTTTTCCAGATTTAGACTGGCCTCTAATACGACCAGTGGCTATAGAGCCTTTGAATGTTGACTTATGTTACCTTATGGGAGTTTCAGATGATGATCTTTGAATACTTCCTATCCTTCTTATCAACAAAGTAGACCAAGGCCAAGTATTGAGTGTGAAGCCCACTCGTTGCCCTTTCGTCTTCATCTTCTCATGACTCATCATTTTCCTTGAAGAGAACATTATATATTCCTTTTCTTGGTGATAGATGATAATGTATTGTAATCTTGATGCTGCAAATAATAAGAGCTATTTGCCTTGCTTTTCCCGTGGATATAACCAGTACAGTGAACCACGTAAATTGTTGTTGTGTTGTTATTGTTTATCCATCTTTGTGTATTGATGTTATGATATTAATTATATGCACTTTAAACTCAATAATTTGTATCAAAGTCGTGATGTTGGATCACTTGGGAGAGATTTGAGTTTTAGTGGGAGCAATATCGTTCGACAAAGGAAACTGTAGGAAATCACAAAGAAGGTCAAAATCCAGAGAGAGATGTTGGTTGTTGGTATTGTGGCAAGCAAGGCCACATCAAGAAGAATTGTTGGTCTTTGAAGAAGGCTAAAAATCACCCAAAAGAAGATAAAGTGAATTCGGTATGTGAAGAGAATGTTGGTGCAACAATTGGTGTTCTTATTTCAGCCTCGGAAGAAATAGCAGCAAATGCTTGTGTGCTTGGTTTGAGAGCATCATTTCATGCCACTCCGTGCAACGAGTACTTCAAAAATCTGCGAAGCAATGACTTTGGTAAGGTTCTTCTTTGAAATAATAAATCTTCTGATGTTTTCAACAAAGGGAATGTTTTGTTAAAATTAACAAACAGAAATAGTTGGCTGTTACGAGATGTTAGATATGTCCCTCAGCTCAAACAAAATCTGATTTCAGCTAGACAGTTGATTTCTCAAGGATGTAAAGTCACTTTTGGATCCAACCGATGGAAAGTAACAAAAGGGGCCTTGGTAATTGCTTGGGGCAGCAAAGTAGGTACCCTGTAATATGTAGTACAAAGTGATGCTTAAGTGGGAGTTGTTCATTCCACGCCAACTTCTTCATTGAGTGAGGTTTTGGCTGCAAGAAAAATGTTCTTAGCCAGGTTAGATAATGTTGAATTAGTTGTTGAAGAATTCCTTACCATCTTGGAATTTGATCAAGATGAAGGAAATTATTCAAATGAAAAATTTGTTGATACTGATGTAGTGAAAGCGATAGATGGGCTTGTTGAGCAAGAGGATGTAGCCAATTATAGATCTTCCTTAGAGGCTATAGTTTCTACAAATGAGGAATTGGTGGAATTGCGACAATAGGTTCATGTGTTGCAAAATCTGTGTTTAGAAGATGGGGCGGATGATGAAAATGATAGTGGTTAAAAGCTGGCAGAATTGTATAAAAGATTACATGTGATTGAGTTTTATGATGTTGGCCTTGGTAAGTCTTTCGATGAGACAAAGTTATTTGAGGATAATGATGCTTGGAATAGTGGAGGTGTGGACGTGGATCCTGTTGGTGTGGAGGAGGAGAAGTCCTAGGAAGATGGTATAGAGAAAACCAAGGAGGTAAGAGGAAATGACATGTGCAGATGTTTTCAATCAAGAGGAAGATGATAGAGAAGCAAAAGCAAAAGGACTTGCATCTGAATATACAAACGTGAAAAGTAGAAAATCTAAAGCATTGTGGTTTTGCAACTCTTCACAAAATAGAGAATCAAACTCCGAGACCCTCCCTTGGTTTTGTTGTATGAGATTTCCAACAGTTGTTCAGTTGAAATTGTTGTGGACGATATGGGTTCTTCATATAAGGTAATTCTCTTTGTACCCATATTAATGAAAGATGTGTTTTGGGTTTATGATTCTTGTATCCCAGCTTGGAAGCGGGTAATTATTCCAGATACTAGCATCTCTCTGTGGGGTCTAAACCAAATTGCATACAAATGAAGTGTTTTGTATAGATGGGTTCTATATCAATTGATTGTTGGTCAGACAAGTGCCTCTTACTTGATTTTCTATGACACCCGATGTAATGCCCTGTGTACACCAACTTATTGTTTTGCATACAAAATAAGTGTTTTGTATAGAGGGGTTTTGTACTGCTTGATTGTTGGTCAGACGGGTGCCTCTTACTTGATTGGCCCCTCGATGCATTGAGGGATGAGGTTGTTCTTCTCGTGCTTTAGCAAGATGGATATTCCAATAAACTTGCTCTGCATTGCTTGGAGACACTTGGTAATAGAGTAGATTTCAATGATGGGTCTACAAAAAATGGAGAGGGGATTAAAGTTTGGGCTTTGAATGAGAGGCTTGTCTATTTTCACTATTCCAAACAACTCCTGAATGCTGGGATATGGAAGTTAATGACTTTACGGAATCTTGGAGGCAAAATTTGCCATTTGGGCATGCAGGCCCAGATGGAGATGCTCAAGGTTGAAGCTCTGGTGGAGAGATTTGGTGCCGAGATGTGGGTTCATCCATTCAATGTTGAATTTCTACTCATAGCACCTGCAAAGCGATTTGTTGTTCTTTTCAGAGAAAGACCAAGATGGGAATGGCAAGATTTAGAGCCCTACATTTGGGTTGCAAAGAATCCCGGGCTAGAGAAGCCATCTGTTGTTTATCCGATTGTTAAATCACCACATGAAGGAAAATACGTGTTTTTCAAAGATCCTTAAAAGCCTCAGTTGTGTATATGTGAGATTCCTAATGATGCATTTGAGAATGATTGTGAGGAAAAATCTCTTCCTAAGGATGAATTACCTCCTCCAGTAGAGGAAGAAACTACAACTAAACTGGAGTTTAAGAAAGATGCAGAAGAGGCATATTATTTTGGGTTGAATCAGTTCTTGACAAAGTAGTACAAGGGAACGATGCAATGGACTGGTTAGTTGGTCTAGTAATTAAGTAACAATGAGCTTGGAAAAGTAGGGGGAGTTTTGTACGTTGCAACACAGTTTGGACTTCAAGTGGGAGATTGTTGAGTGTGAAGCCCAATCGTTGCCCTTTCGTCTTCATCTTCTCATGACTCTTCGTTTTCCTTGAAGAAAACATTATATATTTTTTTGCTTGGTGATAGATGATAATGTATTATAATCTTCTTGTTACAAATAATAAGAGATATTTGCCCTGCTTTTCTCATGGATGTAGCCATTATGGTGAACCACGTAAATTGCTATTGTGTTGTTATTGTTTATACTTTATCCCTGTTTGTGTCTTGTTGTTATGAAATTAATTATCTTCAATTTAAACTCAACACCAAGACGGTTTCCCTTCCAAGGACGATGATTTGAGATTTTCCTCAGATTTTGCTAAAAATGTAGAGCTTAAGGTATTTCTTGAAAAATGGCATTTTGCGGAAAATTTTGTGGACAGGTTTGTTTTATGTTACTGCTAGCACCACACGCCACTCGCTTTCATGCCATTAGAACTACTTTCCTATATTAAGAGTTGATTATGATGGAATTGTTGTATTGATTGCTACTTTATTTTATCCTCCGAGGTATTATTCATTTATGTGTGATCCTTTATTTCAGGATTATGTATTTTATCTATCATTACTTTGATAGGGGTAGCTTCTACCCTTTATCTTTGGTGCTAGTGTTTCAAAATCTAGAATTTTGCACTTTTAGGGCATCATTATTTTTTGCAATGGGTGTACCTAACATTTCACATATTGTTCACAAGTCGATTCTTTATAATGATGAGCCTGGAACTCTCTACACTACTACTTATGAATTTTCCATAGGTACTTTCTATGTCCTTGGAGCATTGGTGTATGCATTGAGAATTCCTGAAAAATAGATGTCTTAAAATTTGTTATTGCTAGTAACAGCCACCAACTTTTTCATTTACTCGTAGTTATATAGCTATCTATACATACTACAGAGTTGGCTTCTATATATTCAATGGAGGGATGCAAAGGTGTGTTGAATATTTGCTTAGGAATTTTTGTTAGAACTTGTATTATACTTCCCAAAAATAGACTTTGTACATAGTTCACATTCCTTTCCTTTAAGGATGAGGCTTTAGATTATTGGATAAATACCATATCAACATCAAATCATTCTTAACTGAGGAGACTGTTACCATGTTGACATGTTTTATTATGAATTGTATATCATTTGTGTTAATTACATACTATTTGATTGCATTTTCCATGTCCTTTCTTAATATCGAATTATCTACATTTGTTGTTTTATCTGGTTTTCTTGTGTTGTCTTGATATTTTATCATTATGCTTCTAACATGACTTTAATAACCTCTATTTGAACTTTTGTTTATTTAAATGTTTGGCTTTGATTTTATAATTTGACTCTTAAATATAAAGTAAAACTTGTTTATTAAGAAAATGTTTCATGCTTTCAATTTTGTTTTAATGAATTTCAAAAAGGTTTATGCATGTTTGAGGCCTTTAATCTACAATTGAACATATTATCAACAATTATTGAAATTAAGTAAAATTCAAAACTTCAAAGGATTTAGATGATGTGTTATGTCTAGGAGGTTATGATTGTGTGGATTTATCTTTGGGTACAGTGATAATGAGGATCTATTCAATGTAATGAGGAGCTGTCAAATTAGTATAACAAAAACTTCATACAATCCAAAACAACTATTAATATTACATGCTATGTGAAGAATTGGTCTCCAACTTCTACCTTTACCAATAATATAATATATGAAAAAATTCCATCCCCGAAATGCGTCCCCAGTCCCCACATCCCCCCATCCCAGAGACTTGGTGGAACATAAAACTTTCCTCTTATGTAAATTCAGTTCTTGATTCAAGACTGCCCTGTACTATTGTGCTCTATCCATCTTAAGTTGATTAACAATGTTACACTTTTCATTGTTCTATGATACTTCTATTAAACATAATATACCCTATAGTTTTTACATTTACACCAATGGATATATTTTCATCTCAAGGGGAGTAGGAGTTGTGGTGGTGGTTGTATCCTCAGTTTGAGACAGACTCGTAACCTCTTAATACCTATCTTACCTAGGGAATGTTACCAATGGTTAATCACTAGAAAAATGCCACAGTTTTGGGGGTCAATAATTTATTCAACACCAAAACAATGTGTGTTCTATTCTGTTGATGAGAACTCTCCCCAAGTTATTCATGGCATATGCCTCAACATTGAATGTATGTGGCTTAAATAATTCAAGTAATCCTGATCTTCCATATTCCTTAAACATGCTTTAAAGAAAATATATTGATGATGTCACCTGTTACTTACCCATGCTTTTATCTAAAGTATCATCTTATTTGCTTTATGTTAGTGTATTTATAATACACACTATTGCTCTGTTCATCTACTAACCATGTTAAAACAATTAAGAGAATCTTGCAATAAATTATATATTTCAAATCCTAACCCCGAACATGCACTAAATGTGATTACATAGTTATTAAGGTTTTGCATAGTTAATTTGAGAGGGCATATGCCAAATTCATCACCAGCTATTCACAGCCATGGAAAATTCACCGACGAAAAATTCACAGCCAAGTGAAATTCACCACCAACAATTCATCGTGGTGGAATAATAACCGCATTAATATTTTTTAATAAAACTATATATATTAAAAAATATTAATGCCCTTAATTTTCCCCATGGTGAATTGTTGGCGATGAATTTTACTTGGCCGTGAATTTTCCTTTGATGACTTTTCCATGGTGGTGAATTTTCCTTTGGTGAATTTTCCATGTTGGTGAATTTTCCTTTGGTGAATTTTGCATGGATATAACTATTAATAGTCTTTGAGTTCCAATTTTATTTGTCAGAGGAATGCATCCATGATAGATGAAACGAAAAGAGCCTACAACCTCTATTCGAAATATTGTCTGTAATCAATTCTTAGAAGTTGAATTAAATGAAATAAGTATTGCTCAAAAAAAAAATTGAGCATATGTTTTTCCTCGGTTTTTTTAGTTTGTTTGTGTCTCTATTTGTACAATTGGTATCAGAGCCCTATTGATCGTTTTTGCTGAGAGATTGCAAAAGAAAAGAATGTGTGAAGACTAGATTGCAAGCAATAGAAGGTGAATTTGATGTTTGCAGATGTGAGATTTAATGTAAGATGGAGAAGGAATCAAGGCAAAGATTGAAGAAGAAGAAAAGAAAGCAGATTTTTTGCTGTTCAAAGTCCACTGCAGTAGTTAAAGGAGATTGCTACTAGAAGTTTGCTGAAGTTTGTTTGAAGGAAGGTTGTCGATTTTCTCTATATAAATATGTGTTGCTGAAGCTGACTACTGCCATTCAAAAGGAGTCACCCACCACAGCATATAGTATTCCATGCTGCCACCAATCAAGGGTTGGGAAAAAGCTGCAAATGGAGTCACCGTTGAAGGAAAGAATTCGCTAGACAGAGGTTAGATGCAGCCCAAAAGTGGTTGTATATCAAAGGATTTGAATATTGTGAGCACCAAGTTAAGAGAAAGCTGAGAGTATTGTCAGAAGCAGAGGAGGTCAAATCAGAAGATCCAAGAAAATTAGACAGAAACGCCGGTCAAATACAAAAAAATAGTGAATCCGATATGAATTAGAGAAAACACAGCTTTTAAAGGAAATGTGTGCACCACTGGAAAAGAAAGATCTGTAGCAGATGAAATGTATTGCAATTTTTGAAGAAAATAAATTCACAGGTTTTCTTGACTAGCCACTTTAAGTAAACAAAGGAAATCCATAAAGAAATATAAGCTGCCCAGCAAAGCAATTTCTGAAAGACTCGACAAATAAAAGGAGAATCATTGAAACAGAAGCCGCAGCTAAGGAAGATCCCACTACTAACATGTAGATTGTGGTATTCTAAGGGAATATTACAGGAATTCATTAAGCTACCAAGAGGAAAGAAGTTCAAGGCTACCATAGAGTTAAGAGAAAGTTCCCAAAGGGATGATTGAAAATAAGATTCAGCAGCTTGGAGAGAAAGAGATCGCTGCATGCAAAAGAAGAGTTTGAAGGCTTGAAGGCATACAAAGTTGTCAAATGAAGGTGATCAAGAAATTGTAGTAGAATCACTATCAATTGCAGTTTTCAGAAAGGCGAATTTAAGTCATTTGATTCAATAGAAAAGATTGTTAAATTAAGAAAGTGAAGAAAACAATTTAAAGGAGTATGGAAAAGAAAGATGTGAATATTTGAGTGAAAATGAAAATCTTGAAAATGAATTAGAGAAAATGAAAAAACAAATGATGAGCAAGAAACAAGATTTAAGCTGCATGATGAGGTCAAGAAGAAGAATCAAGATTTGGAAGAAAAGATAAATTTGTTGGAGAAAGAAAATGAGTGTTTGAAATCAAACGCATTAGTTTGTGATTTGTCATGTGTCACAGGAGATTTGTCTTGTTCCTTCGATCAAAAATTGATTTGTGTCAAGCTGCTTTTGATAAAGAATGTGAAACTAAAGGTCAGGATGTGTCTGAAACTAAAGCTTTTACAACTTGTGATGTTATTAACAAAGGATTGTTTGAAAAGACTGTTGATTTGAAGATCGTGAAGATAATGGGTTATGAAGGATAAGGTTTGGGAAAACACGGGCAAGGAATTAGAGAGCCCATTCAACCAAGTGTAAGGCCAAAGAATGAAGGCCTTGGATATAGTGAGAGAGATAGAAATGATGTTACAAGTGTTACAGTTTTAAATAAATCAGCTCAAGAAATGCAGTGTATGCATTGTTCTACTTGTGGATTGAAGAGTCATTTTCAAAAAGGATGTTGGAACAAAGAGTGGACTAGACAATCTATGAAAGATTGTATGCAGTTTAATTTTGGATGGATTGATGGATTCAATAGGAAAAAGGTTACAAATATGTTCAAAAGGTTGTACAAGCCTAAATGTTGGCATGTTAAAAGAAATAGTGGTCAAACAAGGTATGAATGTTGGGGTCAAGTGGTTGGTGACTGCTTGTTATAATTGACACATTGAAAGATGTCATGTAATTTGAAAAGACTATAAGTCTTCTCTATGTTAGAGAAAGGAAGGGAAAACATTGTGATCTCTCAAGAAGGAGAGAAAAATTTGTGGTCAAACAAGGTATGATCGTCATCCTTGTTCTATTTGTGGATTGAAGAGTCCTTTTGAAAAAGGGTGTTGGAATAGAGAGTAGACTACACAATCTATGAAAGATTGTATGCAAATTAATTATAGATGGATTGATGGGATCCAATTTGAAAAAGGTTACAAATATGTTCAAAAGGTTGTACAAGCTTAAATGTTGGCATGTTAGAATAAATAGTGGTCAAACAAGGTATGAATGTTAAGTCAAGTGGTTGATGATTGCTTGTTATGATTGACACATTGAAAAATGTCATGTCATCTAAAAGACTATAAGTCTTCTCTATGTTAGAGAAAGAAAGGGAAAACTTTGTGATCTCTCAAGGAGGATACAAATGAGTAAATGGATACTTAATTTGTACAAGAAGTGTACTAAGTGGGTTTATAAGACTAGAGTGATGGTAATCTTGCTTAGTGAGTTGCACAGGTTCGGTTTATCAAACTTCAAAACTATATTGTGAGTCTCACCATCAAGGCGGTGTATGTTCATAATTGATGCATGAGCCTCACCATCATGTTTTATGTGCTTTCACCGCCAGGCACCGTGATGTTGTGTGCCTTCTCTGTGATGCACAGTTAGTAAGGTTTCAGATAGTTAATGTTAGAAATAGTTTCAAAGAATATAACTATTAATAATCTTTGAGTTTCAGCTTTATTTGTCAGTTAATAGCAGCCAATGCATGTATGATAGATGTTATAAAAAGAGGCTTCAACGTCTATAAAATGTTGACTTATGAAATATTGCCTACAAAATGTAATCAATTTTGAGAAATTGAATGAAATGAAATAAGTATTACTGTAGAAATTTTCTAAGCATATGTTTTTCCTCTATTTTTTTACTTTCTCTATGTCTTAGTTTCTACAGATGTTGCCCTAACATTCCATTCATGCAAAAAAAATTTGCCTCCAACACTATGCTTTCAATGATTAGCCTTCGTAGCGATAGTTTTTACACTATATTGAGTCACTGACCATAAGTATCATGACAATCATGTTAGATAAGATTGTCATCCATATTGCTATTGTCTTCATCATCTGTAGCATCTAGATCATGGCCTACAGGAATTGAGTAAAGGAATTATTTTTCAATAACATGTCCCCACTCTGTTCGTAATCCCCCAACAGAGCTTTTCCTCATGTACTACTGCTCTATGTTTATTTTTGAACATGAGTGACCATGGGAAAAATAATCTTAATCAATCAACTCGATAGACTTCATATCCCCACACCTTGAATTAATGTTTTATATTAGCATTGAAGATGGGGAAATCCCCTTTCTTCTTTGTGCGCTTTTATCTTAAAGCAAGGGAAAAGGTCTGACATATCTAAACTTGCTACAACATAAAATTGCTACAAGCTAGGCAATAGAGTTCGTATGTCAAGTTGCTACATATAATGGTTGAGGCTATAGCATGGATTACATGTTTAATATTATACATTATTGTTTTCCAAACTTCAAAAGGAATTTCAACTCATAGGAATCTAAAAAGAAATAAAAGGACTGTCAGGTCACATACAAAAGCCTCATACATATGCATTATACCAATTACTATACACTTGAAAAGAACAACATAAAGTTGACCTTAAAAATAAATTGATAAAGTAATAAAGTAGTAATAAAAAATAGTCTTATCCAGAGAATCTCGATCATGGTACCTGGTATCACATAGAGGAGGCTTGCAGTCATTTTTAGTGAAGGGCTAATGGAACCACTAAAGAGATGCGTTAAGGCATTTGACCCACCAAATTTTTATGAGGTGATAAGGAAGGCAAGAAGCATGGAGCTCACAGCCCCAAAGAGAAAATTTCCACCTAAGACCTTCCCGCATGATAAAGACAAGCAGTGTGACAAGGAGAACATTTAGCCCAAAGAAATACCCTCAAAGAAGGTAGAAGAAGACTACAAAAAGGAGCTAAGTGATGCAGGGGAATCATTACAATTTTGGTTTTATTTGTAAGTTGTGTTTGATTTTTGATAATTTGAGTTTGGCTGTGGAATTTTGGTTTAGTTCAGTGACAGGTGGCTTGATTGGAGTGGCACGTTTTGGATGTATTCTTGCTGCCAGGGAAGTTATCAACTTGAAGAAAGAAGGTTCATTATTGAGAGAAGAGACCAGTTTTGGGAGAAGCGATGGGCGTAGTTAGAAAAGAACTAATCCAACAAAGACAACTAAGAAATGCTGGTTAAGAAAAGATAAGGCATCGATTGAAGGGAAGAAAGGAGGTCATTTTGCCTTCGCCGAGACTGAAGTGCACCAAAGAGGAGAATGAGATTTGAATCAAGATATGAATTTGAAAGCATAGAGAAGGCACATTGGAGATGAGGGAAAAGATGTGTGAGACAACACAGGTCACAGCCTGGGAATAGACAAGAATGTTGAGGCGAATTGACAATGAGGGATGCCAATTGGTTCTGCTAAAGAGGCATTAAATTGGGTGCTAAAAATGAGAGGAATTTTTTTTATGAGTATGCATAGAAGAGTGGGTGCTTAATAAGAGTGTAGTTAGTGTGGAAGGCATGGATGTGTATAAAGGAAGAGAAGTGGTTGACGAATGATTCCAGAGGCTGAAAATATTCCAAGTGTGAGGAATGGTGAGAAGATTAATAATGTAGAACAGATGGAAGCCCATTGGTTGGCATGCCAAAGATGAAGCTATGAGAAGCCATTTGATTGTAATTGAAAACTGAGTAACTACAATGTAATTTTCATGAAGTCTATTTGAATAAAATTAGATTCATTTCCAAGTTTGAGTTTGTTGTTGAGCAATCGTAAATTGAATTAAATCAACAAATGAAATCGATTTTGTGTTAATGGTCATGGAGTCTTTATGTAATCTGTGTTTTGTGGGTATGAGATGAGAGTTGTGTTTCCGTCTCCATAAATTGGTATCAGAGACCCAAAACATCTGGGCAGGGGGCACTAGGTGTGTTCTTGATTTTTGTTGGGTATTGTTGTTTGGGGATTCATAAATGTTTGGGAAGTTTGTGAGTTGGAAATTGATTGATGCCACAAGATCTAGGAAAAGAATGTAGAGGGTGATATTGATTCTTGTTGAAAGATGAGGTTGTCATTTGTTGTGTGTTGCAGATTGATGAGGTAACAGAAAAGGGATGGCACCAAAACATTGGGCAGAGTGGCAAAGTAACAAGCCCTAGTATTAGAAGATGCAGAAGAAAACTAGGAAAGAGAGTCCCACGAAGAGAGACAAGAGGAAAGAAACCAGGAAGAAGCAAGATGCCGAATTTGAGAGAGAAATGGCAGAGTTGCGAAGAGATTTGGAATTGGTGTAGTAGTGATTTGAGGAAATAAGCCAATATTATGTTTGGGTTTGGCCAATGACGAAGAAAGTAAAGTGGCTAGTGAAGATGATTATGAAGGAAAGAAGAAGGCAAAGCATGGATGCCTTAAGCAGAGAAGATAAAAGTATGAGAGGATCCCAAAGAGGTTGGGACAGCAGAGAGTTGACTATTGAGCAACATAGACTAGAAGAGGTCAAGGAAGTTCTCATTGAAGAGAACATGGAAAAATTCAAGTGGAGCACAGAAGCAGTGCAAGAAGAAGCATTCGAAAAAGAGAGTAAAGGGAAGAGGTAAGTGTCCATGAAGGAGGCACTTATTGAGATATTGTGGTCTCTTATGTTATTTGCTAATGTTATGTTTTCAAATGTGTATGCAGGTATGAAGAATGTGATAAGGAAGGTCAAGGATGAGACCTTGAAGATGATGAGTGATGGGGCAAGAATAGCTCCTGAAGGAGTTATAGGTGAAAACAAGAGGAGGCTAGTTGCAGTCGTATGCCAAGAAGAGGTTGTAGTAGACGTACATTACAGAGTACCCAAGAATGAAGAAAAAGTTGATGCTGAAGTTTTGTAGTATGATAAAGAGGATGAGGAAGAAACCCTAGAGTTTCATGATGCATTGGAAGATGTTGCAGAAGCAGGACAAGATGCCCACAAAGGGGAAAAGTTGGAAAACAAAGGAGCCAATGGTGGAAGCAATTTGGGATAGCTGGTAAAAGGAATTCACAATGTTGATTTTGACTACGAAACTAGAAAGAAAAATATTTCTTTTGATCATATAAATAGGAGTGTGGATAAGAAAATTTATAAAGAGAAAGAGAGAAAATGATGGATCATGGGTATATAGTTCCATGTTGGCAAAGGAAAAATATTGATGAGAGACAACAGTTAAAATATAAAGAAGGATATGTTGATAGTATTTGTGTTAACAGACATATGCAAAGGATGCAAGATATGCAGAGGAACAAGTGGTACCCAGATTTGGGGAGGGAAGTTGGCAAGCAAGGAGGCCTAGAGAGGATGATTTGAGGCTGAAAATAGAGCATGGATTAAGAAGCATAAGTACAACAATGAAAGGACAACAGTCCAATAAGGAAAATAAAATGTGGATTATGAAGCGTGTAGCAATAGAGGATTGTACTGTTGCAAGGCATAAAGACAAGGAAACAATTTTCGAGAGTTGGAGACATGAGGAAGAGATCCAAGCCAATGAACAAGGCGACATGGTAGAGGATGAGAAAGAGGATAAAGGCCAAGAACATGCAACATAATTTGAGAAGAAGAAACATAGTCCATGCAAGGTGAAAAGTAAGCAATCTGAATTTGATGATGATGCTTTTGAGGCTTTGAATGAAATTTATCAATATGAAAGGGATATGTGGAGGATGGTAGATGAGAAAGAGATGAGAAGGAATAAATATCAAAAGAAGAAAGGTGAGAAAGGCTAGATTGGAAAGTCCAACATGAACACACACAAGTGTGACAAGAATGAGGAGACATTGAATAAGAGAGATAGTCAGCAAAAGAGGACTACAAAAGTTTGTGTTGAAAACCATAAGAATGCAGATTGGAATAAGAGAGCAGGAGAAGATGAAGAGGATGACATTGGAGCAGCAGTGATTCCAGAGGAAGAAGGCAAAGAAAAGAATGTCGAAGGCGATGCAGTGATAGAATTAGAAGGCGGAGCAACAATTGAAAACACTGAGGAAGATTTGTGGAGACAATTTGGAGCCTTTGACAAGGAGTGGAATGAAAAGGTTGAGGGTATATATGGGACAGTGAAGGAATCCCTGTAGAAGATCATAGTCAATAGGCAAGAATTTATTGCAAACATAAAGGTAGAAGAGGGGGTACCATCTGCAGATTTTGATATGAATGTTATGAGCTATGAGACAGAAGATGAATCCACAAATGGTTTGTTATTGGAATAGTTGGGCATGGAGGAAGTGTGGCTAGAAAATATGTTGGATGAAGAGGTTGAATATGAAGTTGGAATGGAAAGAACAGTTGTAGAAAATATTGGTGATATTATAATGTGAATGTATTGGTTGAGTAATGTTGAAGATAAGGAAATCTTTAATTTCGATCCATTCATTTTTGGTGTTTTGTATGAGGATAAAAATATGAGGAGAGATTGGGGAAGAATGGTGGATAATGGTGATAACTTCTTGAGGAAAAAGCAATGAAATGGACAATAATGTTGAGAGAACGTGGCAAATATGCCAGGGAGATTGTGGAAGAAGCGGAAAAAAGGTACAATGGCAAATATTTTTGGTTGGTTAAACCTCATGTGCAGGAGGATATGTCTTCTTTTGTCCCTTGCGGAGTCTAATGCAGGGGCATCATTATAATTTTGGTTTTATTTGTAAGTTGTGTTTGATTTTTGATAATTTGATTTTGGATGTGGAGTTTTGGTTTAGTTCTGTGACATGTGACTTGATTGGAGTGGCACATTTTGGGTGTTTTCTCACTGCCAAGGAAGTTATTGGCCTGAAGAAAGAAGGTTTATTATTGAGAGAAGAGAACGGTTTTGGGAGAAGTGATGGGGGTAGTTAGAAAAGAATCAAGCTAGCAAAGACAACCAAGAAACAGAGGTTAAGAAAAGATAAGGCATGATTGAAGGGATGAAAGGAGATCGTTTTGTCTTACCCGAGACTAAAGTGCACCGAAGAGGAGAATGAGATTTGAATTTGAAAGCATAGAGAAGGCACATTGGAGATGAGGGAAAATATGTGTTAGACAAGACAGGTTGCGGCCTGGGAATTGACAAGCATGTTGAGGCGAATTGACAAAGAGGGATGCCAATCTATTTTGCTAAAGAGGCATTAAATTGGGCAGTAAAAATCAAAAGAAATTGCATTATGAGTATGCATAGAAGAGTGACTGCTTAATAAGAGTGTAGTTAGTGTGCAAGGCATGGATGTGTAGAAAGGAAGAGAAGAGGTTGATGAATGATTGTAGAGGTTAAAAATATGCCAAGTGTGAGGAATGGTGACGAGATTAATAATGTAGAATATATGGAAGCGAACTGGTTGCCATATGAAAGATGAGGCTATGAGAAGCCATCTGATTGTAATTGAAAATTGAATAACTACAATGTAATTTTCATGAAGTCTATTTGAATAGAGTTATTAGATTCGTTTTCAAGTTTGAGTTTTTTGCTAAGCAATCGTAAACTAATTTAAATCAACAAATAAAATCGATATTGTGTTAAATGGTCATGGAGTCTTTATGTAATCTCAATTTTGTGGGTATGAGATGAGAGTTGTGTTTCCGTCTCCATCACTAAGAAAGAATAATCTTAATTTTAAACAGTGTTCCATGGGGTTTCGGGGATGGGGACAAGGACAAGACGACGGCAAGGGACGTGTTTTGGGGGCGCGAGGATGGGGGGGCGGTGGTGGGGGAGCGACAAGGTCATGAAATGCATATAGTACTTGAAAAAATAGTATAAAAAGATGTATAAAAATAAGAAATATACATCTTGGAGACAACTAGGAGTCCCCCAAATGCCTTGAGGACACCCCAGCATCCTCAAAGTCCTAGTGGCTTCTTGGAGACAACGACACTGGTAGTGGGATGGTGGCGCTGGTGGTGGGATGGTGGGGGGAAGTCCCCCTCAAGTCTCTGAGATGTCCATGTCTATGAAATGCAGGGTTTTTGTTTGGGACGCGTCCCCATAGAACGCTAATTTTACATGTAAAGAATCATGGGCCCTAGGACATAAGTGTTGAGAAAAGGGAAAGAATCGTCAATTGGAGGCATATTGAATTGATGGATCAAAATCATAAAATTCAGACAAGCAAGCGGGAATAGAGGAAATCGAAGAAGGTTCAGAAGAAGAGTCTAGGGGGTGAAGGAAAGTGGTGGCACACTAGCCAAACTCTCAATTCTTCAAATAAGTGATTCATTCAAAATTAGAGGTTTGTTGAAATGGTAGCAATTTTTTTCTATTATTGATATAGATGCTACACATAACAACATTGACAAAGACATTGCAGCACAATGAGGGCTCAAAACTAAGAAATTTGGAGGTTTCAGGGTCATGGTTGTGAATGGTAACACAATATCTTGTGGAAGGAAGGGACCGCAATTTAATGCAATCCTAGCAATTTGGAATTACAACTGAGAATCCTAAAAAAAAGTAAAGAATAAAATAAGAGAGAATTTACAACACTTACTATTAGTCAAGATCCATATTTGCAATGCATCAAGTTTGTCCATGTTTCACAATATTTTCTCTTGCGAGTACTCACACTTGCAAGAATTTCAATCAAGCAACCAATTCTCCTTAAATGAGATAAGAACAATGACTTTAATTCATCAAGGAAAGAATATTTCAGTGGTAAGTTGCAGAACTAGTCAATTTATCATTCTTTTATCCATTTACCTTGAAGATGATGAGTGATGGGGCAAGAATAGCACCCGAAGGAGTTCAAGATGAAAACAAGAGGAGGCTAGCTGCAGTCGTATGCCAAGAAGAGGTTGTCGTAGAGGTACATTGCAGAGTACCCAAGAATTAAGAAAATGTTGATGTTGAAGTTTTGCAATATGATAAAGAAGATTAAGAAGAAACCCT
Organism: Sequoiadendron giganteum; assembly: GCA_007115665.2. Lineage (NCBI taxonomy): Eukaryota > Viridiplantae > Streptophyta > Pinopsida > Cupressales > Cupressaceae > Sequoiadendron > Sequoiadendron giganteum. Next base: position 331,349,591 of record CM021105.1, on the reverse strand, counting down.
AGAGTTTCATGATGCATTGGAAGATGTTGCAGAAGCAAGACAAGATACCCAGAAAGGGGAAAAGTTGGAAAACAAAGGAGCCAATGGTGGAAGCAATTTGGGACAACTAGTAAAAGGAATTCACAATGTTGATTTTGATTATGAAAGTAGAAAGAAAAATGTTTCTTTTGATCATATAAATAGGAGTGTGGATAAGAAAATTTATAAAGAGAGAGGGAAAATGATGGATCATAGGTATATAGTTCCATGTTGGCAAAGGAAAAAGATTGATGAGGGACAACAGTTAAAATATAAAGAAGGAGATGTTGTTGATAGTGTTTGTGTTAACAAACAAGTGCAAAGGATGCAAGATATGTAGAGGAACAAGTGGTACCCAGATTTGGGGGTAAGTTGGCAAGCAAGGAGGCCTAGAGAGATGATTTGAGGCTGAAAACAGAACATGGATTAAGAAGCATAAGTACAACAATGAAGGGACAACAATCCAATAAGGACAATAAAATGTGGATTATGAAACGTGTAGAAATAAAGGATTGTAGTGTTGCAAGGCATAAAGACAAGGAAACAATGTTCAAGAGTTGGAGACATTAGGAAGACATCCAGGCCAATTATGAACAAGGTGACATGGTAGAGGATGAGAAAGAGGATAAAGGCCAAGAACATGCAACAAAATTTAAGAAGAATAAGCATAGTCCATGCAAGGTGAAAACTAAGCAATCTGAATTTGATGATGAGGCTTTTGAGGCTTTGAATGAAATTTATCAATATGAGATGGATATGTGGAGGATGGTAGCTGAGAAAGAGATGAGAAGGAATAAATATCAAAAGAAGAAAGGTGAGAAAAGGAAGATTGGAAAGTCCAACGTGAACACATACAAGTGTGACGAGAATGAGGAGAAATTGAATAAGAGAGATGGTCAGCAAAAGAGGAAAACAAAAGTTTGTGTTGGAAAGCATAAGAATGCAGATTGGAATAAGAGAGCAGGAGCAAATGAAGAGGATGAAATTGAAGCAACATTGATTCCAGAGGAAGAAGGCAAACAAAAGAATGTCGAAGGCGATGCAGAGATAGAATTAGAAGGTGGAGCAACAACTGAAAACACTGAGGAAGAATTGTGGAGACAATTTGGAGCCATTAAGGAGTGGAATGACAAGGTTGAGGGTATATATGGGACAGTGAAGGAAGCCCTGTAAAAGATTATAGTCAATAGGCAAGAAGTTATTGCAGAGATAAAGGCAAAAGAGGGGGTACTATCTGCAGATTTTGATATGAATGTTATGAGCTATGAGACAGAAGATGAATCCGAAAATGGTCTGTTATTGCAACAGTTGGACATGGAGGAAGTGTGGCTAGAAAATATGTTGGATGAAGAGGTTGAATATGAAGTTGGAATGAAAAGAATAGTTGTAGAAAATATTGGTGATATTATAATGTGAATGTATTGAGTAATGTTGAAGATATGTAAATCTTTAATTTCCATCCATTCAATTTTGGTGCTTTGTATGAGGATGAAAATATGAGGAGAGATTGGGGAAGAATGGTGGATAATGGAGATAACTTCTTGAGGACAGAGCAACAAAATGGACAAAAATGTTGGGAGAACGTGGCAAATATGCCAAGGAGATTGTGGAAGAAGTAGAAGAAAGGTACAATGGTAGATGGTTTTGGTTCGTTAAACCTCATGTGTGGAAGGACATGTCTCCTTTTGTCCCTTGGGGAGTCTGATGCAGGGGCATCATTACAATTTTGGTTTTATTTGTAAGTTGTGTTTGATTTTTGATAATTTGATTTTGGTTGTGGAGTTTTGGTTTAGTTCTATGACAGGTGGCTTGATTGGAGTGGCACAATTTGGGTGTTTTCTCGCTGCCAAGGAAGTTATCAGCCTGAAGAAAGAAGGTTTATTATTGAGAGAAGAGAATAGTTTTGGGAGAAGCAATGCGGGTAGTTAGAAAACAATCGATTCAAAAAAGACAACCAAGAAACGATAGTTAAGAAAAGATAAGGCATAATTGAAGGGAATAAAGGAGGTTGTTCTTTCTTGGTCGAGACTAAAGTGCACCGAAGAGGAGAATGAGATTTGAATCAAGATATGAATTTTAAAGCATAGAGAAGGTACATTGGAGATGAGGGAAAAGATGTGTCAGACAAGACAGGTCGTGGCCTAGGAATAGACAGGAATGTTGAGGCAAATTGACAAAGATGGATGCCAATTTGTTCTGCTAAAGAGGCACTAAATTGGGCGATAAAAGCTAGAGGAATTTGCAGTATGAGTATGAATAGAAGAGTGGGTGCTTAATAAGAGTGTAGTTAGTGTGGAAGGCGTGGATGTGTAGAAAGGAAGAGAAGAGGCTGACGAATGATTGCAGAGGTTAAAAATATACCAAGTGTGAGGAATGGTGAGGATATTAATAATGTAGAACAGATGGAAGCGAACTGGTTGGCATGTGAAATATGAGGCTATGAGAATCCATCTGATTGTAATTGAAAACTGAGTAACTACAATGTAATTTTAATGAATTCTATTTGAATAGAGTTATTAGACTCGTTTTCAAGTTTGATTTTATTGTTAAGCAATCATAAACTGATTTAAATCGACAAATAAAATCAATATTGTGTTAAATGGTCATGGAGTCTCTATGTAATCTGAGTTTTGTGGGTATGAGATGAGAGTTGTAATTCTGTCTCCATCACTAAGAAAGAAGAATCTTATTTTTACATAGTTTTCCATGGGATTTCGGGGACGAGGATGGGGATAGGGTGATGGCAAGGGACGTGACGACGGGGGTTCTAAGTTTGGGAGCAGCGGGGGAAAGGCGGTGGGGGAGCGACAAGGTGCTGAAATACATATAGTACTTGAGAAAATAGTTATAAAAAGATTTATAAGTATAAGAATTATAAATCTTGGAGACAACTAGGAGTCCCCCAAATGTCTTGAGGACACCTTAGCATCCTTGAAGTCCTAATGGCATCTTGGAGATAGGGAGACTGGTAGTGGGATGGTGGCACTGGTGGTGGGATGGTGGGGGAACGTCCCCCCCAAGTCCCCAAGTCTTCAAGATGTCCCCGTCTAGGAAACACAGGGTTTTTAAGGGGGATGTGTCCCCGTGGAACAATAATTTTACATGTAAATAACCATGGGAACTAGGACATAAGTGTAGAGAAAACGGAAAGAATCGTTAATTGGAGGCATATTGAATTAATGGATCAAAATCAAAAAATTTAGACAAGCAAGCGGGAATAGAGGAAATTGAAGAAGGTTCCAAAGAAGAGTCTAGGGGGTGAAGGAAAGTGGTTGCACTCTAGCCAGGCTCTCAAGTCTGCAAATAAGTGATTCATTCAAACTTAGAGGTTTGTTGAAAGGCTAGCAAATTTTTGCCACTATTGATATAGATTCTACACATAACTTCATTGACAAAGACATTATAGCACAACGAGGGCTCAAAACTAAGAAATTCGGAGGTTTCAGGGTCATGGTTGCCAATGGTAATACAATATCTTATGGAAGGAAGGCACCACAATTTAATGCAATCCTAGCAATTTGGAATTACAATTGAGAATCCTAAAAAGAAGTCAAGAATAAAAGAAGAGAGAGTTTACAACACTTATTATCAGTCAAGATTCATATTTGCAGTGCATCAAGTTTGTATGTAAGTTTGTCCATGTTTCACATTCTTTTATTTTGCACTGAGTAGTCACACTTGAAAGAATTTCAATAAAGCAACCAATTCTCCTTATATGAGATAAGAAAAATGAATTTAATTCATCAAGAAAAGCATATTTCAGTGCTAAGTTACAACACTGGTCAATTTATCATTATTTTATCCATTTACCTTTGGCCCCTATACAACACGACCCTTTCTCTCCTTGCTTGTGTGTGGGTCACAAATTTGAGCAACATTTGGGAAGGGATTGAAGACCGAATTCCAATATCAAGCATTCGAGCCTCCTACCTCAACAAATTAGGCTAAGTTTGGGAGCGGCGGGGGGACGGCGGTGGGGGAGCGACAAGGTGCTGAAATACATATAGTACTTGAAAAAATAGTTATAAAAAGATTTATAAGTATAAGAATTATACATCTTGGAGACAACTAGGAGTCCCCCAAACGTCTTGAGGACACCTCAGCATCCTCGAAGTCCTAGTGGCATCTTGGAGATAGGGACACTGGTAGTGGGATGGCGGTGCTGGTGGTGGGGGAACGTCCCCCCCAGTCCCCAAGTCTTTGCAATGTCCCCGTCTAGGAAACGTGGGGTTTTTAAGGGGGACGCTTCCCCGTGGAACACTAATTTTACATGTAAATAACCATGGGCACTAGGACATAAGTGTAGAGAAAAGGGAAAGAATCATCAATTGGAGGCATATTGAATTAATGGATCGAAATCAAAAAATTCAGACAAGCAAGCGGGAATAGAGGAAATTGAAGAAGGTTCCGAAGAAGAGTCTAGGGGGTGAAGGAAAGTGGTGGCACACTAGCCAGGCTCTCAAGTCTTCAAATAAGTGATTCATTCAAACTTAGAGGTTTGTTGAAAGGCTAGCAAATTTTTGCCACTATTGATATAGATGCTACACATAACTTCATTGACAAAGACATTGTAGCACAACGAGGGCTCAAAAATAAGAATTTTGGAGGTTTTAGGGTCATGGTTGCCAATGGTAATACAATATCTTATGGAAGGAAGGCACCACAATTTAATGCAATCCTAGCAATTTGGAATTACAATTGAGAATCCTAAAAAGAAGTCAAGAATAAAATAGGAGAGAGTTTACAACACTTATTATCAGTCAAGATTCATATTTGTAGTGCATCAAGTTTGTATGTAAGTTTGTCCATGTTTCACATTCTTTTCTTTTGCACTGAGTAGTCACACTTGCAAGAATTTCAATAAAGCAACCAATTCTTCTTATATGAGATAAGAACAATGACTTTAATTCATCAAGAAAAGCATATTTTAGTGGTAAGTTGCAACACTTGTCAATTTATCATTATTTTATCCATTTACCTTTGGCCCCTATACAACACGACCCTTTCTCTCCTTGCTTGTGTGTGGGTCGCAAATTTGATCAACATTTAGGAAGGGATTGAAGACCGAATTCCAATATCAAGCGTTCGAGCCTCCTACCTCAACAAATTAGGGAAAGTGGAATTAGTCATCGATAGATGGAGTTTCGCATTTGAGTCCACAAAGGAAGAACGTACAGATTGTGACTATCGAAGATCTAGTTTCTAATTCCTGAGATATGCACATTCAACATGAGGGGGCCAACAGGCCAACGCCCCTGTCCAACTAGTTGTAGTCCAAATTCACATATCAAGTTCCTTTGTTTCTAAATTCTACTCCTCTATAATTCATTTTTGGGTTTCTATTCTCTACTTTTCTGTAATAACATCAGTTTTCTCTAGCCTCATAGCTGACCTAGGTATACATTTGCATTATGGAATTGAGTTAATTATTAATCAACTAATCAACATCAATTTCCCCCAAGAAAGAACCAAACCCCTTTCCACCATTTTGGTTCTTCCCCATGTGATGTAGGTGAAAGTGTGCTTTAGACCCTAGATCACTTTTTCCCACATCACATTTGTATGAGATTTTTTTTTGAATTACTACTTTTCTTAATACTTTTTGACATTATAACTTTTTTAAATTTGCAATTCATTTAAAATGAAAATGTAACTAAAATGTTAGGTTTGTAATTCATCTTAAATAAAAATATTAATTGAAATGTCTCAAATAGCTCAATATTAGCTACAAAATATGTCCATTCTCCATAAACGTGCAAATATTTTGTGACATAGGGACGAGCCTTGACTTCAAACCACCCACTCACAAGAATATTTGCACGATAGGTAAAAAAGTTATACATAGTTGGTCAAAGTGTTTTTATATATGACAACACCTTAGTGATCTCAACTCATCATCGTAGTCATCATTTCAGCAACATATCAGTAAAAGTTTTTTATCATACCTGGCTAAAAATAATTGATTCTCTTACATCTTGTCATAACCCAACTTGGGCACCAACTTTCTCCATGCATTCAAATATGCCTTATGATGTGTCATAGAATATGTCATATGTGATAGTTTCCAAAGTGGGATGCTTATGTCCACTTGGGATGATGATGTGTCATCTAGTCACCTCAAACGGGGATGACACCCAGCCAGTGGGTCCCAATATGTAACATGACACCATAGGCAATTAAATAATACAAATAAGTACATTAATACATCAAATTAAATCAAATATTAGGACTCTTAGGTTGAGACACCTTAATCCCAAAAAATGCTAATGATATGACCGAACCTTCTAGTAACACCAACTCATAGGCATTTAATGGATCAAACATGTTGACAATTCTACAAATATTCATATTTAACTTATTGTATGTTCCAACTAGAAAATTTTATTGTTGAAATACATGATTACTCCATCTCCAATTGTAAACTCTTAATTTCTTTTATTCTCATCATCTTTCTCCTTATATTTATTATGCATCCTCTCCAAGAGAATTCTAAATTTTGTATTTACTTTTATTGGAACTTGGGTGATATTCACCTACAAATAGTCATTGTATGAAGAGTTCGTCAGAATACTTGATTGTAGTGATATATGTAGAAATTACAAATGTTGCGGTAAAACATGCCTAATGGTTTGCATATGATAATGATGTTGTAATTTTTGTAACACATCATATATGTTTGTTCATGTGTTGGTAGTGTGATATCAACTACAACACATTCATGCAATAAATCACAACTAGATATGTAATTCGTGTTTATAGAAGCATGTGTAGAATTAGACTTCATGTGGCAAAATCTAGGACCAATATATATCCTTAAGTAACGAATAAGGTACCATAACCAATCTAGAGCAATTACATCTTGGTTTTATATTATGTGAGTAACAATTTGGTACCAGTGGTTATAATTGAAATATACATGGATACCAACAATATTAATTTTGTAAATATTGATTCAGCATGTGTGCCAAGAATATAGTATACAAGGTGATATTAAGTTTTCTACATAGTATGTTGATGTCATGTATGGTTGGATTACAATTTCATAACTTTTCCTATTCCACGAGATGTTTGGATGGTTAAATGGTTGATATTCTAATGAATATGTCTATATATACCATCTCCATGAATGTGCCGAGGTTAGTCACTTGATTGTATAGGTTGAAAGTAATAGTGTTGGATTATACATTATTTGTGAGTATATATTAGAGTGAGTGTAGAAGAGTATGTTGCATATTGAGACTCTATAATTACTAGCAATGTATTAAAAAGTTAAACTTATTAATCAAAATACAATTTAGTTACCTGTAAAGTTTTTGAAAGTCAAACATCAACTGTTGTATTTATCTCTTATTCAAAAGTTTAAAACTGAAACTTATTTGTGTTTATCATAAAAGAAAAAACATTTTCCAAAAAGAAGAAAATTAGCCTCTATTCTTTCTTCACCGCCCTTACTTTTTGAAAGAATGGGATCTTATATTGCAACAAAGCAAGAAAAGAAATCTTCTCCATACGAGTTGGAAATTCATCATGTTAGCAAGTTACTTCTCGATTTATTTAGTTCAAATATTAATTCGTCCTTCTCAATTCATTTAGGTCAAATATTAATTTTCCCTTTTGTATTCAATTCAAATATTTATATAATTATTTTACAAAATTGAATATTCTTTATGTATAGATAAAGATGGTTTAAGTTTATGAAGAATTCTAAACAAATGGTTGTCTGTAGAGAAGATTAATAGGAAAGCCTTACCTTAGGCTAGGCGATCTGAATTTTTTAGGTAAATTCATTTAAAATAGGTATTTAAATAATATTTTGCTATAATTTAATAATTTGAAGTTGATTTTTAGCTATGAAATTTTTATTATTGTATTCTCTAAGCTTATCATAATTGAAATATTTCATTAGTTTTATTTTCAAGAATTGTACTGGGGTGAATGTTGATTTCTTTTCATTTCTATCAGCAAAAGAGGGCAACCTCTATTTATAGTTTCTTTCATCTTTTTTCTTTAAATTTCTTAGTTGGGATTGTGCTTTCTTTAAATTTTGTGTCTTTATTTTTAGTTAAAAAATAACATAAATATTATATTTACTTTGTTAATTCCTTGATCTAATAGGTAATGATGAATATAGTTAACAAATATTATTGGGATTGGTTATACCAAAATTCTACCTATTTTAAAAATTGAATTTAGACAAATCAACTAATCCTCTTTTATGTCCAAAATCAAGACTATAATTCTTATGGCTGGGATCTACATAGGAGGCAAAGGAACAACAAGATAGTAGGTATACACCACTTTGGAGATAGGAGATGCCAAAACAATAACACTCAACTTTATTAAAATGATCAACGAACTACTCTACTTAACTAGAAGTGCATGGTGCAACAACCTGAATTTTGCATGCCTAGTTAATATTCGAGCTTGGCCTTATCTAACATTAAAAAGTCCACATCCTTATATAAATTATTTATCCTAAAGAATACAATAAATTATTTATCTTATATCTACTTCTAATATATACTTCTAATGAATGTACCTTATTATATCTAAATTTTTACTTTTTCCTTTTCTTTACTGCACTTGTTTTACTTCTATGTGAAACCTTTTAGTTTTTTTTTTTATAAAATCAACATACATTATTGTGATTAGGCCTGGAATTCATGGTCTATTTGATCATTTTTTCAAAAGAGAAAAATTCATCAACGAAGTGTTTAAGGAGCAGAATTGTACGTAGAGAATTTAAAATATCTTTAATAAAAAGTTAAACTTGAAATAGATTCATCAAGAGCAAAATAAGCACAAGTGATGCAATGTGGACACATTAAACATAACCTATGCAAAGATCTTCGCTCATACAACATAAGAAACAATATTTTTTTGTTCTAGGAGATTTAACTTCTTGATTATTAAAAGTGGGAGGACCTTATAACACATGAATAGAATGTACATACCAATACTAGTCATCATTGTGGAGAGAATCTTGATTTATACAACAAAGTTTGGAATTTCTTGTAAATATATTGAAACTCTAATGATTTAGGTTATAAAAGGAATTATATACACCTATTCATAGTCATCATCTCCAAAAATATTACAAAAAACTGTAGTCACTAAAAAATGTATACAATTTCAAGCCCAATAAGATAGTCTCTAACAACCATTGGATACTATTAGTATTAAAAATGCTCCAGCTTGGATAAATGAAGATCCAACACTAACATAAGATTTACCTAGAAATTTGAAATAGTGGACAAAATAATTTAACAAAGAATTGAGTAGATTAGCATGTATGTATAGAACTAATTTACTGTAATAGGTTAAATATTCAGATAAAATTTTGTATGTTATTAATGTATATTAGAATACTAACTTTCTCTCATTTCCATCCTCCTTTCTTATGAACATACTTTCTCTAATGTCCATCTTCCTTTCTTTCAAGCATGCTCTATAATTTATACTCAAATAAATAATCAACCCTGTCGAACCCACTTGAAAGATTTTGCTTACCGATATATCACGATGTTTAGACTGCTAAAGAAATGCAGCCATAAGGAAGAGCCTTTGTCAAATTTTCCCAAATGTTTTCATTCTTTGGAATGATATTGAGTTCCAAGAGAATTTTTAAGAAACAGAGGAAAATTGTTATGCAAGGAAGCGATTAGCACAATCTTAAGAGGTTTCAAGGAAGAAATTGGCGTAACTTTGTCATCTACATCTAAACAATCATTTGGCCTCTACTATGACCGGTAAGAGGTTTCAAGGAAGAAATTGGCATAACTTCATCATCTACATCTAAACAATCATTTGGCCTCTAATATGACCGGTGACTACAGAGCCTTCAAATGTTGACTTGTATTACCTTGTGGGAGTTTCAAACAATGAGCTTGGTATACTGCCTAGCACTCTTTTTGATATAGAAGACCAAGGCCAAGACGATTATCCTTGTGAGGAGGATAATTTTGGATTTTCCTCAAATTTTGCTAAAAATGCAGAGCTTAAGGGCTTTCGTGAAAAATGACATTTTGACGATGATTTCGTGGACCTATTTATTTAATGTTATTGCTAGCAACACATGCCACCTGCTTCCATACCATTAGACCTACTTTCCTATATTAAGAGTTGATTATGATGAAATTGTTGTATTGATAGCTACTTCATTTTATCCTCCATTGTATTATTCATTTATGTGTGGGGTAGCGGTGCATGAGCTCTGCTAGGGTTTTGTGCTTTCTAAGGTCATTCGTGGCCCCTCCTGCATCATACTGCGCTTCTTGCATAGGAAATTTTTTCCTTCATTGAGTATGACTGCATTTACTGTGATTTTAGGGGTTTATTATGCCTTCAACCGGTTCTAACCCAAAAATTTTTGTTGGTCTTAGCGGTTCATCGGTGGAGTTTAATGGCTCCCCCATCGAACAAATGCCCTCAAAAATTTGTTCTGAAAGTCTTTCACAAGGTAAGCATTCTGACGCCCCTACTGATGTAGTTTTACCTTTACCTAATTTTGATTTTGCATGCCAATGGCTTGAACAACACACCCTTGTGGGTTATTTTGTTGGGAGGACTCCCCCTGAAAATGTGCTAAAAGACTGGGTTAACAAGGCCTGGGTCCCTCATGGGGTCCGCCTTGATATGGTCCAAAACCTGACCAAGGGTTTTTTTTTGTTCCACTTTGCAGAAGTTAATCATGTCCAAGCTATTTTGGGTCATGGACCCTGGTATGTTCGCTCTTCCTTGTTGGTTTTCCAGGCTTGGACACAGGATTTTGCTATCTCAGAGGACACCAAAATACGTGTTCTGGTCTGGATTGAGTTTTCTGGGTTGCCTTTTCCTTGAGTGCCCTTCTTGAACCATATTGCTTCCTCTCTGGGGAGGGTTGTTTGCATCGAGCCTAATAAGTTCTTTCAAGCCCATCCTCAAAAGAGGGTTTGTGTGGAAGTTGATTTATCCAAGGATTTGAAAGAGTCTGTGGAAATTCAAATCGGGGATATTCGCCACACCCAAAAAATCACATATTTTAACCTGCCCAACACGTGCTATCGGTGCCAATCAGCTGATCACAAGATTAGGGACTACCCTTTGACAGTTCCTCGTACAGTCTCTCAACCACGGGGTGCTGAAAAGCCTCGTCTGACAGAGCCTTCAGCTAAGGCGGACACAAAATGGACTACGGTTACAAACCAGAAGAATAAGTCATCTGGTTCTAGGTCGGCTCCCAAGGCCCTGGAACCGACCCAGTAGGTTTCAAACCCTTCAGAGAAGGGGATCGCTACTCCCTCAAGAGTTGCTTCTGTTGTTTTGCAGCCCAGGCCGAAGGCTGTGCCCCAGCCTGTTACTATTTTATGTGCTCAACCGGCTTTGTCCTCCACTGTGGGGAGCCAGCGGCGTTCTCGTAGCCTGTCTCCTCCACCGAAAGAAGGTGAATATGTGCCGTAAAAATGGAGATTTTCTCCCTCTATTCAAATAGGTTATGTTTCGCAAGAGTTTTTGAAGAACAACTTCTCTTCCCTGGGTGAAGAGGACCGGGATTCTGCAAGCATGGAAGACTTTCCATGAATTTTCTCTCATGGAATGTTTGAGGTCTCACTAACCTCTCAAGGAAGTATTCTGTTAGGAATACTTTGAAGAATTACCTAGGGATTGAAGTACTTTGTCTCCAGGAAGTTAAAATTTCAGGTTTTTTGCTTGCTTCGGCTTGTCGTTCTATTTGGCTAGCCAGTTCTATGTTTTGCACTCTGCATGAGGCTAGTCGTGGTGGAGTTGCTACTCTTTTGGCCCCACGACTGCTTTCTTATGTGGTGGACCATGGGGTTGACCCCTCCAAGTGGGTTGTCTGGGTTCTTCTCAATATTGAGAATCATTCCTTCAGGATTATTAATATTTATGCCTCTAATGATGTTGTGGAGCGTTGCTTGCTTTGGCGCTGGATTGTTGACTCTTTGCTAGTTGCCACCTGGTTGCTTTGTGGAGATTTCAACATGGTTGAAATGGCATACGATAAGAATGGCACTGTGCCTTTTCGTTGGGTTGCGGGTGAAAGGGAGGCATGGTTTTACATGTGCAATAAATTGGGCCTTTTTTATCACAATATGGGTTACCGCCATTCTCATTCTCTCTGTCACACTTGGTGTAATTACAGGGCTATTTCTGAAAAAGTCTTTAAACACCTTGATCGTGCTATGATCTTGGCTCTGGGCCTTTTTGATCCCAATATGGGTTACCGCCATTCTCATTCTCTCTGTTACACTTGGTGTAATTACAGGGCTAGTTCTGAAAAAGTCTTTAAATGCCTTGATTGTGCTATGATCTCGGCTCAGTCCTTTTTTTTTTCAAGAGCTCTACCTTGCCTGTGAATTTGTTAGTGGATATGACCCTTTCGGATCACTTCTCAATTCATTTTCGCATTGAGTGGGTGTCTTGTCAACCTTACACATGTAAGACTCAATTCTTCTTGAACACGTCTTTGCTCTGTCACAAGCTTACCCTGGCCCACATTCCCCGGGTGTGGAATTTAGAGTGTCATCCTCTTGATCATACGGTCTAGATTGTTTGGTGGAATGATGCCATCATTCGTACTGCATGCTTCTTGCACATTTATGGGCGCCAACTTGCTATCTTCCGTCGGGTTTCTTACGAGGCCACCACTGTTGAATCGCGTGCTGCTATGGAGGCCTTAGCGGCTTGTCTTTTTTCCTCGTCACATCAAGTTCGGGTGGTGGACTTAAGACACTAGTAGCAAGTGGTAGATAATTATTCTACCAGGGGCACTCAAATCAAGGCTTGGCTCCACTGGATCAAAATTGGTGATTGTGCCTCCAAAGAGTTTTTTTTGGCTCTTCGTGCTAGGAACTCTTCCCCAGGCATTAAAGCCATCAAATATGGTAACCAAGTGCTTTCTGAGCTACCTGACATTCTCCAAGATTTTGTGCATCACTATGAGCAAGTTTTCATGGCTTAGGACCCCACGCCTGCACGCCAACAAGCCCTTCACAGTTGCCTTGGTATTGTGCCACATAGGCTTTCTTCAGCCCAGATCAATTTCTGTGATCAATTGTTAACAATTGATGATCTCAAGGAAGCCGTTTCCTCCATGGCTGATGATAAGGCTCCTGGGATTAATGGCTTTTCTTGTGAATTTTATAAAGTGTTTTGGGATTGTATTGGGAGTGATTTGCATCATGTTTATCTTAAAGCATTTCAAACCAATTCTCTAGGTAATTTAATAAATAAAGGCAATATTAAATTCATACCTAAGCCTGAGGATCCAGAGGATATTTGCAACTGGGAGCCCATCACGCTTCTTAATGTTTCTTACAAAATCATTGCCAAATCCTTGGCTCTGAAAATTTTCCACCTATTGCCTCAGATTGTGCGTCTCGAACATACTGGTTTCATTAAATCCAGGTTCATTCTTGATAACATTATTGTTGTTTGGGAAGACATGGAGTGGGCCCGACGGTTGAACCAGAAAGTAGTGTTCATTAAAATTGATTTTTCCAAAGCTTATGACCGTATTGAATGGCCTTTCATTCTTGTGATATTACAGGCCTTGGGATTTGGGCCCAATTTTTTGCAATTTGTTCGTATGCTTTTTTCTGATGCCTCGGCTTGCATCTCCATTAATGGCCGCCAGTCTTCTGCATTTGGTCTTTTTCGTTCTATTCGCCAGAGATGTCCTATTGCCCCTGCTTTGTATGTTCTGGCTGCTGAGGGCTTTGGATATCTCCTAGCCAATGCTATCTCCCAGCAACGTGTTAAAGGAATCACTCTCCTGGACTCTCAAGAGCAGCTTGTCAATGGGCACTTCGCGGATGATTCCTTTCTCACTCTCTTAGAGGAAGAAGGATCAATCGTTGCTGCCCTTGAATGCCTTGACACTTTTTGTCTTGCATCCGGCTCCGCTATTCAATGGCACAAGACCCTATGCTACAGACAGTTGGTGCTCCCCACTCCTGCGTGGCTTCAAACTTATAACTGGAAATGGATTGGTCAGGGTGAAATCTTTCAATTTATGGGCATCCCTTTCACCTTTCAGGCTTCCCCTCAGAAGCTTTGGCAAGTCGTGCTCTCCAGGGTTGAGCAGAAGCTGGCCTATTGGGTTACCAAGCCTCTTTCTCTAGCTGGCAAATTCCAGGTGTACTCTAAAATCTTGTCTGCCACCCACATCTACTATTCTTCCTGTTGGGCTCCTTCTAAAGTAGCCTAGAATAGGCTTGATAAATTGCTCCATGATTTTCTATGGGCCTCTTCTGAGACCCATAAGGGCTTTCATCGAGTCGCTTGGGAATTTCGCTGTCTCCCCAAGGAGTCGAGAGGGCTTGGCTTGCTCTCCACTCAACGATAAGGGATTGCTCTCTATGTTAAGTGGATTATCCATGCGCTTACTGGGGATGAAGCCTGAAAAATTCTCCTCAGGCATTGTATTCAGTCTAGTTTTCCTGTTCACAGACCCACCTGGAAAGGAATTGGTCTCCAAACCCTTCTAGTTATGAGGGAGCCGATTCAAATTATGGGCTCCTTTGTGGACAAAAGTATTTGACGTTCTTGGGAAACCGTTAAGCCTTGGCTCCGTTGGGCCGGGGCTAGCTTTCGTGATGGGCTCTCCATCAACTAGCATAACCTCTGGTGGTCTCCCCTTCTGGCTCAGAATGGTCAACCCCTGGCTAAGTCGCCTTGGCTCAAATTTCTCAGATTTAATAAGAAGGGCATTCATACACTGCATCAACTCTTCCACTGGCCTACCATGCATATTTTGCAGTGGGATGCTTTTAAAACCCAATACAGTCTTCAAAACCAAGATTGTCTTACTTTTAATGAGCTGGTGAGCGCCATTCCAGCGGAAATTCTTCACAAAGTTGGAATTCGTGGGCACAAACCTTGGTGGAAAGACTAGAAATGGTTTCCAGATACTCCTCTATGGAGCTACAAGCCACGGCTTGGTTACAAGTGGCTTTCACTCCATTTTCCTATGATCATTTCTTTGAACCAGAGGTGGCTTCTTAACTCCTCAGCCCATACTTGGCGTAGGAGGTTTGATGCCACTTGGTCTGCAATTGTTAATTCGAAGCTGACCCACTTTGCTTGGTGTATTCTTTTTCAAGGCTTGCCTGTGGGTTCTCGGCTGGTTCATTTGGGGGTCTTTGACCTTTGCTGCCCTTTTTGTGGGCAGTGAGAAAGCTTCAAGCACCTTTTTTGGTTTTGTCCCAGAGTTCAGCAGCTTTGGACTTGGATTCATGATTTCTTTCGGCCTTTTAGGCCTGAACCCTTTTCGTGGCATATGGTTCTGCTGGAGGACCCACCTGGAACTTCGGCTAAGTTCACCCAGCTTTGGCACACTTTTAGAGTGGAAATCCTCTTTAATATTTGGAAAGACAAAAATGCTTCTGTATTTGCTCATTCTCATTTAGATGTTAATGTGTCTCTTTATGCTAAAGCAGTTATATGTTCTAATATAATGTTATAGATTCAAGTGCAAGCCAACAAGGTTGCACTGGAAGTGGCTCACCTGCAGGTTCTCCTAGACCACTGGGGTAATGCCCCTTGTACTGTGGCTTGGATCCCTGATTCGCCCTCCTCTTCCCATGGTCGGTCGCCCTCTCGGGGCCAAAAGCAGAGTGATTCCACGTGAGCTCGCTCCCAGCCTCCTGCTTGGCAGGATTCTCGGCCTCCTAGGCGGGCTCGTTCTGCTTCGCTGCGTCCTAGTCAGGGCTGGCACTCTAGTGGTGCGTCAAGGAGTAGTGGTGGCGGTTCTGGGTGGCCCTTTGATACTCCTCCTACTTCTGGCTCTGGTTGGCCTTCCACTAGCAAAAGTTTTCCATGGCTGGCTCTCGCAATCTCACCTCGGCACGAGGATAAAGATAAAGATAAAGATGAAGAAAAAGTTGATGATGGTTGGGGTGCTCCTCCTGACATCACTCCAAACCCCGCTGATGTATGGGGAAAACATCTGGATGATCGGGACCCCCCAGGATCTACTGGCACTGCCTTGGCTGCCTAATTTTCTTTCTATTATTGAACCTCTGGGCTAGGCCCATGTGATCTTTTGGACTTTCTGGGTTGGGCCCATTCGTTATTTTGGTTTTTCTGGGCTAGTCCCATGTGACATTCGGGGTGTGCCTTCTTACCACCCACCCCTTTTTTGTGAATTTGTAATTTTATCTTTATTAATATAGATATTTGGAAAATTCATCAAAAATAAAAATAAAAATTTATTTATCTATCATTACTTTCCTGGGAGTAGCTACTACCCTTTATCTTTGGTGCCAGTGTTTGAAAATCTAGAATTTTACACTTTTAGGGAATCATTAT
Source organism: Sequoiadendron giganteum (assembly GCA_007115665.2). Classification (NCBI taxonomy): domain Eukaryota; kingdom Viridiplantae; phylum Streptophyta; class Pinopsida; order Cupressales; family Cupressaceae; genus Sequoiadendron; species Sequoiadendron giganteum. Next base: position 331,333,262 of record CM021105.1, on the reverse strand, counting down.
TTTTTGCAATGGGTGTATCTAGCATTGCACCAATTGGTCATAAGTTGATTCTTTATAATGATGATCCTGCAGCTCTCTACACTACTGCATATGAATTTTCCATAAGTACTTTCTATGGCCTTGGAGCATTGGTGTATGCATTGAGAATTCCTGAAAAATAGATGCCTGGAAATTTTGATATTACTAGTAACAACCACCGAATTTTTCATTTACTCGTAGTTACATAACTATCTATACACAAGTTACAAAGTTGGACTTCTATATATTCAATGGAGGGATGTGAAGGGGTGTTGAATATTTGCTTAGGCATTATTGTTAAAACTTGTATTATACTTCCCAATAATAGACTTTGTAGACTGTTTGCATGCCTTTCCTATAACTATAAGGCTTTTTATTTTATTGGATAAATACCATTTCAACACCAAATCATTCTTAAATGAGGAGGTTGTTTCTATGCTGACCTTTGGCTGTCAATTGTATATCATTTTTGTTATATTGCATTTTATTTGTTTGCATTTTCCATGCCCTTTCTTACCATCAAATTATCTATATTTGTTATTTTTTCTGGTTTTCTTGTGAAGTATTGATATTTTATCATTATGCTTCTATGATGACTTTAATAACCTCTATTTGAACTTTTATTTATTTAAATATTTGGCTTTGGTATTATAATTTATAACTCTTAAACTATAAAGTACAACTTGTTTATTAAGAAAATGTTTTCATGCTTTCATTATTGTTTTAATGGATGTCAACAAGGTTTAAGCATGTTTGAGGTCTTTAATCTATAGTTGAACATATTATCAACAATAATTGAAATTAAGTATAATTCAAAATTAGGAGGTTATGATTGTATGGATTTATCCTTGGGTACAGTGATAATGAGGAGCTATCAAATTAGAATAACATAAAGTTCATACAACCCAAAAATGACTCAATAAATTACAACTTCATGTATGTAAACTTAAACCATTGACATGATCAAATGCTCTTAAACCCAAACATAATTTTTTCTTAACATTGAAAAAAATATCAACAAACTTAGTTTTCCCAGTTGTAGCATTAAACCATAGATATACAACAAAAATTTGATTGCACATGTTTCTGGTTTATGACCTTTACTGCATAGTTTTGCCTTTAGTACCATACAGTCTAAACAAATGATATGTAGATAGTCCAAAAATAATGATCATAGTTAATAGATTCCTTTTCAATCTAATTTGACCTCCATTGATCCTAATGATTACAACTTTGAGAGTAGCAAAACTATTGTTAGAAAAAGTAGTAGTGAGTAGTTAGAGCCCTTGAGATTATAACACACGCCCATTGATAACACAAAAGTTAAAATGCTGGAAAAGGTTAATTAAGTATGGTTATCATTGCTTCAAGCTTTCATCTATAAATCTTTCATGTATACGAAAGAAGTCACAGTCATAAATAAGAGGAAAGACTGGATTACATCCCATGAACTTGTTAAGTGTATTTGTGTGAATTTTTTGTTGTGTTATAACAAACGAGTATATGTGTACTTGTGTGTGAAAATTATGTTTATACATGCTTTGTTGGTATTTGGTTATAATATCCTAGGAAGTGACAAATGAGATGTTCGTGTAGATAATGGTATAGAAGTAGAGGAAACAAGAAAGGGTTGACTATAAACCAACATGCAAAAATAAATGATTCCATGATTCATCTTCCTCACATCTTATGGAACTTTGCATCTACTGTGACAGTAGCTAAAAATAAAACATATGCACTTCCTTTGTTTGGCATTGGTGAAGACCGATTGGTCATTTATAATGAGAGTCTATTGTACATGCTTTTATATCCCTTATTTTTAAAAGTAAATTCTTTCCCAAGTAAAAAGGTCTAAAACATACTTTTTTTTCAAAATAGTATTTTAAAGATGTGTTTTATTTTGACTTGGACTAATATAAAATACAATCGATGTAACCATTGCACCTCCTTTCGATGCAAGTGCTAGTATCTATAAAAAATGTATGTTGTCAATTGATTGATCTCCCACAAAGAAGGCTTACAACCATGTATGTCATTTTGGCATACAAAGCCCTTTGAAAGATAAAACTTTTTGTTTCAATAACCTTATTGCCAATGTCATCATGATGTAACATTTAATTTAAACTTAAACTATCTTTGATTTTCATAATAAGAGTTGGCAAGGACATTGAAACTTGTGGACACCAACATAGTTCAAGCTTAATGTTGGAAGAAGTAGTAAAAGTAATCAAAATTCTAATCGAAGGAAACATTGAAACTCAAATTTCGAGGCTGTCAACGACTGTGAATACAAATGAAGCCCTAAATTTTGCAGGCTCACAAATGTTGCAAATAATTTTGAAATTGGACCGTGCCTAATTTTGTGCTATTAGGCGCCAAAAATTTCACAAATACAATGTTGCCTGCAATGAAGTTTGGGAAGGAATAAAACTAACATCCTAAAGAGATGAAAGACTTTTTCTGAACTAATAAAAAACTTGTGCTACATAGAAGAAAACATTGAATTACACGAGGCTTCCACCACACAAACGATCCAACACTAATTCCTTTACCCCTTGCTATTTTGGCTGTTATGTTTTAAGTGAAAAGTAATTTTCTTTTCATCTAATGGCTTCACTAACATATTATATTTTGCAATTCTTTTTTTTCTAATATCTCTACACTCGAAATATTTTTAAATTTGAATTTTTTTTTTTTTTTCTTTATTTTACATTTTAAAAAATCTATTAGTTCTTCATATGAAAATATCTCTCACCATCACTATAATATTTCACACAAATAGTTTCAAGAACAAGAAAAATTAAATTTTAAAACAACCAAATACACAAAATTCATTTCAAAGTTCAAAATATCTCTATGTGAAAAATTAATATTGACCGGTACAATAATATTATCTATGAAAACTACAAAACCAATGTCTTTTAACAAAAAAAATAACAAAAATGTTTTATAATGAAATAAAACACAACAAAAAATATTTGACTGTATAGCTTTCCAAAATTATAAAACACAACAAAAAATATTTGACTGTATAGCTTTCCAAAAAGTTAGAAACTCGTTGAAACTATGACAAGCGACTTGCGTACCTCAAGATTTTGCTGAGAATAGATGGGCAGGTTCAATTTTTGTCATCCACATCCAGTAGTAGTGTCTAATATATTATTTCAAAAAAAAAATCACTTTAATGAAAAATGTTTTTAATTTTTTATTCATGTTATCATAAATAAAATATGAATATTTTTTTTAGCTTCAGATGGTAAACCTGAACTTGTAAGAGCACTCACCTTGGACTCCATCCAAAAGTGAGGAGAGGAGGCTGCTAGTAGCAGGATAATTCTTGCAACATAATCAATAACGTCATTTCCATTGTTGTAAGCATAGTCCCAAACATTTTGTATGAAGAATAATAGGCACCTAACAAGAACTCCACTGCATAGCATGTAAGTGATGATGTATGTCAGAAAATAAAAGATTCAGTTTGGATATATAAAAAAATTTAAGACTAAAAAGTTAAATTTTGAAACATTGTCCTATATTAAGTGGATTTATAAGATGATTTAACTACATTATCAATGTTTACTATTGTAAATCCATATCAATATTATATAAGCAAAAATCAACCGAAAAATCTTGATTAAACATTAATTGATAAGTTTGCTGCAATTTTCCACAAAAGTATTATGAACTTCTATAAAATGCCCGCAACAATTTTCTCAACTTTATTCTTGATTATTAATAAAAAAATCTTATGATTTATTCACTCAAAATGCATTAAGTCACTTTTTCAGACAAATTTTCATTCTATAGAAGTGTTGATCAATCGATTGGAAAAGATAAAAACTTCAGAATGATAGATTGTGAAAGGTAAAGTTTCATTTTATGATCCATTTTAAGACTTCTAGATAATGGATATTCCTCTATTCTTCTAACTCATCATATTTAAGGTTTTTCATAAATAATTAAAAAATATATATTAACCAGAAATAATTTTGGATCCTACGCACCCTTCTCCACAACACCAGTTGCCCTCATCATCATTTGCAGCCATGACAGAAGTTCCCACAAAGTAGAATGCGAGTACAAAAAAAATTAATATTCTCAACTTCTTGTTGCCACTGCGATTCGTTTTATATTTTGGCTTTGAACTAATTGTAATGGGTAAAAGGAAGATAGACTTTACTGCGCTTCATTTTATATTTTAGCTTTGAACTGCTTGTAATGGGTAAAAGGAAGATGGACTTTGTTGCGATTCTTTTCTTCTTCTTTTTTGCAATTTCTTGACCCCACATGTGAAGCTGTTAATGGCGATAGCAAGATTTTTTCACTCTCGTAATAGGCACAAAAAATGGTTAAAAAAATTAGGGCCGGAAGAGAAAATTGTATCGGCAAATTTGTCTGACAATAAATGTAAAACTTGAAAGCCTTGCAAACATTCTTAACGTCGGGCAATCTCTTTATGAATCGACTAACTAGAGAAAAGAAGCCGCACAAGCATTGCAAACATTCTTAACGTCGAGCAATCTCTTTATTAATGGACTAATCAGAGCAAAGAAGCTGCACAAGCATTGCAAACTTAAAGCATTGCAAACATTCTTAACGTCAGACATTCTACAACATTTTAAGGCACGCTAGGTGGATTTTCTTGCATATATGCACCGAGCATTGGATATTCCAATAAATTTTCTTCACAAATTGTGTTGTGCTTCAATCATGTCCGTGAGAATAAATGGGTAGCATTTTTAGCATTAGAGCTACCTGTTACCTCGTTTCTTATGTTCCACTTTGTTACTAGTGCAGCTTACTTCGTTACAGGTGCATTTGGATCTCGGTTAAGGACTTGCAACTGGGCATGGGAGTGAAATTGACACTTGGTCCCCTGCCATGGGGTAAACTACTTTTGGTTTTGGGTCTAGATCCAGAATTGAAACCACTACAGGAGCAACCCAGTCAACTTTAATGGCTTATATTTCCACCCTTGCTGCTATGACGGGTACTTCAGCTCACTCGGATGTTTATGCACACAAGATTTTTGCATCCTTTCACAAGATTACATTAACTGCATGACAAGATCTTTTTTCAGGCATTTAGTAAGGAATGTCCCGCAACTGTCTACTTCGATGGCGTACGTAAATATTTTCCCTCTATTCATTGGATTTTCTTGCAACAAAGTCAAGTGCGTACACCCAGCCACCTGTACTATTCAATTTTAATGCCGAAGGCTTTCCCTCTATCAACGAGGCGACCTATAAAATCATATCGACAACTATCTTGCGTCTGTATCAATGCGAGACAATTAAACGAATCTCAGCCGTTCATCATTTCCCACCATTTTTCGGTTGTTTTTGCCTTTTGTTTTATCTCCTTTCGCTGCCACTATTGGTTTCCGCTCCTCCAAACTCTTCCTTGCTGGTATTCACCTTTTCACTTCTCCAATTTGGCGAGGTACCTCAAAAAATAAGGTTTCGACCAGGATTTTAGAGTATGTTTATTAAAATAAAAATTGCGGCATTTAGGTTTTATCATAATTAATTTATAATGTTTATTTTATATAATAAAAAATAATTATAAATAGTATGTTTATACTACTTATTATTGTTATAAATTATATTCTTTAACAAAAAATTTAAATACATTTATAAAATTATTATAATTAGTATATTATATATATTTATATAATAGATTACATGATATATAATACAATTATATTTATTATTATATATAATAGTATATATAGATTATATTATTATTATCATATATTATATTCTATAATAAAAATTATTAAATATAAATATGAAATTATTCTAATTTTTAATCACTATATTTTTATATAGAACAAATTAAACTAATATATAAAAAATCTCACAGTTTAATTGATCTTTGGAGAGATTAGGAAAAAGAAAGAGATATAGAGGGGGAGACAATTCTATATAGAGAGGGGTATATATACTAGCACTTGCACCTAAAGGAGGTTCAATGATTACGTCGATAGACAAATATATGTATGTTAATGTGTTAGAGAGTATGTGCTAGATTAAAGAATTAATAATAATTGCTAAATAATAGAATGAAATAAATTTAGACAAGTCTAGATTTGATTATGAAATATTTGCATATAGATTTAAAACATAAAGCAATGCAAATGAAAAAAGAAATTGCCATCAAATTGACAAAAATAATACTACAAACGGAAATAAAATGTTCTCATCTAACTTTGTCCAATTAATATTTAAATCTAGCTTTTATGTGATAAGTGATATTTTGGAGGTTTTTACCTAATATTTTAGAGGATTTTACCATTAAATGGCAACTAAAACTTGTTTTCCAATGACTCAATAGTGGTTTGGAGGCGTGAGACTTGTTTTAGGCTCAAATCTCACACTATATGTAGCCTATCAGATAATAAAGAGAGACAAATTTAGATAGATAGATATCGAGAGAGAGAGAGAGAGAGAGAGAGAGAGAGAGAGAGAGAGAGAGAGAGAGAGAGAGAGAGAGAGGAATAGACAAAGAGAGATATAGCATGAGAGAGAAAAATATAAGAGATACAAAGGAAACGAGAGAAAAGAGAAACTCACTTTTGATTGGTCATTTCATGTCAACAGTTCAAGGATGGCATGTGCTCAAGGTAGCATGTCATTTGATTAAGGATATGATAATTCACCTTTAAGACCTCTTCAATGTACCCATTACACACTTAAGGAGACAAACATATAGAGAGAGAAAGAGAAAAGAAGTCAAAAGGGAGAGGGAGATAAAGATAAGATATAGATAGGTGGAGAGAGAAAAAAGTGAAACAAAGGAGGAGAAAGAGGCGAAGATAGATAAAGAGAGGAACAAATATAGAAATAAAGGGATAAAAAGAGGGATAGGGAGAAAAAAGGAGAGAAGAGAGAGAAACAAAGAGATAGAGATAGAGAGAGAAAGTGAGATAAATAGAAATAAAGAGATAAAGAGGGAGACAAAGAGATATAGAGATATAGGTAGAGATATAGAGGAATAAAGAAGGACAAAGAAAGAGGTAGAGATAGTGAGGGAGATAGAGAAAATTAGATAAAGGAAAAGAGAAAGAGAGGAGAGAGAAATAGATAGAGATAAATTCACATAAAGAGATATAGGGAGATAAAGATATATATAGGGAGATAATGAGAAACATACAAATAGAGAGGGAGACAAAGTGATAGAGGGAGGTAGAGAGATAGAAAGATAAATATGAATATATAGAGATATAGGGAGGGTGATTAATATGTCTCTCCCTATCGCTCTTTATCTCTCTATATCTCCCACTATGACACTCTCTCTCCCCCTCTCCACCTATTGATCTATCTCTCCCTCTCCCCCTCTCTCCCCAATCTTCTCTCTCTCCCTCTCTATGTATTGCTCTCCCTCTCTCCCCCCTCTTTTTTCTCTCCCTCTCTCCCCCTCTTCTCTCTCTTCCTCTTCAACTTTTTTCTCTCCTTCTCCCCCCTTCTTCTCTATCTCTCCTCCTCTACCTATCTCTCCCCCTTTCTCTCCCTCCCTCTCTCTATCTCTCTCCATCTCTTCCTCCCTTGCTCCCTCCCTATCCCCATATTTATCTCTCTATCTCTACCTCTCTCTCCCTTTCTCTTCCCATATAAATCTATCTCTTTCTTTCTCTTCCCATATATCTCCATCTCCCCTACTTCTTTCTCCCTTTCTCTATCTCCCCTAATTTCTCTCCCCCTCTCTCCATCTCTATTTACCTATCTCTAATTCCCTCTCTTTATCTATCTCTTTGTATCTCTCTCTCCCTCTCCTTTTTGTATATCTCCTTATATCTCTATCACTCTATCTCACCATCCATATCTCTCTATCTCTCCCTCTCCCTCTTCCTCTATATCTCTCTATCTCCCTATCTCTCTCTATATTTCTCTTCTATCTATTTTGTCTTCCTCTTCCTCTCTCACTATATCTTCATCTCTACCTCTATTTTCATCTCTCCCCCTTTATCTCTAGATGTGCCACCCTCTCTCTATCCATCTATTTATCTCCCTCTCCATCCCTCTCTATATATTTATCTCTTCCATCTATATCTATGTAATCCTTGAACCTCCTTTAGGTGCAAGTGCTAGTATATATACCTCTCTCTATATAGAATTGTCTCCCACTCTATCTCTCTTTTTTTTTCCCGATCTCTCCAAAGATCAATTAAATTATCATATTTTTTTATATATTAATTTAATTTGTTCTATATAATATAAAATAGTAATTATTAATTATAATAATTTCATATTCATATTTAATAATTTATTATAGAATATAATATAAAATAATAATATAACCTATATATACAATTATATATAATAATAAATATAATTATATTATATATCATGTAATCTATTATATAAAATATATACTATATTAATTATATTTTATATTATTTAAAAATATAATAATTATTAATTATAATAATTTTATATATGTATTTAATAGTTTTGTTAAAGAGTATAATATATAACAATAATAAGTAGTATAAGTATATTATTTATAATTATATAAAATAAACATTATATAATAATTATATAGAGAAATAGAGATATAAAGCCCTGGAGACAAAAAGATATAGAGAGATAGGTAGAGATATAGAGGAATAAAGAGGGACAGAGAAAGAGGTACAGATAGTGAGGGGGATAAATAAAAATAGATAAAGGAAAAGAGAAAGAGAGAAGAGGAGAGAGGCATAGATAGAGATAAAGTCGCATAAAGAGATAGGGAGATAAAGATAAATAGCTCGGAAGAAAAGATATATATATATAGAGAGAGAGAGAGGGAGATAATGAGAAACAAATATAGAGAGATAGAGAGATAGAAAGATAAAGATGAATAGATAAATATATAGGGAGGGTGATTGATATATCTCTCCTGATCGCTATCTACTATCTCTCCCTCTCTCCCTCTCTCCATCTTCTTCTCTCTCTCCCTCTCTCCCCCTTCTTCTTTTTCTCCCTCTCTCTGCCTCTTCTCTCTCTTCCTCTTCAACCTATCTCTCTCCCCATCTCTCCCTCCCTCACTCCCTCCCTATCCCCCTATCTATCTCTATATCTCTACCTCTCTCTCCCTTTCTCTTCCCATATATATATATATATATATATATATATATATATATATATGTATATATATAATATATGTATGTAATTATGTGTATATATGATCCCTTAGCCTTATTTCTCCCTTTCTCTATCTCTCCCTATTTCTCTCTCCCTCTCTCCATCTCTATTTACCTATCTCTAATTCCCTCTATTTGATTATCTCTTTGTCTCTCTCTCTTCCTATCCTCCTTTCTCTATATCTCCTTATATATATATATATATATATATATCTCCCTCTCCCTCTTCCTCTATATCTCTCTATCTTATCCTCTCTATCTTCCTATCTCTCTATATTTCTCTTCTATCTATTTGTATCCATCTTCCTCTCTCTCTCTCTCTCTCTATCTTCATCTCTACCTCTATTTTCCTATCTCCCCTTTATCTCTAGACGTATCTCCCTCTCTCTATCCATCCATCTATCTCCTTCTCTATCCCTCCTCTCTATATATTTATTTCTTCCATCTTTATATATCCCTTTCTCCTCTCTCTCTTTATCTCTCCCTCTCATTTCCTTCTCTCCATATCCCTCTCCTTATTCTTATCCATATCCATCTCTATCTCTATCTCCTTACCACTCTCTCTCCCACTCTTCCCCCTATCTCTCCCTCTTTCTATCCTTATCTCTCCCTCTCTTTGTATTGCAAGCATAACATGAGCCTGTTGTAATGGAGCCTGATTATCTTCCCAATTCAAAGGTTTTATTCAAACATGTTTGGATCCCTGTAAGTGGATGAATAGTTGATTTGAAGCTATCACTTTTCCATTGAGACATTTTTTGCACAAACAACATCATTTTATAGATTTCCTACCAATTGACCTTATGTATTGAATGAATTTATGCAAAAAATAGACCAAAATTTATCCTAATTGACCTTCTACACATCTTCAACGTACCCATTGCACACTAAGGTGTGATTTCTAGTAATGATAATGTGTAGCTTGAGAACCAAAAAAAATCTCATAGGTTACAAAAAAATTGTGTTTTGATTAAAGCTAATCCATTAATAATTAAGGTTATTAGGATGTTGTCTACCATTCTATAAAAGAAAATAATTTATATATTATTAGAATTTATTTTTTAATAATATTTTAATCAAATAAATTATTTATGAGGTTGTTCAGGTTAATCTATCTTTGGATCTTCGAACAGAAGCATGATAGTTCTCTCTGTAAGAAGGATGGCTTTATATTGAATGAATTGATAGAATATGCATTGAGATCCAATATGCACTTAAACATAAAATTAATAAAACCGATGGTTCACATATTCAATCTCATTATCTATGCACAAAAACTTAATACTCTTGCCTATACTTTTATTTAATAAAGAAAATCCATGTATTTTCAAATATATTATCAATAAATGCTAATACATATTGAGCCTTGCTAAATGATGGCTATCAAAATGGCCCTACCAAGACATGATGTACTAACTCTAGAAGATGTGTTTCCTTTCATGATTTTCCCTTTTCATATTTCTCTTGAGGATATTTATGAAGATTTTTCCCTTGACAAACTTTGATAGAAATACAAATAGAAAGAAATCCTAAAACCATCTGACATTTGCATAGATATTGTAAATAGCAATATTTCAAGTGGCCAAACTATTGATCTAAAATATATATATATAGGGAGATAATGAGAAACATACAAATAGAGAGAGAGACAAAGAGATAGAGGGAGGTAGAGAGATAGAAAGATAAATATGAATAGATAGAAATATAGGGAGGGTGATTGATATATCTCTCCCTATTGCTCTTTATCTCTCAATATCTCTCACTATGTCACTCTCTCTCCCCCTCTCCATCTATTGAGCTTTCTCTTCCTCTCCCCCCTCTTTATATTTAGCTATCTCCCCTTCTCTCCCCAATCTTCTTCTCTCTCTCCCTCTCTACGTATTGCTCTCCCTCTCTCCCCCCTCTTCTTTCTCTCCCTCTCTCCCCCTCTTCTCTCTCGTCCTCTTCAACCTTTCTCTCTCCCTCTCTCTCCCTCTTCTCTATCTCTCCTCCTCTACCTATCTCTCCCCGTTTCTCTCCCTCCCTCTCTATCTCTCCCCATCTCTTCCTACCTTGCTCCCTCCACATCCCCCTATCTATCTCTCTACCTCTACCTCTCTCTCTCCCTTTCTCTTCCCATATATCTTTATCTCTCTCTTTCTCTTCCCATATATCTCCATCTCCCCCACTTATTTATCCCTTTCTCTATCTCCCCTAATTTATCTCCCCCTCTCTCCATCTCTATTTACCTATCTCTAATTCCCTCTCTTTGTCTCTCTCTCTCCCTCTCCTTTCTCTATATCTCCTTATATCTCTATCACTTTATCTCACCATCTATATCTCTCTATCTCTCCCTCTCCCTCTTCCTCTATATCTCTTTATCTCCCTATCTCTTTATATATTTATCTTCTATCTATTTTGTCTTCATCTTCCTCTCTCGCTCTATCTTCATCTCTACCTTTATTTTCATCTCTCCCCCTTTATCTCTAGATGTGTCTCCCTCTCTATCCATACATATATCTCCCTATCTATCCCTCTCTATATATTTGTCTCTTCCATCTATATCTATGTAATCCTTGAACCTCCTTTAGGTGCAAGTGCTAGTATATATAGCTCTCTCTCTATATAGAATTGTCTCCCACTCTATCTCTCTTTCTTTTTCCTGATCTCTCCAAAGATGAATTAAATTATTAGATTTTATATATATTAATTTAATTTGTTCTATATAAAAAAATAGTAATTATTAATTATAATAATTTCATATTCATATTTAATAATTTATTATAGAATATAATATATCTCCCCCATCTCTTCCTCCCTTGCTCCCTCCCTATCCCCCTATCTATTTATCTATCTCTACCTCTCTCTCCCTTTCTCTTCCCATATATCTCTATCTCTCTCTTTCTCTTCCCATATAACTCCATCTCCCCTACTTCTTCCTCCCTTTCTCTATCTCCCCCAGTTTCCCTCCCCCTCTCTCCATATCTATTTTCCTATCTCTAATTACCTCTCTTTATCTATCTCTTTGTCTCTCTCTCTCCCTCTCCTTTCTATATATCTCCTTATATATCTATCACTATATCTCACCATCTATATCTCTCTATCTCTCCCTCTCCCTCTTCCTCTATATCTATATATCTCCTTATCTCTCTATGTATTTCTCTTCTATCTATTTTGTCTTCCTCTCTCGCTCTATCTCCATCTCCACCTCTATTTTCATCTCTCCCCCTTTATCTCTAGATGTGTCTCCCTCTCTCTATCCATCCATATATCTCCCTATCTATCCCTCTCTATATATTTGTCTCTTCCATCTATATCTATGTAATCCTTGAACCTCCTTTAGGTGCAAGTGCTAGTATATATAGCTCTCTCTCTATATAGAATTGTCTCCCACTCTATCTCTCTTTCTTTTTCCTGATCTCTCCAAAGATGAATTAAATTATTAGATTTTATATATATTAAGTTAATTTGTTCTATATAAAAAAATAGTAATTATTAATTATAATAATTTCATATTTATATTTAATAATTTTATTATATATTATAATAATAATAATAATAATATAACCTATAATAGAAATATAATTATATTATATATCTTGTAATCTATTATATAAAATATATATACCTCTCTCTTCTATTAATAATAAGTAGTATAAGTATATTATTTATAATTTAATTTTTATTATATAAAATAAAAATTATGTATTGATTATATAGAGAAATAGAGAGATAAAGAGGGAGACAAAGAGATATAGAGAGATAGGTAGAGATATAGAGGAACAAAGAGGGATAGAGAAAGAGGTTCTTTCTACTTCTCTGAGTGAAACTCTTCTTATTGCGCTGCATATTGTATTAGCTTGACCTTTGCGAAGCGGAGATAGAGTGAAACGACCATAATTAAAATGCTTATTCTTTGTTCTGAATTCCACCCATTTCAATTCAGGAATCTTAATTGAGACTGCTATTTTATTCTGATTCATAATATTATTTAAATAAATAATTTAATCATTTCTTTCTCTTTCAATTTATTCAATTCTTACACACATCTCCTTTTGGGAGGTTCCAATACTATATTTATATTGGCCTTTTTCAGGTAGTTATATACCTTAGTAGAGAAGTTTAATTGGTCAATATACATTTTATCAAAATCTATTCTCTTCGTATCAGTCGATATATGTGAAATAGGTAAGGAAGGAGAGATAGTGAGGGAGATAAAGAAAAATATATAAAGGAAAAGAGAAAGAGAGAAGAGGAGAGAGACATAGATAGTGATAAAGTCACATAAAGAGATAGGGAGATAAAGATAAATAGAGTCAAGAAAAGATATATATATATATATATATAATGATTGTAATAATAGTAATAGTTAAATACACTAGATCAATATGAATTTAAGTCATATTTAACTAACTAAGCCAAAATCCCAATGATATGTTTGAAAGCTTCAAAAACAAGTAAGCATTAAACTAAGCACGAAATAAACCATGAAAGCATAAAAGAAACCTAATCTAGAACTCCAAACCTTATCCCATTGGGGGATTGGTGTCGTATTGATGTGGAATGATGACCCTTTCCCAATCCCTTGGATAATAGGAGTGTCTAATCAAACTCCATTGATGAAATATTAAGCTAAAATGGATGAAACTATGCTAAGGGTGATGAAAAAGCTTGATAATGTATGCAAGGATGAATAAACATAGTATTCAAACGTGCAACATAAGTTTGCTTTGATGGAAATGGATCCATTTCTCTCCAAAATATGAGCTATTTATAGGAAGAAATGGAGAATCAAGGGTCAAGATCAAATGGATCAATCAATGGTTAAGATGGAATCAAGGGTGAAGACATGGATCAAGGATTCTCATCAATGGATGAGAATCAAAGATCACATGGATCAAATAATCAATCAATGGCTCACAATGATTAAAAAAAACACACTTTCAAAGTTTTAGAAGGTTTGTTAGGGAAAAAATGTAGTGTAGAAAAATTCATACCTTTGCATTTTCACACTTAATTTGGACCTATTTTTTCACTCCCTTCCATTAAATTCCATTTAGGTCACTTATTATGGGCCCCTAAGATCCCTTTTGGTGCATCCCAAGGTATATTTCAATTGTAAACCCGACCAAAATCCATAAACAACCTTTAATCTTGGTAACCCACCTTTCAAAATTGCAAAAAAAGTCTTGTGGGACCAAGATTCCCTTGGTGGCATCTTTGTCCCCCTTAGTGGGACCAAGACACGAACTAGGGTGTCTTAGTCCTGAGGGCTTTATTTTCTTGAATTAAGAGTGGGAAATAAAAAAAATTGATTTAATTTGACATTTTGTTAGCCTTTGGGATCTAATAACCAGTTTATTAGATAGGAGTGCCTATAAAAGTAAGATTCACATCCCATTTTCACATAATAAAGGAAGAAGAAAGTAAGTAAGAAGAATCAAGTTGAAGGAGAGTTTTAAGGAGAAAGGAATTGAAGTCTTGGAGTAGCCTTCTATAGTATTATTGTAGGTTTTTCAAATCCATTTTCAAGCCAAGATCTAGCATTGCCAAAGACTAATGACGAATGTTGATGGAGGGTCATGATAGATTCTAGGTTGGATATGCAACTAGCCATACTTCCAAGCCTAATGACTTATTTCTTGAGTGATTCCAGCTTCCATTGTTGTTCTATTTTCTGCCTAAGGAAGGTACATTTCATGTTTATGACTTATTAAGGTGATTAGAGATCTCCTTTGTAGGTCAGTTTCATTAGCATATTAGGAATTCTATTCTAACATATTTGAATAGGGTTTCTCCATGTTCTATCTTGCATAATCTTAGAAACACTTAAGATTAGGACACACACATTTCCATTTTCAGATCTATGCATTTTCATTAAGGTTTAATTACCAAACAAGGGTTTGACCAAGGTAAACCCCCATAAACAATCAATCAAATTTCCTTTATTTTGTAGGTTATTTGTCAGTTCAGATCTAAAGATTTAGTGAAGAAGGAAGTGCAGACCTTGGACCTCAGGATCACATTCAGAAACTTCAAAAATTCAAAGCGGGACTAAGTCGGCAACAAGGGCTTCTTATTCCTCCAAGTGGAATTTTGCAGAGATTCTTTCAGATCCTATTTTGACATCTGACGATTTTGCATCTGTCGTGAAAAATTGTAGCGGGACTAAGCCAACAGTAAGGGCATCTTAGTTCTCCATAACACATTTCGATAGCATTTTTTCATTTCTGAAATCCTCATCACATTTCCAAACATCCCAGGTACACACATCCTAGCTTTTTGTTGCTTAATTTCATCATTTGCATCCATCATTTAGTTTGCATTATTAGGTTTTGTAAGTTGAATATTAAGTTTTCTTTTCCAAACTTTTTCTTTGTGGTGAACCCCTTAAAGCCTAAAAGAAATCCCCTCCTAGGTCTTCCTTGTTGAGAACTGACTCACCTTTAAGGTTGATAGTCAATCCAATTTGGATCCCTAGGACATTATTGAGTGACCTAAAGAGAATAGTAGGCATTTCCCATCCCACCATTTTCTCTTTGGTTCATTTTGGTGAACCTGACATTTTAGAGCATTCATTTTTTGATTTGGAGTTCATTAAAGTCCTAGATCTAGGTTGCATTCATTCTTGCATTGCATCTTGCATTAGTGAAAGTGCATCTAGGGTTTCTCATATTTGCATTAGTGAAAGTGCATATAGGTTGAAATTTTTCTTTCTTGCATTATCTTATCTCATTGAAAAATTGAAAAGTGCATTGTTACACATCCTAATTGCATTCAAAATTGAAAAAAATTGCATTTAACTTTACATCCAATTGCTTGCCATTATTTAATTTTTCTTGCATTCATTTACATAGTTTTCTATTTCTAAACATTAGGTCCCTGGGTAGGCAACCTTGGAACACTATTATCAACTCAAATTTTGCTATTTTTCTTACTGGGACTAAAATTACCTTACTGGCGTCTTAGTCCCTCTTAGGGTTTTTGGCTCAGAATCCTGTTTGAGTTTTGTGTTGTCTATTCCAATTTTTGGAACCTCCAAATTTCATCAGCAGGACCAAGACACCCTTCCTAACATCTTAGTCCCTGTGGAGTTTGAGGTTGCAATTTTCAGGGTTAAACAATGAATTTATGTGCTTTTGTTTGTTGTAGTTACTTTGTCATTTCAGTTTGTCAATTTACTATTTCATGCATTTTCATAGTTCATGTTTACAATTTATATATAAAGATAAATTATTGCACTTTCATTTTGTTAGACATAGATTTAATTTTACATTCCTTAGAAAACCAAAACATTAAATCTAAACAAGCATAGGTTCATGGTTATTTAAAGCATGCCAAAACCATTTTTCCAAGTTTTTGTAACCCTTAATCCTTTTAGTAGTGACGACTTTGATATGCTAGATGAAGCCCTTGAGGACTTCATCTTGCAAGGTTAATCCACTAAGGTTTGTTCAAACAAACCTAAACAAAGAGAAGTAAATGTCATTCAACCTCAAATTATCCTTTATCCACCTTAAAACAAACCTCAACCTACAAACAAACCTGTGCTTATCCTTGAAGCACCTAAGGAAAATGTGTCAGAACAATCGAATTATAATACTATTGCTCATACATATAACACAAGGAATAATAAAAAACCTCAACCTAATCCCATTTCATTACCATTTCCTAATCCTATATTGCCAAGTGCCCCTCGTTTACCATCACATAGTGAAAATTTGTATGATCTTGTCAAACAACTTAAGAATACTCCCACTAAAATTTCCTTATGGGATCTTATTCAAACTTCACCTAGTTACCACACCATGCTTCAAACAGCCTTACAACAAGTTGTGGTTTCTCCTAGTACAAATGAAAATGATGTGGAAGCTCTAATACAAGGAATGAATACAATTAATGTAGACATTACCTTTCACCAATATGAGCTCCCTCCCTTGGAGATGAGAAAGAAATATGATGCATTCATGATAATAGCCAGATACAACAATATGAGAATAAAAAGGACCCTTGTTGATAATGGCTCAACTCTAAATGTGTGTAGTGTGAAAATTTTAGATAAGTTGGGAGTGGATAAATAAAAAATGAAACTTGATTCCTTATCAATTCAAGGATTTGAAAATATAGGAAAGCAATCGCTTGGTGTGATTACTTTTTCTATTACATTTGGAAAGGCTACCTTACAAACTCCTATTCATGTTATGTCTCATGACCTTTCATACAACCTTCTTTTAGGAAGACCATGGATTCATGAGATTCATGTGGTGCCTTTGAATCTTCATCATATCATGAAGTATGTTTATAAAAACAATTTATACTAAATTGAAATGGACTCCGAGCCTGAAAGTTGTTTGCAAATTGAAAAAGGAACCACTAGTCCTTTGAAAAAATTAATTCCAACATCAAAAGTTGAACCTATGAAAGAGGAAACACAAGAAATGGAAACAATTTCAAAATTAGTAGATGATGATTGGGGTTCCTTGGAATTCACACCTTCATTTATGGGAGAATATATAATCACAAGAAAAGAGGATGAAAAACAAAAGAAACCAATGGTTATGTCAACACAGAACTCAGGAGAAAACTCACAAGAATCTATCTCATCTACTCTTGATGAAGACACAAGCTACACAACAAACTTCGATGAGATAGATTATCAACAAACACCAAACCTGAAAGAAATGGAAAAAATTTATGGGAGAGGTTATGAACTTATGAAGCAATTGGGTTATAGTGGAAAAGGATGTGTAAAGAAAGAACAAGGAATTTGTGTTCCTGTGGAACCTAAAACACAAGAAATGAAAAAATGGTTTGGGACATTGTCCTTCTAAGACAACACAAGCAAACAAGAGACCTTCATTAAACATCAACACCAGTATGTGTAAGCCAAAAATAATCTCACTTCGAAGCATCCAGAATTGCTTGATATGAATTTTGAACCATCATGGGAATACGTTGAAGATGACGAAGCTTTGAAACAAATGCTAGGAGTTTATGATAAATCATCTACTCCTCAAAATAAAAGGGTTACATGTGTTATGATTAGAACCGAACAAAAAGATGGAGAAAAGGAAAATGGTGAGATAGACATGAATAATGAACAATCTGAAATCCCTATAGCACTTGAACAATCTCATGTAGGTGCTTGTGGGGGGAATTTTGGAGAAATATCATTAGTTCAAAAGCTAATCCGCATAGGATATTATTGGAAGAATATGGAACGAGATTGCTTTGAATACATTAAGAAATGTCATAAATGTCAAGAGAATAAAAATTCAATTCATGCTTATGCTTCTGAGCTTCGTGCACTAGTTGGCCATTATCGGTATGGGGTTTGGATATTATTGGGAAAATATCTCCACCTTCATCCGTTGGACATATGTTTATAATCACAGCGACGGATTATTTCACAAAATGGGTAGAAGCTATTCCCTTATGTTCAACAACAACCGATGTAATATGCCATTTCATATGGGAACATATTATTGCTCACTTTGGACTTCCTTCCACATTAGTTTCAGACAATGGGACACCATTTAAGAATAATGATGTGAAGAAATTCTTGGAAACATTTAATATACAACATCGATTCTCAATGCCTTACTACCCACAATCTAATTGATAAGTCAAATCAACTAACACAACTCTCAAGAAAATTCTAAGGAAAACAGTGAGAAAACATTATAAAGACTGACATACGCAATTAATATATGCGTTACGGGCTTATTGTACTAGTATCAAAACTTCAACGGGAAACACACTTTACAACCTTGTTTATGGTGTTGAGGAAATCATGCCCTTGGACTTAGAGATTCCCTCCTTAAGAATCACTCTTTAAGGGATAATTGATGACAATACTTATAGGGAACAATGATTACACCAACTTGAAATGATCGATGAAAGGCACATCAACGCCCTCAAACATCTTCAAGCTTACCATAAGAAAATGCATTATAATGATTTTTTCATCCCTTACTCATTTAACAAGGGTGATTTGGTGCTATACTAGAATAAGAGAAATGTCAATGCTAACCCGACTGACAAAAGAAAGTTTAGCCCTAACTGGTTAGGACCTTCTGTAGTTAAAGAAAGCTATGGGTCTAGAGCATACCTGATATCTAAAATGGATGGTACACCTCTTCAGGAACCTATCAATGCCACACATTTGAGTTAGTATTATGCCTAGCATTTTTGAATAGTGTGAGTTTTTAAAGCACTATTGTTAGAGTTAATGGATAGTATGTCATTGTCTCTCGCACTTGCTTCATTCCTAACACAGTTTTATTGTGTCTTGAATAATGGAGTAGTGGTTCCAATGTTGCTTTGGATTCTTACTTTAGGTATCATGCTATTCAGACCTTATGGTGTATGTTATGTTAGGTTAAATCCTTATTTGTATTTAATATTATACAATTAAATCATGAGTGCATTTAATTTAGCATAACATACTACATCATAAATTTAAGAAAAATTAAGAAAAGACATGTTAGATCATGGAGATATTTATTGAATAGTCTAACAAAGATTATTTAATAAATCACATTGTCATCTAACACATAAATATAAAATCCACACATGCTCATATATATATCAAAAAGTTTCAATACATCGCATCAAATAGTACAATGTCACTATGGCCTATGGCTGCTAGGTCCCTCAAGATTTGGTGTCCTCACCCATCGAGAGACCATGGTGTGTGATTAGGATTTACTCATTATAGAAATCTCCCACATAGTCTGTAGTGCCTTGTGTAATTCACCCTCGTGTATCAGTGCGTCCACACACTCTCGCTCTGTGCGCTCTCTATCAACCTAGATTCTGACATTCTCTCCTTGTAGTCTTTCGACTTCTGACTATAAGATAGCCTCTCTCTCAGATCTTTGAGCTACTCAAGCCTCCTCTAACTCCACCTCCAATGCTGATTCCTGACCCTCAACTCAATCAACATGCCTAGATACGCTATTGAATGCTCCCTTGAGCCTCACATTAGGTTTGAATAGATCCATGCACTATACCACAAACTATGGGGGCATGCACTCTATGATAGTAGCCTCATTTGCAGGAAGGGGTGGCACTATCTTGGCAGTCGCACGTTGGAAGAGGTACTTAGGATCTATCACGGGCCCTACGAGATAAAAATCATAAGAATAATTAGTATGCATCATCATAATATATATATATGCATGAGCATGATATGCATAAAAATATAAAGAATGATAAATATCATCACCTGGGTCTGTAGCATGATTCGCAGGAATCTCAAACACCCTATTGCTCTCCCTATTCTCTCAGACACTCACACATGTAGACTGTGATCTCATAACCCGTGTGGGAATTATATCTCTCCACTCGGATATAGGAGGACTAGCCTCACCTTTATCACTATCCTCGCTCATAGGTTGTCTCTTCTCATCCTTTGTCTCCTCGTCATCTTCCTCTCCCTCATAGTCGCTATCCTCCTATGACTCCTCATCCCCATCTGGAAATAGATCTACTGGATCTACCCTCTGACCTAACTCTCTTTCCTCCAACCCTGGATCTAGTAAAGGTACTACAAAGCCCTAGGATAGCCCATAGTAAAGATAGCTCTTGTCCAAACCACCTCCCACCACTCATCGTACTCCTACGTCATTGTTTCTTATTTTTAGCTTCAGTTAAAAACAGGTAGAGTCGAATTAAATTCATCTCAGGAAGGTACAATTTTTTTTTCTTATGTATTCATCATATTCTAGAATTTGATTACTTGTGAATTTCAAGTGTTATTATGAAAATTTTTGTAATAGAGGAATTCATAAGTTTGCATAGTAATGTTGTTTTTTATTCATATTGTAAAACTGAAGTCCCACACAAGCCATGGGAGTAGCCTGATTTGATTTCTTAATCAAATGTTGAATACAAAAATAAAATGTATATCACACAATTGAAAACAATGTAAGAACAAGGAGAGAAGGTGATTCGTCATTGCATGGAATGACAAATCATCGTCGCAGTTGTGTTGATCTTGGTTCAGCTCTAGTCTCAGGTTCAACTCTAGCTCCAAGGATACCTGTGGAAATTGTGAAGGGTGGTGTTAGAGCAATGAAAAGTCACATTCTACCTTATCCCTACATTACCAACATAAATTAAATTTACATCTTATCAGGCTTTCACCATATGATTAATTCATCAAAAGAAGATCATTAAAAGAAATCATTGAATCCACTATTTTTACTAACTTGTTTGTGTCATGTGCATATACAAGAAAAGTTTTGTTGTTGATTTATAAATTTCAATATGAGTGGGGTTAAATGTGGCTCCCACAAGGGTTGAGCTCAGCTCATGATAATAGTAGTTACTACAATATGAAAGAAAATTAATCAGAACCATTTATATCAACTTTTTCAATGGTAGTGAACAAGCATACATGCCAAATTTATGAAGCATCTCTTCAAGGAACTACAAAGGGAAAATATAACAGTGATACCAACAATAAACATAATGAAATTTATATTGTGTTTTGCAATAGGTTCCAAAGAACAGTATCATATGAGAAGCGATTATACCATCATGAGATATGCATAACCTTTTATGTATATTCTAGGTTCATGCAGTTATGTCATTTACAAAATTTTGTGATATGATATCAAAAGGCATAAAATGAAGAAAAAAAAACATAGGGACAGTCATGGTTATGTTGCAGTCACTTTACATAAAAGTATACAATGTCATGGAAAATTAGTGAACAGCATGGAGATCTGGAATCAGATTAAGTGAAGGGTTTGATTTTCTCCCAGTATGATTTTCTGGGTTGCAAATCATTTATGAATTTTATGGATTTTTTTTGTAAAAATCAATACACAATGAATATCCATTGTTTTATTTGTATTCAGAAATAAATCCATTTTTAGTCTGTAGAGATGTGAAGGGTCACAACTATTATGAGGGTTTTCTACATGTAATACAAATACATTTGCAAAATCAAATATCCATTCTCAGAAATGAAGGATAAAATGAGGTTTCCGCCTATATGAAATGAAAGAGTGGATTCATACTTTCTGAAAAGAGATTTACAAAGAGAAAGCAAGATATCAAATAAAACCAGAGAATCTATGGTGGCCTAAAATATCCTAGGTTTGCCTTGAAAGGCACAATACATCAAAATTTTTGCAAAGATTCAGTGGAGAGTGACCACGGCCAGAAGAAAAGCAACTATTTTGTAAAATACAATGAAGGTAAAATACCCACTTTCAGAAAAGAAATACATAGGTCGCGACCTGAAATTATTAAAATCACTTTCAAATAGAAAGAGAGGTTTAGATTTTGGGCTGAGAAAACTTACCAAATATTTTCCTGAAAAGATCTTCCAAAGAACCTTTAAAATCCGCAAAGATTGTTGAGATTTACAAATAAAAGCTTGCACAAGAATATATCCATGGCGGCCAAGCAAGAAGCCAATGAAAGACAAGATTTCATAATAGAAAAAGCATTAGAAAAATGCTCATAGCCATGGCTAAAAGCTCTAAAAAGCTTTCAAAAGCTTCAGAAATGGAGAAGTTTTTTTGGATTTAAAGACAAATCTACTTACCTTCAGAATACAACATCAAATCTTCCAAGGATCTATAAATAATGGCGTCCAAAATACACATTTCCAGCTCAGAACATGGCTAGGGTTTTTCCCCATGGTGGCGGCGCAGCAGAGAAGATTGATGAAAGTCAATAATATAAAATGAATGAATGATTTACATTCATTTTTAGGGTTAATAACCCTAAAAGGGTTCAATGGAGAGAGAAAGGCTTTTTGCCTTAAATATTTTCTTTACAAATCTTTATTCATATTAGTTAAGCTATGGCATATTCTGCCTGAGCTTTTTTGTTTTTGAAATCTCATTTTTATATTGTCCCTTTATTTTTGTATTTTTAACAAACTTATGCAAATTTTATTAAAATGAATCATTTTAGTAAAGTTATTCATTTAAATGCAAAATAGGGGCCAAATATTAATGTAAGACTTGGTCTCAAAATATTTTGTATTTGACTTTAGTTCTTCTTTATTTTTGCATTATAACTTGTAAATCTTTATTTTAAATGATAATTATAAATAATTTAAAATAGATGATATTTGAATACAAAAATGAATTGTCTTTATGGCATTTTTCAAAACTTAGTCAAATAAGAAATGGAGTTTTGAAGATTTTCTCAAATCATGGGAGAAGTTGAGAAATCAGTGCCAATATGTTGGAGCAAAATTAGGGATTTTGAAGCCCTAAATCGGGAGTTCACTTTCAGTTTTGAGTTCGTTTTGACTTGACTTGAGTCTAGGAGCAAAATCAAGCACATGACATCTTGCTACATTCAGGTTTGAGTCTGATTTGGAGGGGTTTTCACTTGCATACGGCTCACCAAGTTGTTGAAACTTGGACAACTCTTGTGGGAGTTAGTTGGCAATTTCATGCCTTGTTTGGAGGAGAGGGTGGACAACACATTGGATTTTTGGAGCCAAAATTCAAAATTGAATTTTGGAAGTCTTTTCTATAAGTCCCTCCCTTCTTTCATTGTTGGGATTAGTTCTTGGTTTGGAGATTGTTGTGAGAGCATTATTCACACTTTGTAACTCATTTTCTTAATGAGATTTATAGTTTTGTAGAGCATATTTTTCCTTTGAGATGCAGATACTCCTTATTTCTCAATAAAAAAACATTGATTCCTCCTCAATTTTTCTTTGGTTTTCATTATTGGTTGTGAAATATATGATAAATTTTGTGTCTTCCTTTATTTTTATCAAATTCCTTCAGTATTGAATGCAAAGAGTGGCATGTTATAGTGTAGGTCTATGAACGTGTTTATCTTTCTATTGGATCAAGACTGTGAAAACATTATTGTTTTCCTTTTAAGAACATCAGATAGCCAAAACCTTTCATAAGAATCAATTTTGCAAGCATGTGTAGTTGAGTTGTGAGACAATACAATTTTCTTTAATTGACTGGTTTTGTGAGTTTCAACAACAATGTCAAAGTTTTACCTTGGGTGTATCACCTGTTAGTGATAGGCTTTAAATTACAAGAACATCCTTCTTACTCTTTTCCCTGTCACTTTTTAGTATTTTTCAAGTTATCAAAAGGGGAGCCAACCCATAATCTAGAGGTCTACCCTCATATAGGATACCCATAGCTTGAGAGTAGTCCCATGTTGCATGAGATTCAAGGGGTTTTTCAACTCTACATTGGGTGAAAATTGTCATGCCAATAGTCATACTGACGTAATCCATGTTGGAGACTAGGGGCACACATGTATCCTCCTCCTCTACATCGCTTTGGATGACATCGCTTGATGTTAGCCATTTAAGGTCCCCAAGTCTACGGGTGCTCTGTACTGACTGTCTGTATGAAGACTATAGTACTGGTCATATTTGTACTTTCCCAAACTATCTCATGACATGATCATAGTAGAAGGGTCTCACTACGTGATCACGTCATCACAACAAAAATTTTTCCCTCTGTATCCGCCGCATCTGCCCTATAGTGTCTGGCCAAAATAACTCCATTAGATAGGGTCTCCATATAATATCCTCCTCGCTTAGCCTATCAAATCTGACCCTCCAAACCAACACATCACGGTGCTACCATGCCTGTCTAAGGGGGTAACTGAAGGCTCGTGGGTATCCCACCATTGTGGCAATTAGAAATCCTCTCGGCTTGGTACAGGTAATGTGCTCTAGGATCTAGGTCTGTAGCAAAGTGTAGTGCAACATGTTGTTCACCTCTCCATATGTAAACCGACCCAAGTCATAGTACAAGTGTGCCAATATGCTCTGACCCCATGCAAAGACAGCACAATAGTGCTCCATGTCTCGAATCATTTTCCTTGTCCCCCCTCTAGATGTGCTCTACGACCATCAAGGACTAGTACCAGTGCTACTATGAAAAATCATGGCACGCCTAATGAGTGGTGCCTGCACATGTAGAAGCCATGCAAGCTCAATGCATGGTCCTATGATCATGTGACGAACTAGTCTCCCTAGGCAATACTCGATGTCAGATCACATCTCCTCAAAACTCCTGCCCTATGCTAGAAAATCCCTCTCTCCTTAGATGGGCACCTGCAATATCTAATGCACATCCTCCAGTGTGATCTAGATATCTCTCTTGTAGGTAAGTGGAAGTTGCATGTATTTGCATCCCATCTCTCTGCCAGTGTCATCAACATGGCATCATGATATCGCATCACTGGGGAGAGATAGGCCTAGTAAAAGCCTGTCTCCTGGAGGATCTGCACATCCTCCTTAGGTAGTTGATCAACTAGCTCTTGTAAACGGTTGAACGTTCGACCGCCCAAGTGCTGGTGAGATCAAGGTGCAATCTGCCATAGAAAAGACAGAAAATGTCATTTAAAACATCTTAAAAACTCAAATGTGTGCTTTAATAGTCAAAAAGTGTGCTTAACTTGCTCTAAAATATCTTAATTAAGGGTTTTAGACACTTTATTCCTTAATTGGGACACTTTGCAACAAAGTGGAACACTTCTTGACAAAGTGGGACACTTCACGACAAAGTGGGACACTTTGCAACAATCTAGAAAATATAAAGAAAAAACCTCCCTAGATTCTAAATTCATCTAAAAATTTCATAAAAACAAAAAATTGACTAAATCAAAGAACATAGAAGGCAAAATCCACTCACAGTAGGTTGTAGCTCGTCCCATGTGACCACCTCTTGTAGAAGCTTAATCTGTGGACGGGTCGATGGGCATTTGCTTGGCATGATGGCTCACTCTACTCCAAGCTCACTCTACAAAAAGTTAAAAGATAAAATGAATATGAATTACATTCCTTTTTCCTTTATATACATGCATATTTAGGTCACTTTTTTAGAAAGAAAAGAAGTTCTTTTTATTTAAACTGGCATATTTGGAGCTAGCGAACTCCATTTTTGATGCCATTTATTGTATTGGAATCATGGTTCCACTCCCGTTCTCATCACATGTCTATCATCAGGTGGCATGGTACTTGGAAATTCCCTATGATGGACTTGTGCAGTTCGATGTGGTTGGATTGCTACCTTGATTCCACCTCTGTAAAGCAAGCGCAGTCAAGGGGGGCATACATCTACCCTCAAATTTAATTTGCTAGGCAAGTTAGATAAGAGGACTATTTTTGAGCTAATAACAAATCTATGATGTAGGATGCAGTTCCTAACATTGTGGTTTTTCAGGTAACTACAATGGGGGCTTCATTCTCCCTAACGAATCCATATGAGTATCCTTTTATAAAGTTACTTTTTGAAGTACTTTAGCTTGCATATGCACATAGTGTCATATGGGCTCTAAAGTGGGGGCTAAATGTAGTGTATAAAAATGCATATCTTTGCATTTTAACACTTAATTTGGACCTATTTTAGCACTCCCTTGCATTAAATTCCCTTTAGGTCACTTATTATGGGCCCTTAAGACCCCTTTTGGTGCATCTCGAGGCATATTTCAACTATAAACCCTGCCAAAATCCATAAACAACCTTTAATCTTGGTAACTCACCTTTCAAAATTGTAAAACAAGTCTTGTGGGACCAAGACACCCTTGGTGGCATCTTAGTCCCCCTTAGTGGGACCAAGACACCACCTAGGGCATCTTAATCCCGAAGGATTTATTTTCGAGAATTAAGAGCGAGAAATGAAAATATTTGAATTAATTTGACATTTTGTCAGCCTTTAGGATCTAATAACCAGGTTATTAGATAGGAGTGCCTATAAAAGTAAGATTCACACCCCATTTTCAGATAAGAAAGGAAGAAGCAAGTAAGTAAGAAGAAGAAAGTTGAAGGAGAGTTTCAAGAAGCAAGGAATTGAAGTCTTGGAGCAACCTTCTATAGTGTTTTTGTAGGTTTCTCAAATCCATTTTCAAGCCAAGATATAGCATTACCAAAGACTAATGATGGATGCTTATGGAGGATCATGAGAGATTCTAGGTTGGAGATGCAACTAGCCATACTTCCAAGCCTAAGGACTTGTTTCTTGAGTGATTCCATCTTCCATTGTTGTTCTATTTTCTACCTAAGGAAGATACATTTCATGTTTATGACTTATTAAGGTGATTAAAGATCTCCTTTGTAGGTCAGTTTCATTGGCATCTTAGGAATTATATTCTAACATATTTGAGCAAGGTTTCTCCATGTTATAGCTTGCATAACCTTAGACAAACTTAAGATTAGGACACACACATTTCCATTTTCAGATCTATGTGTTATCACGGAATCTAGCAGCACTCGATCCACGGATAACCCCCCTATGAAACCAGTCCGTTTCCTAGGCCTGTGTGTTTCAAGCACGCAAAATGAGACAATATTAAATTGTCCTTAATGCGTGGTCTCTGATCTCACCTAGTCCATGTGAGTGACGATTAGCTCGAATTTCGAGATTGAAATATTTAAAACTCCCTTTAACCAAGAGTTAGTATTTTTCCTGCTTTTGGTGCTCGAGCAATGTTTTTCACCACCTTTGCACCTATTTTTGTGTTTAACACTTTTTGGTGCTCGGGCGGTGATTTTCACCGCCATGGCACCTAATGCACTTTTTGCACTCTCAGTGCTAAGGTGGTGAAAATCACCGCTCGAGCACCTAATCATCAGTTAACTTAAGTTTTTGTCCCACATTTAATATGTGGGATTTAAGTTAATTTTTTATGTATTTTTGCTCAAAGACGAGTTATTTTCACTTGTTGTTTCTCATACCTCTCCTCCCATCACTCCAATGCTTCTTGTTTTCTTTCCTCGACTTTGAATCTTTGTTCCTCTCCTCCAACTCACATATTTCACTTCAAACTCTTCGTCATTGCCTAGTTGTATCAATTTGAGGTACTTGCATTGCTTTCTTCCTTTCGCTTTGTCACTCATCCTTCTTTTTGTTGGTCGAATGCTTTCTTTCTCATTTTTGGACATTATTGTTCATGTTCATTGTTACTTCATCGGTCTGTTCCTTTTTTCCAAAACCTCACGCCCTTCGTCGCCAGTTTCTCTCTTTGAAACCCTAGCATTTTCATTTTATTCCCCACCCTCGTATCATGGCGAAGAATTTCTCCGCCTTTACACATGATAACAAAATTGATGAGTTTGATGTCAAGGCGGTAAAATTCACCGCCATGACACTCAAACTCATGAAAATATCAAAGTGTCATGGCAGTGATTTTCACCACTATGACACTCAACTCTCCTTGCAACTCAGTGCTATGGCGGTGAAAATCACCTCCAAGACACTCCGATCGCCAAAACTAAGTGTTAAGGTGGTGATTTTCACCGCCGTAACACTTAGTCTTTTTTTTTAATTATTTCTTGGTGCTCGAGCGATGATTTGCACTGCTTGAACACCAAAGAACATTACCTCTTGGTGTCGAGGCGTTGATTTTCAGTGCTCAAGCACCAAAATCCACATTATCTCCATAACATTTCAAACATGTATTTTTCACCACTTTAGCTTTCACCTCGCCATCCATGCTCCATTTTCCGCACCATATGGCCAAACCATAGTTGCTCCATATCGCCTACTCGTTTCACTTTTCCCCATGTGGCATATCTTTCCTAACACCTGTGGATCCATCATTCTTGTAGTTAACTTCAAAATTTATTAGGAGGTCTTCAGAGGTAGGAAAACATTAGTCCCGACTCCTTTAAATGACAGCTAAAATGCCTCCATCATCTCCTAAAGGAAAAGGAAAGATGAAGTATAAATACCAGGGCATTTTCCCTCCAACTATGGTGTTATCAAAAGTAGATGAAATCAAGGATACCGAGATTGGTCACCAAGATCTGAAAGATTTCATGAAGAGGATTCAAAAAAGACCATGGGATGAAAATCTAAAGGCCATTGCTCAAAGTAATCTCCATTTGGTATCCACCTTCCCAAATTCTGCTCATCACACCGAATTTGTGCTTCTAGTTGCAGCTCATTATATTCAAGAATATAAAACTGTAAGAGATTCTGCAGGTCAAGTTGTGGTGAAGCTCGATGGTGAATTTTTTGATATTGTCTTCAAAGTTCCACACATGGAACAATATACACCTGTCACAATTCAGAAGGCTCAGGATATTTTTGATAATGATTTGGTCAGGGCTAAAACATTTATTAACACACAATGGTTGAAGACTCCTACACATGTTGTATCTAGATGGCCTAAGGGACTTCCTCAGAGTGACTTCAAGGAGGATGTAAGAGACATGATCACCCTTTTAAGCAGAGTTAAGGGCTTACGTGAATCTTCTCATTTTCAAGATTGGATGTACGAATACATCTGGATAATCAGGAGGAGGAAAGTGCTTATTGACTGGGGAACACAGATTAGTGATGAAATCCATGAACAACTGATTAATGTGCCCACCACTCTGAAATTCGATATAACCTCTTATTTGGTGTATGCGGCTGCGGTGATCAGGCAGTTCCCAGGTTTTTTTACTAAGGGGAACAAACACTCTACCCCCATATATGAATATTACTACCAATTGAACTTGAGAGAAATATTCCACCATTTTAGGAGGGTTACGGATGCTTTCTTTACTCCTTTGTTGTTCACTTTTGATCCTACTCTAGAAAAGAAAAGAATCTCACATGAAGCCTACAAAGCAGTCAACAAGGTTGGATGTGTCTCTCTACAGTTCCCAACCTTTACTTATATAAGAGTAGGTTGTTTCATTGGGTGCCCCTACATGCTTCCCAGGTATCCTTCAGATAAATGGATCCTCATGGAGTTGTGTAGACAATTGATTTCTATACACAAAGAACGGTAGAGGATACATAAACCAGGTTTCAAATTTACTCTAACCATTGGTAGGTAAACTATCAAAAGTGTACAAAAGTCCAAGAATGTTGCAACAAAAATGAAAATAATGAATATCAAGACCTATAGGTATAGGCGTGACTTTGACTATCGAGATCTAAAGAAAAAACTCAAGAAAGGTCACAACCATGTTTATCATTTTGAAGACATATGGGAAGACTGTAGAGATGAGGAAGATGTCTGTAAGATGGATTATTTTAGATTGACAGTTGATCAGATCAGGGCCCTTAGTATAGATGACTTGCTTGAAGACTTCACTGATCCTGGAGACATCCTCAATTTTACTTATGATGAAGATGAAGTTGCCAGGAAGCCTTTACCCCCGGTACAAAGGTCAAAGAAAGAATGTGTTTACATGAGGGAAAGGCTAGCCCCTATTCTACATAACACAACAGAGTGGCTTCATAAACATGGATATCAAATGAAAGCCTTTAAAACTGATTCAGAGGTAAAACCTCCCAAAGAAAAATCCAGTCCACGGTTGGAATCTCGTGCCAAAGATAAGCAGGTTGCGATTCCTTCTTCATCTCGAAGAGGACCAAGGATCAAATTTACTATGGGAAAGAATACTACACAGACCGCTGAGGTACAAGAAACAAGAGCTACCACATCACATACAAAAGGAAAGGATCTTGTTTCTGAAGAATTGTCCTCAGATGAAGAAGGAGGAGATATAGAGTTTGAATCCGAAGAATCAGAAAGTGAAGAGTCTGGGGAAATAGAGTCAAACGAAGAAGAAGAAAAATCCCTTGAGGAATCTCAAGAAGAAATTGAGAAAAATAAAGAGGAAGAGCTCAATCAGGATGAGAAAATTTTATCCCCTCCTTGAAATGAAACTGAAGATATTCCTACATCTTCACCAGGCCGTGCCAACATTCCTCACACTCCTCCAACACCCAAGACTCCTGTTCCTCCCATTCCTTCTTCTCCTCTTCCTACTATAGTAACAGGAGTAGAAAATATTTCTTCCCCACTTGCAATATCAATCGTGTTGGCTTCTTCTACATTTGTCCTAACACAAACTATTAATGTTCTATCCAATTTGCTAGTTTCTATCCCCAACTTGTCATCCCCATCTTTTGACATTTCTTGTGAAGTTGAATTTAATAGATTCATGGATGAATATTTGTAGAGTCATATTGGTGTGCAAATAACTGGGCCAATAATGACTACTACAACACCTATAGTTACAATCCCAACCATTTCTCAAGGAGTCACAACAACTCAAGAATTAGCAATGTCAGCGGACATATATACTTCCTCCCTCCCTCCTTGGTTGGTGTCATAGGTTCCTAAGTGGAAGAAATAGATGATCTCCCCTGATGAGCTGGACCTTGAAGAAATACCTCCACCAAAGATCAAGGAGAAGAAAAAGGCAAAGATTCTTTCAAGACTTCATATTGATAAAGCTGGTCAAAAGTTTGTTGAGGTAGGTTTTCCTCCACAACAAGAAGGTGATATAAGTATGGAGGATTACACTATTCAAAGGATACAACTTGGGAAGGTAACTAATGAAAGTTCCAAGGTAGATGCCCAAGTAGTGTTGGATGCCCTTGCAGGAAGGCTTGACAAGATGGAACAAGCCAAGAATCTATACAAAGAAAAGGCAGAGCGTTATGCAAACATTTTGAGAAACATATCAGGATATTCTACTGGTGATACCCAAACTATGACCTTGGTGAATGTTGAAGAACCGTCAGTACAAAAAGTGGATAAGCTTGCATCTAAAGGTAAAGTGTTGTATGATTTTATTGATGAAATCTTAAATCACAGTTCATAGGTTATAGCCATTGCAAGTGAGAAAAATGTACAAATAGCCAAGCTTCAACTTGAACTTGATAAAGAAGAAGGTTTACTATCCAAGGAACAACAAGAAATGGAAAAAGGCTTGTCATCATGGTTGTAGATGAAAGATCTCAAACTCAGAAAATTAGTGAAGAATGGGATTATCCCTAACAAAGATAAATATGTGGAGGTGAAGGAATCACTAAAACATAGAATACATGTAATAAAGTCTTTAATTGATGATATTCACTAGGTACAGGAGGACGTTGAAGGTTACCATGTTCTTCTGATAAATGGAATGGAGGAGTTACCAGGTGATCTCCTTGATGACAATCATACCTTTCTCCCTCTCAGTGAGATAATACGAGTTTTCAAAGAATCCGTTATGAAGCAGGTAGATGATAAATATTTTTCAAAGAATACCACACATAACATATGTGATATACGGCTATCTCTTGATTGTCTCAAAGCTCATCTACAAAGGTGCAAGAAGATTTGTTCATCTGCCAAGAAAACGATCACCAAAATACACACTCTTGTAGATTACATGGTTGGACTAGATGAAGCATTCCTTCAGGAGACTACAAAGAAGTATGAAGACTTCCATGACCAGAGCAAAGAACAATAAATTCTTCTTTTTGTCTCTAGTGTTCATCAATTTTGATGTGCCTTACCATGCATATTGTAAATAGTTTTTGACATCTTAAATGTCTTTTTTTAAAGTGTAATTACACCGAAAACATGAGATGTAATTACATAGAAATAATTTACACTTTGAATTAGTCACTATAAGGGTTTCCTATTTTTACTCAACTGATTTCCTAAATTAGCTCTTCCCTCTTTTCTATAAATAAGAGGGATTTCTATTGTAATTTTTACCTTTTGATATTTTTCAACGGAGTGCTGCCACTTTGAAACAAGCATTGAAACTTTGTGTTCAATATTGCGAAGCTGAATTTAATCAATAAAGAAGGAAGTTACATGCCAGACTTTGTGTTGGAATCAATTCTCTTTGGATTTGAGTAAGATTGGTGGTGATTAGCGAAAGATATTTGGAGGCCTTCAAATAGTTCATGTAAACTTTGTGTTGCATCTATTGTTTGAATTTAATTTTATGTGTGGATGTTTTGGTTGAAAGATCTACAAGACTTTGTGCTTGTAATCGTTCATGTGGTTCGAGGAATTGTTGCATCTAAGAAGACTTTGTGCTTCTAATGTAGCAAATGATACATCTTCTACAGATCCAACATTGAAAAAGCTACGGAACAACTTTGTGCCTTCGTGAGCTTTCCCTTTTCCTTTTCCTTTTCTTTTGTTATTATAAATCATATATGGTAACTCTATGCTTTGCTTTGACAATATAGAGATATTGGAATTACTGCTTTTTGTCACATTTCAGTTATTAGATCTAGGACTTTTAAATCGTGAAGCATTGTAAACATCTTCTCTGAAAAAAGAGAGAAGCATGAATGTAACACACACCCCCCCCATTTCGTAAGTGTAGTGTACATTTTGTAAGTACTTTCTTAGTTTTACTATAGCTTCTATTAGCTGTAAGAAGGGTGCCTCCCCTTTCTGAGAGGAGAGATTATATCTCACATAGTTGTGGTTGAAATCTAGATAGCGTAATCTATTGAAAAGTTGATTACATTATTTTCACCCAACACTATATATTTTCATCAAGGTTTAATTACCAAACAAGGGGTTTGACCAAGGTAAACCCCCATAAATAATTAATCATATTTTCTTTGTTTTATAGGTTATTTGCAGGTTCAAATTTGAAGATTCAATGAAGAAGGAAGCGCATACCTTGGACCTCAGGATCACATTTAGAAATTTCAAAAATTCAAAGCGAGACTAAGTCAGCAGCAAGGGTGTCTTAGTCCTCCAAGTGGAATTTTGTAGAGATTCTTTTGGATCCTGTTCCAAAATTTGTAGATTTTTCATTTGCCTCAAAAAATAGCAGCAAGACTAAGCCAACAGTAAGGGCGTCTTAGTCCTCCATAGCACATTTTGACAACATTTTTGCATTTTTAGAATCCGCATCACATTTCCAGGCTTCCCAGGTACACACATCCTAATTTTATGTTGCTTAATTTCATCATTTTCATCCTTCATTTATCTTGCATTATTAGGTTTTGTAAGTTCAATATTAAGTTGTCTTTTCCAAGCTTTTGCTTGGTGGTGAACCCCTCAAAGCCTAAAAGAACCCCCCTCCTAGGTCTTCCTTTTTGAGAATTGACTCACCTTTAAGTTTGATAGTCAATCCAATTTAGATCCCTAGGACATTATTGAGTGGCCTAAAAAGAATAGTTGGCATTTTCCATCCCGCCATTTTCTCTTTGGTTCAAGAATATTCTATTTTTGGAGCCAAATAGAAGAATATTCCAAGGGAATATTCTTTATGCAAGTGGATGGGTGAGGAAAATTACTAATTAGTTAATTAAAACAAAGTTTTAATTGTGCAAGTTGAGTGAATTTAGGATTATCATTAAATAATTAGTTTATTTAATGAAAGGGGGAAGTGACATTTAAT
This sequence comes from Sequoiadendron giganteum, assembly GCA_007115665.2. Taxonomy (NCBI): domain Eukaryota; kingdom Viridiplantae; phylum Streptophyta; class Pinopsida; order Cupressales; family Cupressaceae; genus Sequoiadendron; species Sequoiadendron giganteum. The sequence goes on along the minus strand of CM021105.1, from coordinate 331,299,027 downwards.
TAAATGATTTAGATTATTCAATTAAACAAGAGGACATAAGGGGGTTTAATTTAAATAATTTGCGTTATTCAATTAAACTAGATGAAATGTTAATGTGAAAGGGTGGGAATTAACCTAATTAAATTAATTAGATTAATAATTGAAAATGATGTATTTAATTAAATAACTAGGCTTATTTAATCCAACAGACAAAAAAAAGATGAATTTTAAGACGAAACGATTTTAGTGACCAGATTCATGTGTTTAATATCATTCAGGATAATTTTAAGTGTCTACATTTTTCCCCCCTTTGAAGCGAGGTAACTATTACATTGGTCCAAAGATTAATTATTTTTTGATTAATATTTCTTCTTAGATCAAAAAATAAAAATTCCTAATTTTCTGGATGCCCCATTGTTATCCCAGTGAAAGGAATTAAGCTAGTTCTCTGCCCCTTCAAGAGATCGGGCATAAATTTAAAATTTGGGGTCGATGTCATGACAAAGGTTCAACACTAGGTCAGCTTAGAGAGAACAAAAGATACTTCTTAGAAAACTCATATGTTTGATGTAGATAGATTTTATGATGTATAGACAATCATCAACCATGGGTAACCTCATGTATATTTTGATGTATATCGCATAGATTCGATACTTGGATAGAAATTTTAGTAAAGATAGAAGAATAAGATGGATGGAAGTCGAAGAATGAGATGTAAATTGATTAACCATTGTTTTGAGATTGATTCAAAAGTTCAACAAACTTATGATCATTCAAGACTTAATTAGATATGGTGACAAAATTGATGATATGCTCATTTCAAGGACTGGGATACTTCATCATTACTTATTTTTGATATAACACATAGATATGATGCATCATGATATTGATAAACATGATGGCGTTATATCTAATGCAATGGACTTTGACTCTACAAATAGATAGGATAATCCTTGTTCACACCTTGACATACAAAAACCTTGTTGGAATGTAGTTTAGAAGTGTACTGTAAGAAAAAGTAGCCCTTTTTCACACTTAATTTGAGAATGAATAATTAATGATAAAATAAACCTAATTGTGCCTTATTTAGGGTGTTGTAAAGTGTATCCTAACACTTTCACACTAATCTAGGGCTTTATTAATTAATTGGGCTTATTTATACCTTAATTGGTCCTATTTTGCATCTAGGTAAAAGTATAGAGTTGTGTCACACTTTTATAAAGGAAACGGCCAACACTGATCTAACTTTTAAACTTGAATCACTAGAAAGTGGCATATATGTTTTGAATTTTGAAATGATGTAAATTATTAAAATGTGTATTTTTATGTTTGTACTTTTTTAACAAAATTAAAAATTATTTGAATATAGTTTTTTATTATAAATTAACACTATAATTTAGTTGCTGATAAAATGCTGAAAAATGACGTTACATGAGACATCAAGCTTTATATATTAATTTTTCTTTTTTTTCCCTTCAAATTTTTTGTGTATATTTATAACTTGAAACTTTAGGGCATGAATATATTTTTTTGCAATTTTTAAACATATATATTTTTCAATAAATATTTAAATGTGCGTGTATTAAAAAATGACTGTTTCCACTCGACGTCAAATTTTATATTGAATATTTATCTAAAATAGAAAAAAATATATACTATCTTAATCTAGATTCTTTTATCTAGGGCATCATATTTTTTAATTTTTTAAGGTTTTAGTATTTTTCTTGACATGGTAGTCAACCCAATATTTTTGTGTTGATAACCTACTTTTCGTAAAATATAAAAATAAAATATAAATAATAATTAAACTATTAAAATAAATAAATATTTGGAAATTTCACTTATGGATCTACAAAAGGGTATTTTTACATTTTTTTTAAAATGTTATTTGTATGAGTAAGAGTTGTTGAAACATTAAATTTTTCAAATAATTTCATTTTTTAGTAAATTGGCCTTAAAGTGGTGCTACATATGCATTTATCCAACAATTTTAGTTGGAAAAGTTGTGGACATATTTAATTTATCTAGAATGAATCTTACTAGATCATATGTTTGACCAAAATTGATTTTTAGTTATAAATACTAAAATTCACTTGTGCTTATAAGTTGGCCGAAAGTGTGACATAGCTTTGTACTTTTACCCATATACAAGCCTTATTAATTGCATCTTTCCATGGATAATCTTGACACTTATCAAATAACCAATCATAATTCAGTGTTTTGGGTCATGTGTTCCAAATCTGGTGATCTAGGACTCATATGCCACCTTAGGCATATGAGTCTCGCCTAGCTCTTGGGACCTAATTTCAAGTTTCACATTAAACAATACTTTTTTTGGATTTTGTGCCCCAGTTTCACATTAAACAAAACCTTGGGCGTATGAGTCCCACTCTAATGAGGACCCATTTTGAATTCAATTCTTGGTGTTATTTTATCCTCCTAGATCTCATGTCATCTTGTAGTGTTGTAATTTTGAGAAATTTGGCATAAACAAGTATAAATACAAGGTTATTTCACATAGTTTCATCCTACAACCTCATAAGAAAAAGAATAATTTCACAAGAGAATTGAAGAGAATTTCCTAGGCACTCGAGGGAAGATTTGTAGAAGATTATTGCAACAATTCAAGATCCATTATCATGTCAAAGGCATAATGCATCAAGCATGTTATTGAGCTAGTGTTGTGATGTAGCATTCAAGATCCAAGCTAGGTATTATTCTACATCTAATTCAAGATCAAGATCTACATTCTTCATGGCCACTTCATGTAATATTGCAGATTTACATTCCAAGACATCATTCAAGGTTTCATGTTTCATGTTCATGTTTCATTGTTTCATCACAAGGTTTAATTGCCTAAATAGGGTTTGACCAAGGAAAACCTTTATTCCCTAACAATCAACAAGTTTTTCTCTCTCTACATGTGTGATTGCAGATCTAGGTGTTTTGGAGGTTGAAGACTAAGTTGCAAGATTAAAGAAATTTATCAAGGTTGTCATCTTCATGAAAAGTCACCTACAAGACAAAAAACAAGCTTTCAAACTCGGAGGTTTGACAAGAGAGAAGCTATAAAATATCACTAGAGAATATCAAAATTCTATCCAAACCTTAATACTAGGACTAAATCACCACCTTGGGCGTATGAGTCTTGATACTACCTTTTTTCCATATTTCAGGAGATCTAGATCAGTCACCGAGAGATACTAGTTTTTGCACAGAAACCCTAGTCTGGGACTAAATCACCCATATTGGTGTATGAGTCCTAGTGAGCTTCAAACAACAAAATTATAGGGTTTCAAAGCTTGTTTTGATCACATCTTTCTTCTAGGTACCCCTCTGTTCATTCTCAGTTTATTGTCCTGATTTTTAGTTTCATTTCCTTGGTCATTTAGCTAGATTTGCACATTGCATCCATCTTCTTCTTTCCAAGCCTTTTCTTGGTGGTTAACCCCATTTCATCTTTAATCACACCCTTAGGACACATTATTGTAGATATATTTCCCTCATTTCCATCCCTAGATTGAGATCTCTAAGGTTTCCTTGAATGAAATTTGAAGGAAATAGGTGGAAAGGTCCTAAACCCTAGTTCTATCTTCCAAAAATATAGGACCCCCTATTTTCTAGGTTTCATTTCGGTGAACCTAGCCTTTAGAACACCTTATTTTCTGATTTGGAGTGCATCATAGTCCTAGATCTGGCTTACATTAACTTTGCATTAGGTCTTGCATTAGTTAATTTGCATCTAGGATTTCTAAATTTTGCATTAGTGAAAGTGCATATAGGTTGCATTTTTGCCTCTTGCATCATTTAATTTCACTTGAAATCTATAATTGCACTTATCCTAGACAACATTCAAACCAAAAAACCTAACATTCACTCATAATTTGCTGAATTTGGTGCAAAAACACTAATTCGGGACTCATTCGCCCCTTCGGGTGATTTAGTCCTTGAACAAGTTGGTTTTCCTACTTTCTTGGAATTTTGTGTTGTGTATTTTACAACATTTGAACCCTTCAAAAAACCTAACTAGGACTCATATGCTCCTCTGGGTGAATTAGTCCCAGATCAGACCTAAAACTACCATTTATAACATTAAAAACATCATTTTTGTACTTTTGTTTGATGTTATTGAATAATTGTTTCATTTTGTTGAGTTTTTGTTACATGCATTTCATTATATCTTGCTTAATTTGGTTCATTTCATGCATTTCTTAATTTCAAATTTACATTTACAATATTTCATTTTCAGATTGTCTCATAGTGTAATCAATAAATTACCTTGTTTAGAGTCTAAAAATTTGCATCTACACATTTCATTCTAGGTCATTTCATTGCATTTTAAGTCTCTTTCCATATTAATTTTGCATAGATTAATTTTCACTAATGTTAGTATCTGTCTTTTCCAAGTTTTCAAAGAAAAAGTTAGTCAATAAGCATGTTAGTCATCCATTCAATACATTTCCTAGTTGTGAGAGTCTCTTAGTGCAAGAGAGTGAAAATGTTGATGCTTGCCTTAAATATTCACCTCCTCCTATCTTTCCTATATGTGGGAATGATGTGATAGAAGAAGATACAATCATAGATAACCATGAAGATCATAGTTGTCCTTCTCTTGATACCTCTCCTATTGGTGATGAAGGTATCTTGGTGAAAGAAGATGCAATCATTGAGAATCATGAAAGTATTTCTTGTCCTTCTCCTCCTCCCCCTTAGGAAGATATTATAACAATAGAAGATGAAATCATTTCCACTACTTTACTTACTTTACATTCCTCTCCCAACACCTCCCCTACTTGCAAGAATGCTTTGGTGAAAAAGGATACAATTGTGAACGACCATGAATATTACATTTGTGAGGTGGACATGTTGGTGTTAATATATCTAATGATTGGAGCTATGACAATCCTACCTCTCCCACTTGGGAATAGATTATGGGACAAAATAATGTAATCATAGATAACCATGATAATCATACTTGTTCTTCTCCTAATATCTCCACTATTGGTAGAGAAGATACTTTTACGTTAGAAGGTCAAAGCAATGAGAGTCATGAGAATCTTAGTTGCCTCTCTTCCCCTAGGGAAAAAATTATTGATAAACAAAACAATCCAAGCATTGATAACTCCCTTACTTGTGATGAAGTCATTTTAGAAGAACCAAACATTGAATTTCATGAACATCTAGGTTGTTGCTCTCCTAAAAAATCTCCTCCTAGGGAGGATATCATGGTGTAAGAAAATGAAAACAATAGTTATGTGACTTCATTAGATGATGATGAAAATATGACACTAGACTCCCCTTCATTAGAAAGATATCAAACCAAAATCTTTGAGGTACATTGAATGTGCAAGTGTCCATTAGATCCACCTTGACTATTAGACCTCCTAAATACCCTGTGGAACATCCTAACAATATTCTAATTCTTTACCCACCATCACACAAACCACAAACTTAAAACAAACCCAAATTTATCCTTTACCCACCCTCAAACCAACCTCCAACTCAAAACAAACCCATCTTCATCCTTGAACCACCTAAGAATAATGTGTCACAGTAGTCGAGTTACAATACCATTTCTCATACATATAACACTAGAAACAATCTGCAAACAAGACAAACACCTTCAACATACCTCCCATTGCCTAACCCTATCTTTCCTAGTACCCCTCGTTTGCCTTCACATAATGAAAAGGAGTACAATCTTGTTGAACAACTAAAGAATTTTCCTGCTAATATATCATTATGGGACCTTATTCAAGCCTCCCCTCATTATCATAACATGATTCAAATTTTCTTACAAGCCCCCCCCCTAATGTGCAATCAAATGAAGTAGCAACCCAAATTCAAGCTATAACTTCAGTCAACTTAGATATTACTTTCCATCAAGATGAGTTACCCTCTCTAGAAGTGTAAGAACAAAATGACACATTCATGATAATAGCTATCTATACTAGTTTGGGAATAAAAATATCCCTTGTTGACAATGGCTCCGCCCTTAATGTGTGTAGTGTGACCCTTTTGAATAGACTTGCTGTGGATAAGTCAAAAATTCAACCCGCCTCTTTATCTATTCAAGGATTTGAAAATGTAGGAAAGCAACCACTCGGTGTGGTCACTTTTCCTATTACAGTTAGAAAGGCTACATTACAAAACCCTATCCATGTTATGCCTCATGAACTTTCATATAACCTTCTTTTAGGTAGACCATAGATTCATGAAATGCAAACAATGCCTTCTACTCTTCATCATAAAATGAAGTATGTCTACAACAACAAAGTGCATACAATCAATGCCGACCTTGAACCAAACAATTGTTTGAACATTGAGAAAAACAAGAAAAATCCTTTGAAAACACTGACACCAACTACACAAGTGAAACTCGTGCAACGAAAATAAAAATAAAAATATACTGAGGAAGTCATGAAGCTATTAGAAGATGATTGGGGTTCCTTAGATTTCACAACATTCATGGGTGAATACAAGATCATAAAGAAAGAGTTTGAAAAGGGAAAATAAAAAGCGATAATGTCAACAAAAAATTTGGAAGACCCTTCGAAAGCATCCACCTCAACCACATTAGAACAAAATACAATAAATTACATAACAAACTTTGATGAAGTTGATAATGAGCAACCACTGAATCCAAAAGAAATGAAAAATCTTTATAATATTTTTCTATGAAGTTATGAAACAAATTGGGTATAGTGTAAAAGGATGTGGTGTTAGAGAAAAAGGTATTTGTGTCCCTATAGAGCCTAACACGCAATAAATGACTAATGGTCTTGGTTATTGTCCCTCAAAAGAAACAAACAAGATCCTTCACTTAATGTCAACACTATTACAAAAGATTCCTCTAAGCCAACTTTAGCATTAATGCATCCTGAACTGATAGACACTAGTGGTCTTGATTATTATCCTTTGAAACAAATGAAAGAAACAGAGAAATCCTAGCTTAATATTAATTTCATCACGCAAAACACTAATGATTAGAGTTCATTAGATTTTAAACCCTCCTATAAAGGAGAGAACAAAATATCACAATCTAAAAAGTCTTGTGTAGGTATGACACCTTGTACTAAGCAAGAGATATCTACATCACAAAATAAAGCAACATCTTCTACTTTTGATCAAGAGAGTATCTTGTCGAGACTCCTCCAAGATCATTTGATATCTCTCCCTCCAATAATACGAAGGAAATTTTACTACAAGAGTTCATTTTTTGCATATCATAGAGTTCATGGTCATTCTTCTAATGCATGTAAGGCTTTAAGTGATAAAATTAAACATCTTAAGGATTAGTGTGTTCTTCCTTGTGTTGAGGCACCTAATTCCTCAAATTGATACCAATTTTGACTCTAGCATGTTTCTCATCAATAATCTCAGCTCATCCTTGTCTTGCACTAAGTAGGGGTAAGGGGTTAGGTTATCCTTGTCCTCGTATGACACTTGTCACTATATATTTTGGCTAGTTGACCACCTTCCATGTATATATAAGAACAAGCTTGGGATGTGGACGACATGCCTTAAGTTGGCTCACATGTAATGTACTGAATTTTGGGGGAAACCCCTTATCCATGATGTAGTTTTATTTAGAAACATATGACTTGGCATAGGGCTTTTTGAATAACCTCTCATGTCTTCTTCTACTTTAAAGTAATTTCTCACAATAATGGTGTTTTCAACCACTTTAAAGTGGGGGTATACATCAACACTCATGTTTCATTGTGTGATTTTCTTTATTTTTGTGATGCGTCCTTTTCTTGGTGGTGTAATAGGGCTTGATATCCTTTGAGAGTGTGATATTTCTTTGATTTTTCCTCTCTTGGAGATATTAAGCGTGATATTCCCTAAGAAGAGACCTTACATGAACTCAACAAAATTCCTTTGAACATACTTTACACTATTTTGCATTTATGATAATTGTTACATTGCCACCTTGCATAACACACTTTGCTTGCCTATGGAGCCATCTTGTTTGTTCGTGGGTTTTAAGCATAGAAATTTGTGCTTGCCTCATGAATCCTATTATCTATTGTGTGGCACCTTATCAAATTTATCTGGAGGTATAGCTTTGATATGTTTGTACATATGGGAGTCGAACTTAGGTGTGACTTTCCCATAGCGACTTGCTTGTGTGTGTGAGGACATACTGACCATGTGAATATGTGTATCATCTCTCTAGGGACTCACCTAGTGGATGAACCGAGTTTCCACTAGCCCTTGTGAGCATGCATTTGGTTTTCATAGTAGACATCATGTTCCACTTGTAAGCCACCCGTTTTGGATACTCACCCAACGAACAACCTTAAGTTTCATTGCCTCAGAGTGAGCGTGCATTTTTGGAAAATTAGCTTAGATTTGATCCACAGTGTGTGAGACAAATGGTCAAAGCTTGATCCAAATTTTATTTCTTTTTATTTCATATTTATGTCTTTGACATTGCATGTTTGTGTATCTTGTTTTGCTGCATATCATACACCTTGTGTGTGTCACTTTGTGCTTATGTTGGTTTGACGTAGGATCTTGGACCCTGGGGGCTTGACCACCCCCTTGATCTTTGTCATCCTATACCATCCACATAGATACATGTGGACCCCTCTTGAATGTCTTTTTAGTGTGAGTTTGAAGCAAGTTCCTCCTCTCACTAAAGTGGGGGCTAAACATAGTGTAGGAAACAATATCCCTTTTTCACACTTAATTTGGGAATGGATAATTAATGATAAAATGAACCTAATTGTGCCTTATTTAGGGTGTTTCAAATTTTATCCTAGCACTTTCACACTAATCTAGGGCTTTATTAATTAATTGGGATTATTTATGCCTTAATTGGTCCAATTTTGCATCTACAAGCCTTACTAATTGCATATTTATGTGGATAATCCTGACACTTATCAAATAACCAATCATAACTTAGTTTTTTGGGTCATGTGTTCTAGATCTAGTGATCTGGAACTCATATGCCACTTTTGGCGTATGAATCCCACCTAGGTCTTGGGACCTGATTTCAAGTTTCACATTAAATAGGACCTATCTTGGAGTTTGTACACAAATTTTGAGCCACTAGGACTCATAAGCCACCTTGGGCATATGAGTCCCACTCTAATCAAGACCCATTTTGAATTTAATTATTGGTAGGATTTTATCCTCCTAGATCTAATGTCGGCTTGTAGTATAATTTTGAGAAATTTGGCATAAACAAGTATAAATACAAGGTTATTTCACATAATTTCATCATAGAAACTCATAAGCAATTAAGAGTACTTTCACAAGAGCATTTATTAGGAACTAAAGGGAATATTTGTAGAAGATTATTGCAACAATTCAAGATCCATTATCATGTCAAAGGCATAATGCATCAAACATTTTGTTGACCTAGTGTTGTGATGTACCATTCAAGATCCAAGTTAAGCATTGCTCCACATCTAATTCAAGATCAAGATCTACATTCTTCATGGCCACTTCATGTTAGATTGAAAATTTATATTTCAAGACATCATTCAATGTATCATTGTTTCATCACAAGGTTTAATTACCTAAATGAGGTTTTACCAAGGAAAACCCCTATTCCCTAACAATCAACAAGTTTTCTCTCTCTCTCTCTCTCTATATATATATATATGTGTGATTATAGATCTAGGTGTTTTGGAGCTTGAAGACTAAGTTGCAAGATTGAAGAAAGTTATCAAGGTTGTCACAAGGTTGTCATCTTCACAGAAAGTCACCTACACACTAGAAAACAAGCTTTCAGACTTAGAGGTTTGACAAGAGAGAAGCTACAGGAGATCACCAGAGACTACTAAAATTTCAGCCAAACCCTAATACTGGGACTAAATTACCACCTTGGATGTATGAGTCCTAGTACTACCTTTTTCTAGATTTTAGGAGATCCATATCAGTCACTGAGAGATACTAGTTTCTACACAAAATGCTAGTCTAGGAATAAATCACCCAAACTAGCGTATGAGTCCTAATGAGCTTCAAACATCAAAATTCTAGGGTTCAAAAGCTTTTTTTGATCACATCTTTTTCCTAGGTACCCGTCTGTTCATTCTAAATTTATTGTCCTGATTTTTCAGTTTCATTTCCTAGGTCATGTAGTTAGATTTTCACATTGCATCCATCTTCTTTCCAAGCCTTTGATTGGTGGTGAACCCCCTTTCATCTTTAATCACACCCCTAAGACATCTTATTAAAGATCTATTTACCTCATTTCCATCCCTAGATTAAGATATCTAAGGTTTCCTTGAATGAAATTTGAAGGAAATATGTGGAAATGTCTTAAACCATAGTTCTATCTTCCAAAAAGATAGGACCCCTATTTTATAGGCATCAAGAAGTTTAGAGCATTTCAGACCAAAGCATACACAATAGTCAACAATCTATTCAAAACAACCTCCCTACACACAACTAAGCAAGTATTCACCAAATTTATTTTACAAGAACATCCCACAAGCACAACAAACGAAAGATAATGATCTATGCCCCATTCCTTTCTCTTTAAATCATTTTGATATAAATCATTGAGAGGTCCTTGAAATGGGTCAACAAGATAAATCATAAGACAAGATCAAAATGAACAAACAATCAATGCTATTTATATCTCTTTCCTAAGTAATGTGTTTTGTTTATGATAAGTATCCAAAGTGATTGCCAGTGATACTACCCATTGTAGGAAGGATGCATCCTAGGGTGGTAGGTTGATAGGTTGTTTGAAAGGATATTGATATAAAGTTTAACATCTTTGATAATGATCAAGGTTTTAATTTTTTTGACATTTAAGGTTCTACTTTTTCTGATTATTGTATGTGTTTTATGTTTGTGTTACCAAAGGGTGAGTGTGATGACCAACTTATTATGGATGGAAGTTTATTGCAAGTGGAAGCGAGATGCAATGTGTGGTTTTAGATTTTTTGGAATATTTCAATGTTTGGAGGTTGTTTTTCGTCATTTTGAATGTTTATGTGAATATTTATGTTTTCAGATTATGTGAGGCTATTTAGGGTTTTCTGAATGTTTCCAATGTTTTGAGTTTTTAGGTTTTCAAATGTTTTTGTGTTTTTAAATGTTTTTGTGTTTTCTGAGTTTTCAAATGTTTTTTTATGTTTTTTGAGTTTTTACCAAGACCTAAAAAGGACTAACCTAGGGCCTTAGGGGCTCACCAAAGATTAGCCTTGTCTATGTTATACATGTAGAGACCATGTAGTTCAATTGAATTTGATCAATAACCATTTATTGATGAGATATGAACACTTCATGGATTGTCAATTTATTATGACAGACTCCTAAAGATTGACCTAAAGTGTCTAGAGGCACATCAATGATGGCCTTGCCTACATTCAAGCTTAGAGACAACATAGTTCGACAAGGTATTTTTTCATTTTTTTATGTTTTGACCTATTTAGTGATTTTTGATTATTTGGATGTTTTGGATTTTGACTTTACAACTTTTAAAATGTTTTTTTTAATTTTTGGCTATACTAGATTTTGCAAGTGTTTTTAGATTTTTGATGAATTTTTCAAATGTGTTGGCATTTTATAAGATATTTTAAGATAACGATACCTAGATCTTGATGTCGATATCATGTTGTGAGATATAAGACATGGATCAAGAGTTATTTGAAAATAGGAGTGCAAGAACCTACCCCTAGTGTCTAGCAATATTTCATAGATCAATGGACAAACCAAGATAAGCAATGTATATGCAAAGAGATCAATATATTTTTATCATGCTAGATATGGGCTACTAGAATTAAAGAGAGAAAATGGTAAAGATCCTGTCAAGAGTCTACCATGAGTAGAGTTGAAGTATATGCCAAACCCTTTTCAAGATCAAGATAAGCTAGAATATCTAGACAAAGCTGGATTGGATGGATGGAGGAAACATTGGATTTATCATGACAAGGTTGAGATACTTTATTTTGCCAGGTTTTCATCATATTACATGCGCAAAGTTCCACCGTAGTGGTTTTTACTAGAGGACGATTTTTATTTTTACTATTTTCTTGATTTTTTTATTTTTTTGATAATTTTGATTTTCTAAAACATTTTACCCTCATGTTGAGCCACCTAGTTATACTCATGTAGAGGCCACTATCATAATGTGCCAACGAGTATCCTACGTGAAGAAGCTACTTTTCTAAGACACAAGCACTTGAATGCAACTTTTGGGAACTCTGATTTACCTTGTTGGTACCAGAATTAACATCATCTATGTGCACACATCACGATAGATTTCCTTCAAAATACTTATGATGAAGGGTAGTTTCCAACACATGGTCAATGTGAGAATTGGATATCATGAATGGAATGGACGGTGACATGCATGAAGGAATATGAGATGTATTGATCAATGGCTTAGAACCTTCGACTCTCCAAACTTGGGAATATGAGCGATGATGGGTGGGAATAGAGGTCTTTGTGGAATTAGTACCAATCACTAGATATACTTCATTCCTTGCTTGAGAATCTTTCTTTTGTATTTCATGACACTTTTGATGGATACTTTTCCATTTTGGACTTTTCCCCATAGTTTATTTGACTAATGGAGTATCATTGGGACAATTTTCTTTTGCATTATTTATATCCATTTGTATTTGCTTTATCCTTTCTGCTTTACTTCTTCATTTTATTTGATGACCTTCTCCTTGCTTTGATAGAATTCTTTCTTTTATGTTGGTCCTATTTGGTATGAGATGATGGTTGGATGATGATTCATGATACAACTGGTTGTAGTGTTGACAATATTTTCATCATAAGGATCCTTCATGCCCCCTATGTTGATGTTTGCATTAGACAAGATTTCCCCCAACATTGTAAAGGTACTGACAATATCTAATCCTTTGCCCTGATAATGTATCCTCTGATCCATAGCCACTGAATATGAATTGTCATGAACACATGATATTGTTATGGGTTTCTGCTATTTAGGAATATGAACTGTTTGCTCTAATTTTATGACATTATCTATTGATACTGCTTCAAAATATGTTGGTACTTATTTAGATGATGTTGATGATGCACAATCATTGTAAGGATCAATAATTTCAACCGCTACTTGCTCTTGTGTGGGAATATCAAGATTGGGAGACTCTTGTTTTGGATGAAGAACGTCTATATGTCCATCAGAAAGAAACATATCAAGGGTGATATTGAGGATATATTTGGAGTTTAAAATGGTTTGGAAGATGTCCCTCAGCTTTTGATGACACTCTAGGGATAGGGGTTCTTGATCTTGATTCGTTTCAAAGCAACTTTCATTATCCTCAAGAGCCTCCTCTTGACATGATCCTTGGGTAGATGATACATCATTGATAAAAGACTTCACAACATTTTGTAGGTATGGGTGTGATAAGGGATATTTCTTGCTCCTTTGGGACTTCTTCAATATGTCCTGTCATTGAGTCATATACGGTGTAGATATCACAATTTGATACATATTTGATGTCATTACAGTATGAAATATTGCTAGAATTCATTGAGTTTGAATTATGTTTTAAAATAGTATCTTGATACGTTTTTGATTCCTCATGTTGCGATAAATGAATGAAATGTATATTTCCCACCATGGTATCATGGGTATGGTTTATGTTATTTGAGGTTGATGCCTTTCCTAAATGTTTTGTTTTTGTATAACTAGGCATAGGGTTTGTGTAAATTTTCATATTGTCATTCCCAGATTTTTGATCAACATCAATATCTCCTTGTTCAATAAGATCTTGGATTAGATGCTTGAGTCTAAATTTTTTTTGTGTGTTATGACCTTTGTATTGGTGGAATCCACAAAAATGATCTTCTCTATAGCTAGGAGGTTTGACTTGTGGCGCTTGATAGTTTGAGAAATCTGGGAGAGTGATAAGGTTAGATTGTATCAATTTCTTCAACACATCCTCCATAGGTTCCCCTAAGGGAGTGAATTGTTGCTTAGGAGAACTATTTGTTCTCTTTGGTCCATGTTGAGTGTTTAAATCATTGATCATTGGTTTATTATTTGGTGGTGGTTTGGATGGTTGTTGTGTGTTCATGGTTTGGGTGTTTGCTTGCCTAGGAGCAGTTAAGACCACCTTTTCATCAACAACACCACCACTAGTAATATTTTTTTCTTGGCCAAAAAGTGGGGCTTGCCATTAGAACTATTGGATGGGGGTTGTCTTATACACTCATGTGCTCCCTTGTGCATTTAGGGCTCTCTCAATGTTGAGGGCCCTAGGGAAATTTTTTTCATAAATGGTGACACATTTCATCTTTAATTGGAAGGATAAATCTATGTCAACATTTTTTATGATGATCCCTACATGTTGTTCTTTAAGAATGGGCCACTCACTCTTACTATCTCTTTGCCTCCACCTTTGTGGGATATTAGAAAATATTTCTCCTTTGTTTTGCTTGAGAGTGTATAACTCTTCTAAGCTTACATCCATGTCTAGGTTGAAGGAGAAATGGTCTATGAACCTATCAATTATTTCTTGGAAGGTTTTAATTCCTAGAGGCAACTGTGAGAATCGATCAATTGTCAGGCCTACCAAATTGCGTGGGAAAAAGGTGCATCAAGTAAGAATCATTACAAGCCACTTCCATACACATTACGTGGAATTCCTTGATGTGATCCACAATTTTTCCCTTCCCTTTGTATTTATCAAACTTTGGGACCTTAAAGCCAGGTGGGAAAGTTATCATCGTGATGTTCCTATCAAAGGGGCATGGACATAAATTTTGTTGCATACGTGGTTTCTTGGTTTTTCCCATTTGAATGTCATGGATTTTCTATGTGAGTGCCTTGAGTTGTGATGACACATCATCTTGAGAATTTTGTGGAGGAGCATATGTGGTTTACTGTGGGATAGTGGATGAAGTGTAAGTGGTATTTTGATAGGATGGGGTGTTATATGGTGATCAGGGTGGATTATGATATCGTGAAGCTGATGGTGGTAGGGGTGGAGGTGTGTATGCTCCTTGTGATATTGGATTCACAATGTTTTGTTGGGGATAATAGCACAAACCCTATTATCGTTGCACAAGAATGTGTTTTTGTTGGGCATATTGTTGTGCTAGAAATGCTTGTTGTTGGGATTGTTGTTGTTGTTGTACGATCAAGGGTTGTTGCTGGGCTTGTTGTTGTTGTTGCACAATCAGGGCTTGTTTTTGAGCTTGTTTCTATTGCAAGGCTTGTGCCTGGGATTGTTGATAAGCTTTGTGTTGTTGTAAAGCTTGAGCTTGAGCTTGTTGTGCTTGTAGGGCTTGATCTTGAGCTTGTTGTCATTGCCATGCCTATTAATAAGCTTTCCTATTAATAGGATTTTTATGCTTGTTGGAAATCTTATGCTTGAGATTTTTTCTATTGCAAAGCTTGAGCTTGATATTATTGTGCTTGTAATGTAGGAGTGTTTTGATTTTGGGGTATGTGAGATGGATTTTGAGTGATCATGGTATGAGTGGGTTATGGGTTGATTTGAGATGGTTGTTGTGTGGTGAGTGGTTGGGGGTTGTTTTGTGCTATCATTCCTTGTGAAATTGTCGATTGGGATGGAGGAATGTAGGTTTGGGGCCCCGTTTGATTTTGCATGGCTTGGGGGGCCAATGGTAAAGATGAAGGTGCCATTTGGTGTTGTGATATAAATAACACATTTTGACCTTGAATCAATATATTGGAAGGATTACCTTGACTAATGTGTTGAGGGTTTCCTTGTTGTGTTTGATTGGGGGCCAAGGTGTTCCCTTGGTTGATGGGGTTTGTGATCAATGTGTTTCTTTGATTTGGATTGATGATAGATGGGGTTGATGTGTTTTGTGGAACTAATGGGTTTGATGGGCCAATTGGGTGGTTGGATGAAGATGTCCCTTGTTGTGTTAAGGGTTGACTTTGTGTAAGGGTGTTAACTTGCCCTTATTTTTCTTCTTGAGGCACTTGGTTCACATTACCTTGTGTAACATTGGGCATACTTTGGATACTTGTGGTTGGGATGGAAGAAGATTTTTGTGCTTGAAATGTCAAGGCCGTTGTGGTGTGAAATATAAGTGGTATGTATGGATGTAGAGGATGTTTAGGAATAATGGTGGAGGAATGTGATGGGGCACAAAATGTTGGTGTCCAATTTATGATTTGGGGAAGGTTGGTGTTTTGTGTACCCAAAAATGTGTTGCAATCCTAGTTGCAAGACTAGGAGTTGATGTTTGACTTGGAACAAGGGATGGAATAGGTTGATTTATAGATTGATTCAATCCTTGTGCCAAGGGTTGTGTGATAAAATTTGGAGGTATGGGAGTGACATTTTCTAAGGTTTTTTCCCTAATTGTGTCAAAGTCAAATGTAGAAGGGAGTTTAGCCCCTTCTTTTGCTAGAGCTAGCACGTATTGGGTAGGGTTCTTTTTCATCAAAGTGTTAACATTGTGGCTTGTCTTAGGATCTTGTTTTTATTCAAGGATTTCTTCCTCAATTATCTCATGGGGATTGTTTGTGAAATCTTCTACATTATACCCTTTGTCTAATGGATTTTGTGTTTATTGTGAGGGGGTAGAATGGCTCCTTGGATTGAATTCTTGTGGAATAGTATCACTTGTGGTAGATGTGTTTTTGGTTTCCTCCATGTTTCTCTTGTGTTGTGACCTTGTTGTAACCTTGTTGTAACCATAAATTGTGGGTCAAATATGGGAGAGGTGTGTTGAGATTTATAGTTTTGAAACTCTCTAGTTGACTCAAACTTAGATAAAAATATAAAAGGGACCCTCTAAGTTGTTTTGGACCAATGATGTGAGTGGATGATGAAAAGGGTGAATGATATGGGGGATGAAATTTCTAAACTTTTGGAAAACACTTTATACTTAAAGGTTTGATGTTTTGATGTCTTGCATAAAAGGTGTTAATGAACTTGTAAATCTCAAGGTAGACTTGTGACCTTTAAGATAGACTAGTTCAAAAATGTGATGACTAACTCAACTAAGTGTATGGAAAAGGATTAATTTCACACACAAAATATCTAAGTTAGGGGATTGGTTTGATGATAGACTAAGTCTAAATTGCTGATGTGCTGAAAATTTTCTAAAGTTATTTGTGGAGTTGAATGTAAAATGTGTGGAGATGGATGAAATTTTTGACCCAAAATGTGTTAACCTAGAAGGGAAATTTATTTTACAAGACCAATATGGTGAAAAACATGCTTTACCTATAGAATGATAAAACCTTAAGAACTCAATGTGTTTGGAAAATAGAACTTGTGACCAATGTTTGTTGGATAATGACACTTGAATGCAATGTTTAGCAATACTTTACTTGCTTCACTTTGTTGGTTGGGAGTCAATGTGTTTCATAAATAAACCCAATGTGTGGTGTGTTTATTTGGTTTATTTAAATTTGATTTAGTGAGATTGCTTTCACCACATCAAGAAGTCTTACTTAATTTAAAACTAAAATGTCTATGTCTAAGAAACCTTCATTCCACAAAGTCCATTATGTGAAAACCAAGAGACTAAGGCCATAGTTCCCTATGTTGAATTTGGAAAGTGTGAATTAATATATAAGTCCAAATATTTAGAAGCCTCTAAAGATAAAATCCTTAGGGACAAGCAGCAATATAGAACTTTTCAAAGGTATTCACACTAAGTCAAAAGGGTTTGAAATTTGATGAACATGTTGATGTTTGTTTAATTATTTTGAAACCAAGCAATGTATCAAACTAACTCAACAAGTAATAAAAATCCTATCTCAAGTGGGTACGTTCTTCTTGGTAGGCTTACCTCATACTCTGAAGGGATGATTTTACATGCAACTTTTGGAGGAGTCAAATATAGGTATGTTAAGAATGAAATTTTAAGCTATATGCGTCAACCATAAAATCGGAGTTGGTAAGTAACTTCTTGGAAGTAAATTCCAATGCACCAATTTAAACAATGCTTCAGAAAGACAAGGTTGGACACTACACAAATTTTTTTAATGACGACAAACTAAGAACACCGAGATGGATACTACCACCCACTAGCCACTTAAGGCACTTCATTCCTTCCCTTCCAGCTTGATAAGACCTCCAGAGTTGGATTAGGCATGGTATGTTATCACCATAGATTGAAGCTACTATTTTTCAAGTTTGCAACCTTTATATAGCCCATGGGTAAACGTGCTTTGATCAAGAGTCACTTAGACGAGTTCTCCATTGTGAGATGTATCTCATTATTAGGCCCTCCCATAATAAGAAAAAATATATTTCTCTTCACCCAAGATCACATCAAGCACAAGGGGATAGGATTAGTAGCAAGTTCTTAGGGTGACCAAAAAAAAAAAAGTTCATATGCTTGAGTGTTTCTCTTCACCCAAGATCGCACAAAGCACAAGGGGAGTAGATACACACTACAAGTATACTCAAGCAAAGAAAGAATGTCAAACACTCATTCATTTTAAACCATATTCCAAAATTAATTCATTTTAAGCACCAATGGAAGTGTTTGTTTATTTTGTTCAATTTTAACCAATATCACATACTGAGGTTGTATGGGTTCAATTTTAACCAACTTTGAAAAGACTTAAAAGAATTTTCGAATTTTAAGTGCAATTGAAATCTATTAGTCCTAAAACATGAAATGAAGTGGAATATGAGGGGTTATATCATCCCCTAAGTGTCAAAATACATTTACAATAACCAGAACTAAGAAAAATTGAAAATCCAAATTTTTATTTTTTTTGATATTTTCTAGGTTCTAGTAAATCATGTTTTTAGAGGCCTTCGAAGTGGAATTTGTGGTTGAAACTTGCATCAGTCCCTAAAAATAATTTATCATAGACACTATTTTTTAGGGACTTAATTATTACTCTCGGAGACCTTTCCAATAGTGCAAACGGATTTGAATTTTGAGCATTGAGTAGAAAGTTATGAGCCCAACAAGTTGGGGTAAAAAGATACAAAAATAGTAAGCCTCAAAAAATAAAACTAGATGTTAGTAAAAGATCATATAGTATATGAAACTGAAAATTTAAAGCACACATGAAAATTTTACTCTCTATTTTACCAATAAAAAGTTTCATTGTTCTATAATAGCGTCACTATAGCTTCAAATTATCGTTGAAATATAAGTGTGTCACTCTAGTAAAATGTGATAGCATCGCTCTGCACAAAAATAGTGACATCAGTAGTGTCGCTATATGGGACACATCTCCATATTCAAAGTCATGATATCAATCAAAAATATAACCATGTCTCTATATTTAAAAGACATGGCCATAGTTTAGATACGTCACTGTATATGCATCAAAGGCGTTGCTATAATCAAACACATCGATGTAGCCTTCAAATGTGTAGTTATTTCCTTGGAACCTGCAACTCATGAAAACTTAAGAGAAATTCATCAAATAAAGTTAGTAAAGCCCTCCTAGTGCCAAAATGTGATTGTAATTATAGTAATAGCTAGATACACGAGATCCATATGAATTTAAGCCATACTTAACTAACTAAGCTACAATCCCAATGAGTTGTTTGAGAGCTTCAAAAACAAGTAACCATTAAATTAAGCATGAAATAAACCATGAAAGCATAAAAGAAACATAATATAAAACTCCAAACCTTATCCCATTGGGGGATCGGTGTCATATTGGTGTGGAATAATGACCCTTTCCCAATCCTTTAGATAATACGAGTGTCTAGTCAAACTCCATTGATGAAAGCTTAAGCTAAAATGGATGAAACTATGCTAAGGGTGGATGAAAAAGATAAAAAATCTTGATAATGGATGCAAGGATGAATAAAGATAGTATTCAAACATGCAACATAACTTTTCTTTGATGGAAGTGGATCTATTTCTCTCCAAAATGTGAGGTATTTATAGGAATAAACGGAGAATCAAGGGTCAAGATCAAACGGATCAATCAATGGTCAAGATGGAATCAAGGGTGAAGATATGGATCAAGAAGGATTCTCATCAATGGATGTGAATCAAAGATAACACGACTCAAAGAATCAATCAATGACTCACAATGATTCAAATAAACACACTTTCAAAGTTAGAAAATTTGTTACAAAGTTTGTTAGGAAAGAATATTCCATTTTCAGAGCCAAATAGAAGAATATTCCAAGGGAATATTCCCTATGCAAGTGAATGGGTGAGGAAAATTAGTAATTAGTTAATTAAAACCAATTTTTAATTGTGCAAGTTGAGTGAATTTAGGATTATCATTAAATAATTAGTTTATTTAATGAAAGGGGGAAGTGACATTTAATTAAATGATTTAGATTATTCAATTAAATGAGGACATAAGGGGGTTTAATTTAAATAATTGGCATTATTCAATTAAACTAGATGAAATGTTATTGTGAAAGGGTAGGAATTAACTATTGTAAGTATGTCTTATATTGTCATTGATGTCACCATGTTGGTCAAGTACCTTGTACCATTGTACAGATCAAGCTTATCTCATTCAGTATTTGATCTGGTATTTCTAGTGTTTTGGGTCCACAAATTCTCTCCGGTAATCAGTACAATCTAAGGTTTATTGGAAAAGGTATTAAGTTTATCTTGGTCGACATGATGTTGCATGACAAATGTGAATTTTAGAAAAAGCTTTATATGAAGCCGACAAGATCATTTTGGAAATATGAATTGCATCCAATTAGGCCGACCTAATTGATGCATGTAGATATATCAGGTATATATGTAAGATGGTTAGAAGATGTGGAATGAAGTGAAGTAAGGTGAATGTGAATACGAAGAGAAGAATAAGTGTGTGCGAATAAGCGAAGTGTGCAGATGGATAGCTGACAATTAGTCTAGTGCCATGTGAGTGAATTCTCTGGGCATCAAAGGAATTGAATCTGCACTTGTGGTGTAACTTCATCAGTTCAACTCTGGCGGTTAGCCATTTTGTTTCTACATTTTCTTGTAGGTAGTGAGCCTCCATGTTTGGACAATGAGTCCTTTTAAGTAGTGATCTTTTGTATCTGGCAGTGAGCCTCCATGTTTGGATAGTGAGTCCTTGTAAGTAGTGACATTTTTGTATTTGGTAGTGAGCCTCTTATTATTGATATTGAAATGACTCTATATATTGTGATCTAATCCTCACCATGGTTTTCCCTCATTGTGTTTTCCACATAAAATGTGGTGTTCTTGTGCTATGAAATTTCATGTTTTGTTATTGCTCTTATCTATTATATGCTACAAAGTAATTAAAGGTGTTGGTTCAATAAATTTTTCTGGATACTGATTCGCCCCCCTCTGAGTATCCAATTTGTTCAATAATTGGTATCAAATATTTTGGTTCCTTTGAAGAAGTCTAAAAAATTGAGGGAGATCCTGCAGATTGAGAAATGGATAAAGAAGAGCTCCAAACTTACCTTGAAGATCTTGAAAAGGCTGAAATTGAAAACAAAGATCTGAAGGAAAATTTAAATGAAGCAAATGAATGCATCTAGAAATTGGAAGAGCTGTTAAAGAGGTTCACAGCAAGATACAGAGAAGTCAGTGAGGAATTGAAGATAGAAAATGATGAGAATACCAGACTGAAATTGAAGATAGATGAAAAGAAGAAAGTTGAAGAATGCTTGAAAATAGTGATACAAAGTAAGGCCGGTGTTTGCTCTAGGATTGAACAAGAAATGATGAATATGAAAGCAGAACTTGAGAAAGAGAAACTTTGTGAAGATTATTTTAAGACAAGCTCCACCAAGCTTGATGAATTAATAGCAGGAAAAAAACCTTCTAAGGACAAAGGTGGATTAGGGAATGAAGCTGGTGAAAAAATGCCGAATTCAGATCCTGTGAATAATCAAAAGACTCAGGAGAAAGGAAAGCAAAAAAGAAACTCTAGAAAAAGATCACCTATTAGATAACCAAATGCACAAAGGTACTCATCATTCAATGGTGTTTATTTTTCATGTAACAAATTTGGTCACAAGGCAACTAAGTGTAGGAGCAGAATGAATCAATTTTTTGGTCCCTTCTTTGGACAATGTTATACATGCAAGAAGATCAGACATAAAGCTACTAAGTGCAGATCTTCAGTAAGAATGATTAGTTAGGTGATGATGAACAATTTTAATGGAAAAAGAATGAATCAATAATTTAATGACTATCGCTATACCTGTAACATGTTTGGACATAAAGTGAATCAATGCAGAACAGGGAGTAATGGAAATCAGACAAGACAAAGAAATATTGTTTGTTACTATTGCAAGAAATTGGGACACATTTCAAAAGTGTGCAGAAGTA
This sequence comes from Sequoiadendron giganteum, assembly GCA_007115665.2. Classification (NCBI taxonomy): domain Eukaryota; kingdom Viridiplantae; phylum Streptophyta; class Pinopsida; order Cupressales; family Cupressaceae; genus Sequoiadendron; species Sequoiadendron giganteum. The sequence continues at coordinate 331,276,869 of CM021105.1, read as the reverse complement.
AAAAGGAAAAGCAGTCTTCTCCAGTGGAAGATGATAAACCAGTGAAAAAGGTTGATAAGGAAGAGGTTAAGCAGGAAATGAGAAAAATATGGAAAAAGAAAGAAGAATCAGATAATATTGATGCATCTGTACCCTCATCCAGTGTAGATGAATCCTCTGGGAATTAGACCTAGCATGGTCTTAGGGGGAGCTTTATCAGAAAAATAATTAAACCCCCTAAAGTGCAGCATGTCAGGTGCTAGCACGTGGATATGTTGTAAGGTATGACATAACATAGATGATGCAAAAGAAACCGGAAGAAAAGGAATGCGCATGTTCTTTTGTAGAGTAAATTAGGGTTTCTCAGTAGGGCGGAAGAAAAGTTTGTCAGCTTTTTGCAATTAATATGAACTAGGGAAAAAGGATAGCGTATAAAGGAAATCTCATAAATCATTTTGATCATCAAACACATTCAAAGGGGTTGTAGAGCAACTTGCAACATTTCTGAAGCAATTTCAAGCACTTTGAGAGAACATTGTGGAAATTTGAAAGCACGAGACGAAAGTTTCCCTATCTCGTAGTTGCAGAGGAAGGTAATAAAATAATTTCCTTGTTGAATTTTAAGAGCTATAATAGAAATTTTTGGAAGAGGATCGAGTGGGAATATCCCTCTAAAGTTAAAAGGAGTCAAGATGGATGAATTCGATCATCACAAAATAAAGATGGAATTAGGGTTGGAATCGAGCAACTTACAAAACTTACAAACCCTAGGTTTGGATTTATGAGGAGAACTCCCTTGGATCAAGCTTATAAAGAATTTATTATGTTCCTCTTGAGAAAATTCAAGGTTGGCAGCATTGTATTAGACAAATCCTATCCCATTATGAAGGAAGCAATCGAAGTGGTTACTGGATTGTGCAGCATTGGAGAACTTCCTGGATGAAAGACTATAAAGTACAAGGAAGTAGAAGAAATGACGAGAGTTGACAAAGATCTCCGAGCACTGTTGATCGATACTATTGTCGATTCTTTGGTTAGGTATGTTGCATATGGCATTTCTTACAAAATTTATTTCAAAAATCGAGAAAGCTCTACTTTAGCTATTGTTGTGTATTTATCACATATGATGGTAAAAGAGAATAAACAGTTTGATCTATGTAAGCTAATTATTTAAAATCTCATCAAGAATATACGAATGTCACTAGGAGAAGGATACCCATTTCATTTTGGGTCTTTTCTTACATCTTCGGTACTTTATTTTTGAAGTCGCTACTGGGAAAGAAAGATGTTGAGTGGGAATTTGGGATTCCCGTTGCAAAAAAGATATGCAGAAACTTGGAAAGTTTAGAGGATAGTGCAAGTGCATGTAAAAACTTCTTCTTATCCTTGCAAAAACTAATGAGCTCAGATGAAGTTATGTTGAGTCAATTTGAGGAAGGCTCTTCCTCTGAAATGAAAGAATTGGAAGTAGTCACTAGTGATTCCCCTTCGGAATTGAAGAAAAGAAAATATATCATCGACAACATCATTGCTATTCTGGAAGAGAAAGAAGAAGAAGAAGAATCTCTGGCTGAATCAAAATCTTCTGATCTGAATGACATCCGAACTATGTTGATAAAAGAAAAAATGAAGAAAATTGGTGATTTATGGAGTATGGCCTCTCCTGTTGATAGGCTTAAAATTGATGATGCTCTAGTTGACTATCTATTTCATAAAGGTATTGATGTATCTGTCATTTCAGATTCCTTATCTAAAAATTTAGTTGACATAGTTGAAGAGAGAATGTTGCTTGAAGGTCCTAAAGGACAAAAATTGGAAGTTTTGGTTGAAAAGAGATGTTCTAAAGCAAGGAAAAGGTTATCTGAATTGATCATGGAGATGAAGAAGTGCATGAAAGAAATGTTAGACATATACAAATATTGTCTCTGGTGGCTTGCTGCAGTAGATAATTTCTGTAGGAGAATTGAAGCAATTGAATCCAAAGTGAACAACATTGGAAAGAAGTTTGATATTTTTTAAGACAAAGAAGGAAAACAAAGTTGAGAGTTGGTGAACTACAAGCTGAAATGATCATTGTGTAGAGGAAAAGGGATGATGTAGTGAAGACCTTCTGGCTTCTTAAGGAAGTTGTTGAGGTTCGGTTAGACCATCTTTCTGGAATACTCTCTGATGCAGAAGACTATGAAAAAAAATGTTCATCTACAGATTGGTCATCCTCCTTCAAATTGTTGGCTTTATTGGAAAGTATGTGTACAAGAGTGGACTCTGCTATATTTGAATGAAAGAAATTATATCATGTTATCAAAGAAAGGTACAAAAAGCTATTTCAGGTGACAAGTGTCATCCTGGTTTGAAATAAAGTTGGTAGAATAAATAGTTGAAAGACTCGTAGTCTTGAAATTTTGAACTTTTGAATGTTAGATGTCACCATGTCTATTTTTTTTTGGCACCCTTTTCCATTGATGTCAAAGGGGGAGAGATTTGGAAGAAAATTTCTAGAGAGATTGAAGGAGAGTTTTTGAATTGGAATTTTTTCACATGTTGTCATCAATGCCAAAGGGGGAGATTGTTGGAAGTATGTCTTATATTTTCATTGATATCACCATGTTGGCCTGGTACCTTATACCAGTGTACAAATCAAGCTTATCTCATCCGGTATTTGATCTTGTATTTCTAGTTTTTTGTGTCCACATATTCTCTCTGGTAATCAGTACGATATAAGGTTTATTGGAAAATATATTAAATTTATCTAGGTTGACATGATGTTGCATGACACGGGTGAATTTCAGAAAAAGCTTTATATGAAGCCGACAAGTTATCATTTTGGAAATATGAATTACATCCAATTAGTTCGACCTAATTGATGAATGCAAATATATCAGGTATATATGTAAGATGGTTAGAAGATGTGGAATTAAGAGAAGTAAGGAAAATGTGAATGTGAATACAAAGAGAAGAAGAAGTGTGTATGAATAAACGAAGTGTGTAAATGGATAGTTGAAGATTAGTCTGTTGTCATGTGAGTGAGTTCTCTAGGCATCAAAGGAACTGAAACTGCACTTGTGGTGTAACTTCGTCAGTTCAACTTTGGCGGTTAGCCATCTTGTTTCTACAATTTTTTGTAGGCAGTGAGCCTCCATGTTTGGAAAATGAGTCCTTGTAAGCGGTGAGCTTTTGTATCTGGTAGTGAGCCTCCATGTTTGGTCAGTGAGTCTTTGGAAGTAGTGAACTTTGTGTATCTGGCAGTGAGCCTCTTATTACCGGTATTGAAATAACTATATATATTGTGAGCGAATCCTCACCGTGGTTTTTCCCTCATTGGGTTTTCCACGTAAAATATGGTGTTCTTGTGTTGTGAAATTTCATGTTTTATTATTGCTCTTATTTTTTCTATGCTACAAAGTAATTAAAGGTGTTTGTTCAATAAATTTTTCTAGATACTCATTCACCCCCCCTCTCAGTATCCGATTTGTTCAACATTAACCTAATTAAATTAATAGATAAAAATGATGCATTTAATTAAATAAATAGGCTTATTTAATCAAATGGGCAAAAAAAAGATGAATTTTAGAACGAAATGATGTTAGTGACCATATTCAAGTTATAATATCATTCAAGACAATTTTAAGTGTCTACATATATATAGAGGGAGATAATGAGAAACATACAAATAGAGAGGGAGATAAAGAGATTGAGAGAGGTAGACTGAGAGAAAGATAAAGATGAATAGATAGAGATATAGGAGGGTGATTGATATATCTCTCCCTATCACTCTCTACTATCTCTCCTTCTCCCCTATCTTCTTCTCTCTCTCTCCCTCGCTCCCCCTCTTCTCTATCTCTCTCCTTCCCTCTCTCTCTATCTCCTCCATCTATCTTTCCCCATCTCTCCCTCCCTTGCTCCCTCCCTCGCTCCCTCCATATCCCCCTATCTATCTCTCTATCTCTACCTCTCTCTCCCTTTCTCTTCCCATATATCTCTATCTCTCTCTTTCTCTTCCCATATATCTCTATCTCCCCCTAATTCTTTCTCCCTTTCTCTATTTCTCCCTATTTGTCCCCCCATCTCTCCAACTCTATTTACCTATCTCCAATTCCCTCTATTTTTCTACCTCTTTTTCTCTCTCTGCCTCTCCTCCTTTAGGTCTATATCTCCTTATATATTTATCTCACCATCTATATCTATCTCTCCCTCTTCCTCTATATCTGTCTATCTTGTCCTCTCTATCTCCCTAGCTCTCTCTGTATTTATCTTCTATCTATTTGTCTCCCTCTTCCTCTTTTTCTCTATCCTCATCTCTACCTCTATTTTCTTCTCTCCCCCTTTATCTCTAGACGTGTTTCCATCTCTCTATCCATCCATCTATCTCCTTCTCTATCCCTCTCTATATATTTATCTCTTCCATATTATCTATACCTCTCTCCTCTATGTCTTTATCTCTCCCTCTCCTTCTTTCCTTCTCTCCATATCCCTCTCCTTCTCCTTCTCCTCCATCTCCATCTCCATCTCCATCTCCATCTCTATCTCCTTACCACTCTCTCTCTCACTCTTCCCCCTATCCCTCCCTCTTTCTATCCCTGTCTCTCCCTCTCTCTATATCGCAAACATAAAATGATCCTATTGGTAATGGAGCTTGATTGTCTTCCTGATTCAAAGGTTTTATTTCAATCATGTTTAGATCCATGTAAGTGGTTGCATGATTTAATTGAAGCTATTAATTTTATATTCAGACATTTGTTGCACAAACAACATCATTTTATAAATTTCCTACAGATTGACCTCATGTATTGAATGAATGTATGTAAAAAATAGACCAAAATATATCCTAATTGACCTTTCACATGTCTTTGACGTACCCATTAGACACTAAGGTGGGATTGCTAGTAATGATAATGTGTAGCTTGAGAACCAAAAAAAAGTTGATAGGTCACAAAACTTTGGTGTTTTGATTAATGCTAATCCATTAATAATTATGGTTATAAGGATGTTTTCTACCATTCTACAAAAGAAAATAATTTATATATTATTAGAATTTGTTATTTAATAATAAATTAATCAAAAAAATCATTTATGAGGTTGTTCAATTTAATCTATCTTTGGATTTTAGAACAGAGACGTGATGGTTCTCTCTGCAAGAAGGATGGGTTTATATTTAATACATTAATAGAATTATGCATTGAAATCCAATATGCACTTAAACATAAAATTATTAAAACTGATGGTTCACATATTCAATCTCATTCTCTATGGACAAAATCTTAATGCTCTTGCCTATATTTTTATTTGAAAAATAAAATCCATGTATTTTCAAAAATATTATCAATAAATGCTAATACATATTGAACCTTGCTGAACAATGGATATCAAAATGGCCCTACCAAGAAATGATGTAATAACTCTAGAAGATGTGTGTCATTTCATGATTTTCCCTTTTCATATTTCTCTTGAGGATATTTACGAAGATTTTTCCCTTGACAAACTTTGTTAGAAAGACAAATAGAAATAAATCCTAAAACCATGTCACGTTTGCATAGATATTGAAAGCAGTAATAGATCAAGCGACCAAACTATTGATCTAACAAATTACAAATCTCATTTGATTGATTGAGAAATGTTACCGAATCAAATATATAAACAAATGTGGTAGATTCTAGATTGGTAATCTACTTTTCCCATGGTAATTATGGACCCACTATGCATGTAATTGATTACCACTGAGTATGGTGTGAAATCAACTCAATTGGTAGAGAGAATGAGGTTGATCTAATAAAAAATATGATATTAGTTAATACATATGGTATATAGAGAAAATCCTAAATTTTTCCTTTACCCATATCAACAAACCTTCTCTCATGAGTATTGTGAAGAAGTCTTGAATAGTGTCAAAATTCCCTGGGATTAATCCTCTAAGTGTACTCTCTAATTAATGACCAATAAATTCATCCCACTTATAAAATGGGATTTCCAATATGATTGATGCCTTATCTAGAGTAGTGGCATTAAATGTGAAGAGTAAGTCATGGGATGTGAAAATAGAATGCATAGATACTTTTCACCGCATTTGTTTAACTATTTTGATTTTTTCAATCAATGTAGGTTATATATCAAGTCCCATTGTAACCTTATGTATTCCTTGCTATATAAAATTTGTTGGTTATCTCAATTGAAACTCTCACATACCTAAAGTTGGATATATTCTAGGTGCAAGTGATGTGAAACCTAGTAATAGTATGACAAAATCTATAATTAGGTTGGAAACTAAGGAAAAATTGTTGAGGTTAGTAAGACCTCCTTCAAATTTGGTTGTATTGAAGAAAAGAGGGTTCCCTAAAGTGTTGCAAAAAATAGCACAAAAACAAGCAAACATTAATCCTAACATAAACCATACCCAATACATAGCTTACCCCTACTTCTATTGTCACTTTGATAAATGCTAGTTTGTAATATTCAAGATAGAGCACCTCATTAAAGTAGATATTATGCCACCTAAATATCAATGAATTTATTTTTTGACAACCCCTTATGATTTTGTATACATCCAAACATAGTAGTTAGAACACACTATACAAGATTAAATTTAAAAATTGATTATATTGATTTGTATCGACAGTGTTCAGGACGAGGGGAGGAGAGAGTAATAGATCAACGCCTTTATCCAACTGGGCAATATAATTTCTCAGTTCATTAAAAACATGCAATAACCAAAACCAAAGTGATACCTTCATCAAGTTAGTTGTTGATTATTAAAAAAATATATTTAGTAATCCATGAGCATACCCATACATTTCCTTTATTATTTTAATAAGATACCTTACAAAAGCTTTAAAAGGATTTTATAGTCATCTAGTAGGCCAAAATTAATACATATCCAGAAATACACACCATACATAGGGAGACACTAAATCAAGGTCGACTATACCTTTATTCATTTGATTTACAAATATGACAAATGTTTATTGTAAATTTGGGATAAATTGAGATCTTTATAGTAACCAAATACAAGTTGAAACTATAGGGATTCCTATGAATATTATAATTCTACTAGTTCTTCAACCACTCTCCAAATTGATTTTTATCCTTGAACAAAAGGAAAATAAGGATCCTATACCTAATGTAGGTCAGGTAGAAGAGGGAAACATGCACGCCTGCATCAAAACCCTAAAAATATATAATTTCAACTATTGCAAGGGACATTCCTACCTCCACATCAATTTTTTGTTAAATTTTATCATTTAAATTGTACTCAAATCATGTTCTTATGTACCCACAAAGCATGGGGAATAATTTTCATAACATATATAATATATATGGAAATTAATTATGTCTATGGGAGGTAGGAGAGTATTTCAGAGACATGTCCAAAGCCTTGGAAGAATAATTGAACATTTTAGTGATTGGTAAGTTTTGGGTTTCAAGAGGAGCTATGGAAATTTTAAAAGACTAATAAGGTTGGGGACCAATATGCATGTACATGTATATTTATGTGTGTATATTTTTATATGTGTGTGTGTGTGTGTATGTATGTATACTTTCTCACAAAGAAGAGTGAACCTTTTCCTTGGTTTTAGGAATTCTATCAACGAGTTCTACATAAGACTAGAAAGTCTCGTCTTCTCCTCCACTCAGATCAACGTGGAATTCACACCAAATTATTTCTTGAAATTCTTGAAGTGTCATAGCATTAAAAAAAAATTGACTACTCCCATCACACCCCAACAAAATGGCATTACAGAGTTCTGCAATAGGAATGTCATAGAAATGGATTGATGCATGCTTTCCTCAACATAGTTGGAGGATCATTTTTGGGTGGAAGAAGTTTAGACATCTATGTATATTATTAATAGGTTTCCTACAAAGATACTATAAGATAAGACACTAGAAGATTTATGGAGTGGTTATAAACCTTCAATTTCTCATCTTTGAGTATTTGGTTGAACTGCATATATGCATTTTCTAGCTACCAGGAGAAAGAAGATTGACTCCAAGATAGTCCAATACATTTTCTTGGGTTATAGTACAACTTACAAAACTTATCATCTCATGGATCTCGAGACACAAAATATGTATGAGAGTCGAGATGTGGTATGTGATGATTCCTCCTTTGAATCATTGACATAAAAGGAAGACACAACCTCCTCTCAGAAAGAAGATGAGCTACATGAAGAGTTGTTTTTTGATCTTGACCCTTTGGAACATCATTATTCATAGAAACAATGACATCAATGTTTGAAATGGGTCCAAACCACCATCATGGACTCCCATCTAGATTCACTTCTAGATATTTATTCAGGAGTTAGAACAAGAAGACATGTGAGAAATGAGTTGAATCTATCATCGACAAGCTTAGTTGTTGATAGAATTGAATTTGACACAATTTAAAAGGCCCTTAGTCAACCATATTGGAAGAAGTCCATGTATGTTGAATATGATTATTTGATGAAAAATTAGACATGGGAACTTATCAACCAATGTATAGGAAAGAAGCCCATAGGCTATAAATGGGTTTTCAAGAAAAAATACAAGGCAATAGGATCCATTAACAAATATAAATCATGACTTGTTGCAAAGGGCTATTCTCAATAGGAGGGAATTGATTATGAGTAAACCTTTGCACCCACTACAAAACTCAAAATAATCAGAGTTGTTTGTGCACTTATCAAAAAAAGGTTGGAAGATTCATGAGATAGATGTCAAGAGTTCTTTCCCAAATGGTGATCTAGAAGAAGTATAAATTACCCAACCTCAAGGATTATTTGATGAACATATCCTCAAAATGTGTGTCATCTCATTAAGTCACTTTATGGGATTTAACAATACCCTAGGTATTGGTACATAAAAATCGATGGTCACCTTCTATAGCATGGTTTCACTCATGGCCCCTTAGATCCAAATTTATATAATAAGAAGATAGGAACAAAGATTGCCATTCTTGTTTTGTATATGGATGATCTTGTGATCACAGGGAGCTCAAACAATCTCATTGATGATGTAAAGAGTGATCTTAATAATTCCTTCGATATGACAGACTTGGGGCTACTTCACTCCTATCTTGGCTTGGAGACATGGCAAAAGACACATCATATTTTTATCTCCCAGATGAAATATTCTAGGACACTCCTGGAAATTTTTATAATGATAGATTGTAAACCCATGTCCACTCCATTGGAGAAAGGTTTGCAACTATCTTGTTTCCAAGATTCACCTCAAGTAAATGCAACTCTCTACCATCAACTTGTTGGGAGTATCATTTACTTGACTTATACTAGACCAAATATATGCTTTGTTGTCAGCTATCTTTCTAGATTTATGTAGGATCCTAAGAAAAGCTATTGGGTTTCATCTAAGCATGTTTTTTAGATATGTCTAAGGTGCACTTGATTATGGTCTAGAATACAAGAGGAACTCTCAATTCTTATAGGGATATTTTTACTCATATTATGTTGGGTCCATTGATGATAGGAATTCAACTACAAGATATATATTTCATCTTGGATCTGGGCCTATTTTGTGGATTATTAAAAGAAAATTATTGTTGATCTCTCATCCATTGAGGCTAAATATCGTGCCACATAAGGATCTGTGTGTGAATTAATTTAGCTACATTACATTTTTGCTGACTTGGACATACTTGAAGAAAAGTCACCTCTTATTTTTTGTGACAATCGAGGAGTGTTGAAGCTTGTGAAGAATCTAGACTATCATGAAATAACAAAGCATATTGAGGTAAAATATCATTACATTCATGAAAAATTCTTGCATCACCACATTCATCTCCAATACTACTTAACAGATTCTCAAATTGTTGATATACTCACCAAGTCTCTTGGCAAGGTAAAATTTGAATTGTTTAAGGGGTACATTTGTAAGAATAACGTAATAAGGGTGGGAATGTTAGCTATCCTCACCTCTCCCTCTCCCTCTCTATATTCCAATAATTAAAGATAATTGATGTCAACAAAGACAAAATCTTCTTTTTCAATTAGATATAAGGATTAAAGAATATAATTCTTAAACTAATACAATGCTTAAATAATTATTCCTAATTCATAAATTATATGAGAAACTCAACAAGTTAACTCAAGAAATGAGATTATGAACACATAAGTGAATCCTTTTAACACAATGAAATGATGAGAAGAGAGGCGATGATATTTTATCAAAACTCATTTATAGATTACATTTTTAATTTATGTATAAAATGTGGAAAAAATAGTATGATATGATTACACATTCTTGTTGGGAATATGCTAATAATCTTTGGGTTATCATATATAACTCACAAATTTGAAAATTTAATTATAAAATAAATCATCAATTAAGTCAATGACAAGGGGAAAAAATCAAGCATCAATGATGAAATACAAAATTAACAAGTTTGGGTGTTAGAATGCAAGAGATTTCATAGAAATCAACTATTAAATATGACATCCAAGTTTGGGGAAAATAATTTTCTCCAATAGAGTACAAGTTAGTACGTAATAACAATATATTTAGTATCAAACAAAGTAATTATTTTTTATTTTTTGAGTAATCCCTATAGAATAAATTAGTACACATAACATCTATAAAAGAGGATACATTTAGTGATAACGCCATTCAATTTGAGTGTATTAAATATATATTTTAGTGTAAAAAAATGGTTATTAGCCTATTTTAGTTCCTAATAGAAGGGTGCATAATAGCTAATGATAGTGTTTGAAAATAGACAAGTCACCACCAACATGATAAATCTGGAAGGAATGAAGTTCAAAAGTACTGATGTTTGGGGAGGCCATTTGTAGAAAAAAATCACACATATCACAATTAGAATTTGGCAAATAAATAACTAGGTGACTAAAATTTTTAGTCATAACAACTAAAAATGACTACATTCTACCATTTTTTTGCAACTCAACTATAAATGAGTAAATACATGACTAATTTGGTCATTGACTAAAAAATTATTTAGTCACATAAATAAAAATGATAAATAGTTAGTCACCAAATACAAATTAGACAAATTTTTTAAAAAAATTCCGGCCAATTATTGGGGCGATGTATTGACGTGATTCATTATTCATGTTTATTTGTGCTCATTATAGAATTCCTTGCTTCACTTGTTAGTTGTAGGTTAGCCTAGCATTGAGGTGTTTTGATCAATTATAGCAGCTACTTGCATGGGCGATAAATATTTGGAGAGGACCTAGAGACTTTTGAAAAGGTGGGCAAGGAATTTAGAGTTTTTTGCAATGAATTTGAAGTCGCTGAGGCCCTCTACAGTGAAGTCAGATTTGGGGACGCCCTTTGCAATGAATTCTGAGGTAATTTAAAACCCTCATTATATTAGACACAAATTTGAAACGCTCATTGCAATCTACTACTCTTAACAATGTTCTTTTACAATCTTGCCACTGTTCTACTTCATAATGTGTTTGAGCTAAATATAACAAAATTTGGGTGTCAGTGCCAAAATAGAATTTCCTCAAACAATATAATTTTTCACTCCAAGCGCAAACTTTCCTTGTGAAAATTAAACATGTGCTATATTTACCCACACATCAGGCATCTGAACAAAGATGTTTCCTGCTACAACTTCTTGTACCTGTGTAAAAATTTCCTTTGCAATATCAAATTGACCCCTTTCACCTAGCATAATCGCTGCCCCATTTGTAGCATAAACATTTCCTGGTCTCAGTGCCAACACTTTACAATACATTTCTCTAGCCTTCTCAAGATGTGTTGCCTCGTTCTTTGGATCCCTCCTCTCATTGTGAAAAGCTACAAAATAATTCCAATTTCCAAGTGAAATGTCAATATAAGAATTCTTCACATCTAATTCACTTTGTGTAGCTTTAATTGTTTCTTAGGAAATGGATAGTTTTTCTAAGTTCCATTTGATAATACTTGTTGGCTCTATCACTTGACTCCATAAGAAGGAAATCTCATAGGCTGACAAGATCCAACTTTGATACCATTGTAATGTCCCCAATTATAGAACTTTCTTATTATTTGGTATTTTCCAATTTTATGTCCTCCTTTTTAGCATTTTTATTATACAAATTGAGATATTTCATAGATATAGTACAGTGTAGATAAACAACAATATGGACCCAATTTGTAGATTACATAAAGTCTGAAAATGAAAAATACTGATGCAATAAATCAAATACTTGTATTGATAGGAAAATTGGTCTATGGAATCATAAAACAAGGTTGTTATGAAGCATACAATATGGACTTATGTTCATCCCAACAGTCCTAAAACCTCAACAATAATAGATCATATATTCTTGATACCTGGATCAAATATGAAGTTGCCACAATGATCCCTGGATGTGACAATGATTTTAAAGGGTTGTGCAACATAATCCAAACATAGATTATTGTTTTGACAATAATACAAGAGGTAAACATACCATATGGATCCACCATATATCTGAGTACCCCAACTTGCAACACTACCTTAGAAATAATGATGCAATTTATATATGTGGAAGTTGGTGACTAGCTGTATGAAACCTTTTTCATAGTTGCAACTATGATGGAATGTATCAACATCAATCAGTGATCATAAGGAAACCATTATCATGCTCTAATGGCAATGACTTATACGGTGGATGGTAACCACAAACTTGATATATTTCTATCCAAAAATAATGCAATATTACTCTAGTAGTCAACACCCCTTCAACACAAACTTGTAATATTAATATCAATTTGGAATTTAAATAGTTTAGTTGAATGGTGACTCCTATATGAAATCACTCCAAGGAATTGTGGGTTTTCATCCTCCAATTCTAGTCCTAGAGATTTTTCATCATCAAGTTAATTGAACCAAAGTCCAAAACTCCAATAAGGAGTAGAAATCAAAAAAATAAAATGCTTGATCATTATGCCCCCTCCTCCTTGTTTGGCTTCTCTTAAATAGATTTTTCCTCCAAAGACATAACTCTTCAAATTTCCTTCATGGCCTTTGATTGATATTTGAGAGGAATTATTTAAAATAGATTTCAATTATAAGAGACATCCTTTATTTATAATTTCAATTTACTTGAGGCCCTCTTTATTATAATTAAATTTTATGATAACACTTAACTGGCCCCTTTTATGACATTAAGATCCTCTTGAGTTGTTATTATACTCATATTTTCCAAGAGAAAAATCCCCAAGGCCCATGGGAAATGAACAATGAGCATTTGAGTTTCAACTTGGTTTCATTTCGAAAAGGGGACATTACAGTGTGGAATATTTTTTTAACATCAAAATAATTTAATCCATCTATTTGGGATTGTAAAATAAAAATAGATGAATTAATCTATTTTCAATTATAGGTTCTTTTAAACTAGAATTTGATAGAAAGATAAAGCATAATACATTGAAGGACACAAAAAATGTTCTAAAATAAAGACTAAAATAGGTTGCCCATAAAAAACAAGAAAGAGGAAAAATGAAAAGATAACATACAAATGATTCATTTTAGTTTTTGATAAGATCTCATTTAACTATCTCAAATGGATTTGGAAGGGACAAAGCATATGATTGACTAAAATTTTGAGGTAGCTTATCCATCGTCATTGTATGCATCATCTTCTCTTGGAATTTGTTTCTACAATGGTTAGGTTTGGTTAAATCTTAGGAATCCTAGACATCATCATCATATAAATCATCTTCTCTTAGACTCTATTCCTACAATGGTTCATCATCTTCAGAATTAGAGTATGCATGTCTACTTCATGATTTTTTGAAACTGGAGAATTTCTCTCGCTATCATTAGAGTCTTCTAGACCTACAGCTGCAAGAATATCTTGGGAATTTTCTACATCATCTTGTGCCTTATCACTCATACAATTTTCCTCATCTTCCATGGCAACATCAGGTTCCTCCATATAAGAATCATAAGCCTTGTGGTCCTTATCCTTCTTATTTTTCTTCTTTTCCTTCTTTCATTTCTTCTTAGACTAACCAACCTCATCATTGTCATCATCCTTGTCCTTACACTTACTCTTCCATAATTCATTCACATGTTCAAATTGCTCCTCTTGTTGCATCATCGACCAAATTTATTCCTCTTGCTTTCTCCTTTTTGTTGGTATGTGGCGACTGATCATTCTATACTGTACACTCTTCATGTATCCTCGTCGGGGTTCGGGGGCGGTAGCCCCTGAGAAAAATTTTTGGCCTGCTTTTTTCGCGAAATTACTGAAAAAGGGAAAAATCACAAAAAAGGGAAAAAACCCCGATTTTTTATAACCCTAATTTATAAAGGGTTTAGGATAGAGTTACAGTATCATAAGAAACATGCGATTATTCGCAATATTGTAATAGGGTTTTGCACTGGTTAATAATATCATTGGATGGCTGCGGTTAGGTGGATGTAGCCCACATTGGGTGAACCACGTTAAATTCTCTGTGTTATTTTTTTGTGTGTTTTACTTCTGGTTTATTTGATAAAATCTGCATTTAGCTTTTAGATATCTACCATTGAAAACCTAACAAGTGGTATCAGAGCAGGTTGTTTTCAATTATCGTTTGTAGGAAAGTCTCACGGTTGAGTGGGAATCTCACAGTTAAGTGGGAGCAATGGCAGACGAGGGTAAGATGAAGGTTGATAAGTTCAATGGGCAGAACTATCAGTTATGGAAGATGCAAATGGAGGACTATCTCTATCAGAAGGATTTATGGCGGCCATTGGAAGGGAAAACCAAGAAACCCACAACAATGATGGATGAGGATTGGGATATTTTGGACAGAAAGGCACTTGGCAGTATTCGCTTATGCCTGGCACAATCGGTGGCATTCAATATTACAACAACAAAGACAACTCTAGAGTTGATGGAAACCCTAGCAAAGTTATATGAAAAGCCTTCCGCTTCGAATAAGGTATTTCTTATGAAGCGTTTATTTAATATGAAAATGGTAGAAGGTGGATCAGTTACTGATCATTTGAATGAATTTAATACGGTTACCAGTCAATTAACTTCTGTAAAAGTTAACTTTGATGAAGAAGTTAGGGCTCTTTTGATTTTGTGTTCTTTGCCTGAAAGCTGGAATAGCTTGGTAATGGCGGTTAGCAATTCTGTTTCTGGTTCAAATACATTGAAATTTGATGATGTTGTTGGTGTTATTTTGAGCGAGGAAATTCGTAGGAAAAGCTCAGGTGGAACATCCACATCAGGCAGTGTTTTGAATGCAGAAAGCAGGGGCAGAACAAATGAGAGACGAAACAATTTTGGGAGTCGTGGGAAGTCACGAGGAAAATCAAGGGACAGAAGGTCCCAATCTAGAGACAAGAGGGATTGCTGGTACTGTGGTAAGCCAGGGCATGTAAAGAAAGATTGTTGGTCTCGAAAAAATAAAGAAGGAGACAAACAGGAAGGAAATAAAGAGGCAAATGTGGTAAGTAATAAATCTGATGAGGATGCTTTGATTCTTTCTCTTGATAATGCTGATGATTCTTGGGTGTTAGATTCAGGGGCTTCATTTCATGCTACGCCCCATAGAAATTATTTTCTTGATTATGTCCAAGGGGATTTTGGGCTAGTTTATTTGGGAGATAATGAACCCTGTCAGATTGTTGGAAAGGGAAGAATCAAGATCAAGTTGCAGAATGGGAATCATTGGCTACTACATGAGGTAAGGCACGTTCCAAAGCTAAAAAGAAATTTAATTTCTGCAGGGCAACTAGATGATGAAGGTTGTGTTGTTACATTTAGTGATAAAAATTGGAAGGTTACAAAAGGTGCCTTAGTAGTAGCAAAAGGTGCAAAGTAGGCACCTTATATCTTTGTACAGGTCATACTATTCCTTCTACTTTAGCTATTGCAGATAAAAATCAATGTTCAGGAACAGTTGCTGCAGTTCAGCAGGAAGAAAATCAGATAGTTGCTGCGAATTCTGAATCAGCACTATGGCATAACAGACTTGGGCATATGAGTGCAAAAGGTATGAAAGTACTTCATTCAAAGAATGTTTTACCAGGTCTAAAATGTGTTAATATGGATTTCTGTGAAAGTTGTGTTTATGGAAAACAAAAGAGAGTTAGTTTTCTCAAGGATGGGAAACAAAAGAAAGATGAGAAATTGGAGCTTGTGCATACGGATGTATGGGGACTAGCTCAGGTATCTTCTCTCGGTGGCTCTCATTATTATGTCACATTCATTGATGATGCAACTAGGAAGGTATGGATTTATTTCATTAGGCAAAAATTGATGTATTTGAAACTTTTAAAAAATGGAGAAGCTTGGTTGAGAATGAGACAGGTAAAAAGTTGAAATGTCTCAGATCTGATAATGGTGGTGAGTATTGCAGCAAAGAGTTTGAAGATTATTGTTCCTCTAATGGTATTCATAGGCAGAAAATGGTTCCAAGGACTCCACAGGAAAATGGAGTGGCTGAGCGCATGAATAAAACAATAATGGAGCGTGCACGGACTATGAGATTGCATGTCGGGTTGCCTTTAAACATGTGGGCAGAGGCTGTAAACACTACTATTTATTTAATTAATAGAGGTCCATCTAGTCCTTTGGGTTGTGGTATTCCAAAGGAAGCATGGAAGGTAAGAAGGTGAGTTATTCTTTTCTGAAAACCTTCGGTTGTGAAGCATTTGCACATGTAGATTCTGAAAATAGAACCAAGCTTGATGCAAAATCAAAGAAATGTATATTTGTTGGATATGTCATAGATGAATTTGGTTATAGGCTTTGGGATTTTGAAAATAAGAAAATTGTGAGAAGCAGGGATGTCATATTCAATGAGAAAATGTTGTACAAAGATCTATTGCAGCAACATGAGAAGAAAAAACAGGATTATGCAGTGCTGGATGATATTACAAACAACAATGTTCCAGTGGTTCCTCATGCTCCACAACAACAGCAACAAGAAATACCACAAACTCTAGTGAATGTTAGGCGACCTTCAAGGTTAAGTAGACCTCCAGAAAGATTTTCTCCCTCTTTGTACTCTATTCTATTAACTGATGCTAGTGAACCAGAATGTTATCATGAAGCTATGCAGGTGGATACCAAGGTTCAGTGGGAGCATGGAATGGAAGAAGAAATGGACTCCTTGCTGAAAAATCAGACTTGGGAATTATGCAAGTTGCCTGCAGGTAAAAAGGCTTTAGCAAACAAATGGGTTTATAGGATGAAAGAGGAGGATGGAGGTAAGAAAATATTTAAATCTAGATTAGTTGTAAAGGGATTTGCACAGAAACAAGGTATTGATTTTGATGAAATATTTTCTCCAGTTGTTAAAATGACCTCTATTCGTACTGTGTTAAGTATTGTGGTTGTTGAAGATTTGCATTTAGAACAGCTTGATGTTAAAACTGCCTTTCTCCATGGTGATTTGGAAGAGGAAATTTATATGGAACAACCACAAGGATTTGAGGTCAAAGGTAAGGAGAAACTAGTGTGCAGATTGAAGAAAAGCTTATATGGCTTGAAGCAAGCACCTCGACAATGGTATCTTAAATTTGATAGTTTTATGGCTGAGCAAGGTTACAATAGGTGTAATTCAGACCATTGTGTTTATTTTAAGATGCTAGGTGAAGATAGCTACATTATTTTATGTTTATATGTTGATGATATGCTTGTAGCGGGGTCTAACATGGATCACATAAAGGAGTTAAAACAACAGTTAGCAAATTCATTTGCTATGAAGGATTTGGGGGCAGCAAAACAAATCCTTAGTATGAAGATTACAAGAGATAGGAAAAATAGGAAATTGTTTTTATCTCAGGTTGATTATGTTAAAAAGGTGTTGCAGAGATTTCATATGGAGAATGCAAAAGCTGTCAGCACACCTTTGCCCAGTCATGTAAAATTGACTAAGGATATGTGTCCAAAGACACAAGAGGAGGAAGAAAAAATGTCTAAGGTACCATATGCTTCAGCTGTAGGTAGTTTAATGTATGCCATGGTATGCATGAGACCAAATATTGCACATGTTGTAGGAGTTGTTAGCCGGTATATGAGTAATCCAGGAATTGAGCATTGGAATGCAGTGAAATGGATTCTCAGGTATTTGAGAGGTACACCGGATAAACATTTATGTTTTGAGGGCTCTAATACAGATTTAAAAGGCTATGTTGACTCAGATCTGGTAGGGGATATTGATACCAGACGGAGTACCACAGGTTGTGTATTTACCATTGGTGGGACAGCAGTAAGTTGGATATCTCGATTGCAAAAGGTGGTTGCTTTATCCACCACAGAGGCAGAGTATGTGGCTGCAACAGAGGCAGCAAAGGAAATGATATGGATGCAATTTTTCATGGAAGAGTTGGGAAAACAACAGGCTGAAAATTACTTGTTCACAGATAGCCAGAGTGCTATACATCTTGCAAAGAATTCTGCCTTGCTCTCTAAAACCAAACACATACAGTTGAGGTATCATTTCATTCGGTCAGTGTTGGAGGATGGACAGGTAAAGCTGAAAAAGATACATACAGATGTAAATCCAGCGGATATGTTTACTAAGGCAGTGATAAGGGAGAAGCCGAGCTCCTCTTCAGCTTCGGTTGGCCTTCAAGGTTGAATTAAAGTATAAGAAAGCAGCAGGGTCCAAGGTGCTTATTTCCAGTGGGAGCTATAAGTGCAGCGGTGTCGTCCAGGTTCAATCTCCAAGTGGGAGATTGTTTAGGTGTGGAGCCTGATCAGTCTCCAAGTGGGAGATTGTTGGTATGTGGTGACTGATCATTCTATACTGTACACTCTTCATGTATCCTTGCAGGGGTTCGGGGGCGGTAGCCCCCGAGAAAAATTTTTGGCCTGCTTTTTTCGCGAAATTACTGAAAAAGGGAAAAATCACAAAAAAGGGAAAAAACCCCGATTTTGTATAACCCTAATTTATAAAGGGTTTAGGATAGAGTTACAGTATCATAAGAAACATGCGATTATTCGCAATATTGTAATAGGGTTTTGCACTGGTTAATAATATCATTGGATGGCTACGGTTAGGTGGATGTAGCCCACATTGGGTGAATCACGTTAAATTCTCTATGTTATTTTTCTGTGTGTTTTACTTCTGGTTTATTTGATAAAATCTGCATTTAGCTTTTAGATATCTGCCATTGAAAACCTAACAAGTGGTATTAGAGCGGGTTGTTTTCGATTATCGTTTGCAGGAAAGTCTCACGGTTGAGTGGGAATCTCACAGTTAAGTGGGAGCAATGGCAGACGAGGGTAAGATGAAGGTTGATAAGTTCAATGGGCAGAACTATCAGTTATGAAAAATTTTTGGCCTGCTTTTTTCGCGAAATTACTGAAAAAGGGAAAAATCACAAAAAAGGGAAAAAACCTTGATTTTGTATAACCCTAATTTATAAAGGGTTTAGGATAGAGTTACAGTATCATAAGAAACATGCGATTATTCGCAATATTGTAATAGGGTTTTGCACTGGTTAATAATATCATTGGATGGCTGCGGTTAGGTGGATGTAGCCCACATTGGGTGAACCACGTTAAATTCTCTGTGTTATTTTTGTGTGTGTTTTACTTCTGGTTTATTTGATAAAATCTGCATTTAGCTTTTAGATATTTTCCATTGAAAACCTAACAAGTGGTATCAGAGCGGGTTGTTTTCGATTATCGTTTGCAGGAAAGTCTCACGGTTGAGTGGGAATCTCACAGTTAAGTGGGAGCAATGGCAGACGAGGGTAAGATGAAGGTTGATAATTTCAATGGGCAGAACTATTAGTTATGAAAAAAATTTGGCTTGCTTTTTTCGCGAAATTACTGAAAAAAGGAAAAATCACAAAAAAGGGAAAAAACCCCGATTTTGTATAACCCTAATTTATAAAGGGTTTAGGATAGAGTTACAGTATCATAAGAAACAGGTGATTATTCACAATATTGTAATAGGGTTTTGCACTGGTTAATAATATCATTGGATGGCTGCGGTTAGGTGGATGTAGCCCACATTGGGTGAACCACGTTAAATTCTCTGTGTTATTTTTGTGTGTGTTTTACTTCTGGTTTATTTGATAAAATCTGCATTTAGCTTTTAGATATCTGCCATTGAAAACCTAACACTTTCCACCTGAATCCTTCGTTCTTCATCAAATTTTCATTTTGCTTCATCAACCAAGAAAATTTGGTGTGCTACTCCCAGCTTTTGACGGATTTGTTGCTCTTCACATTTTGTTGCTTCTTTATGAACTTTGGAAGCATCAAGCAAATGCTTAGAGTATTCAACATGAAACTCTATCTTCTTCTCATCAAATCCATGTGTATGATGACTTGCCACAACTGACAGTTGGTTGAACATACAGAGTGCATTCATTATTTTGACACAGCTTGGAAAACCTCATCAATAGTATATGTTTTATTTTGAAGTGTTGAAGTTGAAATTTTTTGCATTGCAACCCCACAATCAAAGCATAACATGTAATTTGAGGGCACCAGATGTACTGATCCTAATAATGTTCTTTTACAATCTTGTGTTTGTTCTGCTTCATAATGTGCTTGAGCTAAATATAATAAAATTTGGGTGCTAGTACCAAAATAGAATTTCCTTAAACAATTTTGATACATTTTCACTACAAGCGCAAACTTTCCTTGTGCAAAGTAAACCTGTGCTAGATTTACCCACACATCACGCATTTGAACAAATATTTTTCCTACAACAACTACTTATACTTGTGTAAAATTTTCCTTTGCAATATCAAATTGACCCCTTTCAGCTAGTGCAATGGCGGCCCATTTGTAGCATAAACATTTCCTGGTCTCTATGCCAACACTTTACAAGAGAGTTCTTTCGACTTCTCAAGATGTGTTGCCTCATTCTTTGGATCCCTCATCTCATTGCAAAAAGGTGAAAAATAATTCCAATTTCCAAGTGAAATGTCAACATAAGAATTATCTGATTCACTTTGGGTAACTTTAATTATTTGTTTTTCTTTAATATAGTCATTTATTTTTAGTTCCATGTTTCCAAGCATACATAAAGCAATTGATGAGTTTTTATCCACTTTAAGTGCACCCCCAATCAATTCTAGGCTTAGTTGGATCTCATTCTGAGCCTGAGCCATGGCTGCAAGATGTAGATATGCATCCACATAAACAAGAAACTTGAACAATATTAGCATGTATAAAAGATTTGATTTTTTAGTATCATGTAGTTGTTCAAACAACCTAGCAAGATTAAATAGTGTTGTGAATTTATCCCATGGTAACTCAAGTGAAACACCACCTTCTTCTAGTTGATGGAAGAATTCCATATCCTCAAAGCACACAAAAAACTTGCAGAATTGGCACTGGGTCTTTTATTTATGAATTCAACCCAAATGCCATTTCCTAATAACTCCATAAAAGTTTGTTTAGCCAACTCTAGTTCATCATGCTCAAAATGAAGAATCCCAATGTTGTTTAACAATTCAATGGGTACTTATCAACTCTACTTTAGAAGAGACTTTGTTGGCTTAAGAGAATCTAAGGCTGCAATGGGGTCTGACGATATTAATAGCTCACCCATCTTGATAAATGCATGGGAATCATGTGGATCTATGCGAGTTTCCTTTCTTAATATTTCCAAAATCTTTCTCTACCTTCCCTAGCTGAGCATATATATTGCCTATAGTTTTTAAACTCTCACAGTTCTCAATGTGGACCTCCAAAAGCTTTTAAAATTTGAGAGAGAACTCTTAATATCTCCCAGCTTCAATTGAACCTGTCCAAAAAATCTCGTGGCCTTTGGCTTTCCTTGACTGATGCCATGTAGTAGTGGCCAGTGGTGTCATAATCACCTTTACTATGATAAGATTGTGCAAGATTATAATATGAATGATATTTCATGAGAGGGTGATCAATTGAAACAAGAGTTGTCTCAGTCAACTGTTCCACAAGAAAATGCTACCCTGTGACGAAAAAATGGTTTGCTAAATGATTCAATACCATTTCATAGTATGGGTATAATTGAAAGGCTCTACGTATCTTTTCCATTCCTTCATGAAAACTACATTTTTCACTAACTGTGAGAATCCTACAATTAAAAACATACATGAAACTGACCACAGGGATTTTTCCCCATTTCAAATAGCAAAATTGCCAAAAAAAAAGCATTTAAAACTTGCAAATAAATTCAAATAAAATCACACTGATTTTCGTACCAAAAAAAAACCATGAGACGATAGCTTGTTGCTTACTATTATGCTTTGATATATTTTTTCCAAGCATCCATAGCTTTTTTGAAATCACCTATATTAGGCTTTTAGCCATAGCATCAAGGCAGTGAACTGTTTGATAAAATGCTTTGGTAGACATGTATGAAAAATGTGGTAGCATAGACAAGGCAATGAACTTTGGAAAAAATGCCTCAAAGAAATGTGGTCTCGAGGTGATGGAAAGCCATGATGAATGCCATGATAAGTGAATTGTTATGTATTTTCATGGAATTCCATCACCATGAGACCACATTTATTTGATGCATTTTTTCAACCAGTTCAGTTCCTTGTCTATGTTATTGCTTACTATTATGCTTCAAGATATATTTTTTCCAAGCATCCATAGAATTTTTGAAAGCACTTGTTTTAGGATTTTAGCCATAGCAACAAGGCAGTCAACTTTTTGATAAAATGCTTTGGTAGACATGTATGAAGAATGTGGTAGCATAGCCAAGGCAGTGAACTTTTTGAAAAAAATGCCTCAAAGAAATGTGGTCTCACAGAATGCCTGACAAGAAAATGCAATTGGTAGTTGCTCCTAATTATTAGTTATGTAGTATGAAAACATCTACACATGTGTGAATGGTTGTATATTATTTCACAAGAATCTTGCAAGTGAGAGTGATTGTCCAAAATTACATGAAGCAAGGTATACAAGGGTTGAAATCAGCTATGGTTCCTCAAAAGGTTCTTCATCACTTTTTGGTGATCCCGTGATTACCCCAAATGTATAGGCCTAGAGACAGTCTTGAACTTATGCAATGGCATGCCAAAAATAAAAGCACTGATGGAAAACAACATGTGCCTGATTCTAAGACGTGGATGGAATTTGCTAATAGATGGCTTGATTTTTCTCAAGGTTCTCGTAATATAAGGTTGGGTTTGGCTCTAGATGGGGTGAACCCATTCTCAGATAAAATTAATAAATGGTCAACTTGGTCAGTGTTTTTAATAAATTATAACTTGCTTCCATGGTTAGCAACTAAAC
This sequence comes from Sequoiadendron giganteum, assembly GCA_007115665.2. NCBI lineage: Eukaryota > Viridiplantae > Streptophyta > Pinopsida > Cupressales > Cupressaceae > Sequoiadendron > Sequoiadendron giganteum. Next base: position 331,253,761 of record CM021105.1, on the reverse strand, counting down.
CATTTTTCTTAATGCTATCATTGATTATACCAGGAAAGAAAAGTGTGACTTCAGATACAATTGATGCTTATCTAGAGCCATTATATGATGAGCTAATCAAATTTTGGAAATGAATTGAAGCAATTGAATCTTTAATAAATGTTCATTCAATTAGATTCACTTTAAGAGATTCCTTATTGTTTACAGTTCATGATCTTCCTACATATGACACATTTTCTAGTCTCAGTGTTCATGGATACCATGGATGTCCTTCTTGTAACTTTAAGGATTTTGTGAGGCACTCAAGAAGTTTACGTAAGTGTATTTATTATGGAAATTGTGCTTACCTTAAAATGGATCATCCATATTGTCAACAAAAACATGGTTCAATGGTCAAGAAGAGAATTTTGATTACATTGTTGAGAACTAAAAAAAAAGTGCCATTTATTGAAAATGATGGGATTGTTGGTAGTAGATATGATCCATGTAATGAAAGCGGTGTAAAAATATTGTACATATTCTATAAGTTTCCATACTTTAATGATATAGCCATTAGGCATACTGTTGAATTTATGCATACTGAGAAAAATATAGCCTATACTATAATAGAAACTCTTTTTGATGCTTTTGATTCTATTTCACATGTGAAGACTTTCAAAAACTAAAAATTCATCAAAATCTTTGGGTTGAAAATTATGATGATGAAAAATATAGAAAACCTAGTGCCCCTTATGTTTGTACAAAGGAACAATGTGCATAATTCCTACAAATGATGTCTCAGACTCGCTTTCGCACTAGATATGTAAGTAGTAGTATTAGAAGCCAAACTGACATTAATGGCTTAAGAGGCCTCAAGACCCATGACTATCATGTTATAATGGAGAATATTTTACCTATTATGGTAAATATATTAAGTTTGGTAAGGGGGCCAATATTGGCAGTTATAAGGTTGGGCCTAATATTAAAGATAATGAGTTTACATGAATTAGATCCTTCAAACTTTGATAGTTTGAGGGATGAGGTTGTTGAAGTCCTTTGTCTATTGGAATGGGAATTTCCACCAACAATCTTTAACATTTCTATACATATTTTGATACATCTAGAATATGAACTAGAGCATTGTGGCCTAGTAAGAACAAGATGGATGTATCCTATAGAGTGATATATGAAGGTTTTGAAAAAAAAATGTTAGTACTAGGGAAAAACCAGAAGGCATCATGTTAGAGGGATATTTAATGCAAGAGACCATGGAATTTTGTACAGAATATATGAAGGATTTTAGAAATGTCAATTGGCATGTATGGGATGATTACGAAGAAGAGAGAGTTGCAGTTGAAGTATTAGAAGGCAATGTATTTTGCTTCAAGATATCACATCAAGAAAGAAGTGCAATACATGCCTATATTCTTCAAAACACATCTTCGTTCGATAAGTGGCACAGGTAAAAAAAAAATTACAATAATTTATTTACTCAATTGTATTTACACATATATATTATTAATCTTACTATTTGTACGTTAATATTCTATATAGAAAATATAAGAAGACAATCAAGCTTGGATGCAACATCGACCTCAAAAGTGCAGACGTCATGCTGATTTGATTGGAGGTGATTCTTTTCCAAAATTCAAAGAATGGATTGCTAATGCAGTCAATGATGCAAAATAAGAAGGTCAAGATGTAAAAGTAGAGGAAAGTGAGCTTTCACAATCTCCACATTTATGGGCTATGCATCTCAGTGGAATGTGGGCCTATGGTATTCATTTAAGAGTGGAAGAAAAAGACAAAGGAAAGACAAATTATGATTGTGTTGTTAGTGCTGAATTTCTTCACAAAATTGAGAAGAAATTTTTGTTGGATTCATCCAAGAAATTATTCAAGTGGACTATGGTGAAAATAGTCCTATATTATCAAAATATAATTGTATCCGACCATCCGCAATACGATTTGATGAGTATGGATTTGTATGCACAAATACAAGACAATTTTTATCAGAGACAGATGAGTCGTATGTTTCCCCTATTCAAATTAACCAATCATTTCTATTTGATGATGTAAGAAGCCCAGGTTGGTCGTATGTCATTCAAATAGAGTCTCAATCAAAATGAAAATTCATGGAAGTTGTTGATATAATTCCTAATGGGAAATATGTTAATTTACAAGAAACATTTAGAGAAGTGGATGAAGACGATGATGGAGTAGTTCAAGAAGAAATTTTGATTACCAATGAAGAGATTTGGAGAGAGAATGCATTGCATTTCACAGATGAGGAATAAAATCAAGCAAATGCAAGCATGAGTGATTAGGATTATGATCTTGTTGGCAATGTACATGATTATGCTAATGTTTTGTCACCTTAAGAGGTTAGCTTGTCACCTAAACTTTGATTATATGTATGGTGTAATTTATTATTGAATGTAATAAAGGTTTGAGTATAGGTATGCTTATTCACTATTGTTTTAGTGATACATTTTTTAATGTAATCATCATTATTTTACTGGTACATTGTATACAAAACCTAAGATGTCCAATGTTGATTTGATGTGCATTTAAAGTTAGGTTCAATCATTCTTCTTAGTTTTCTTCCTTTGGTTGAAAATTTGAAATAATTTTTTTTTAGTGAGAATAGAATTTCTTGTATGTCCTATATGTTTTCTAGATGCAAACATATAATGAAAATATGTGATTTAATAATTCATATAGTTCAATCTTTACAATAAAATGATATCTAAAATACTACATTCATAATAAAATCCCACACTATCGCAGTAGTCAATAGAGGTATGCACAGGATGTTAGGATATATAGGTCAATGTAAATATTCTTATTGCAATACTGGGGCAACCAAATATGAATAGTGCGGGGTGGAAGTGAGAACATGTTAACAACTAAATTTAATTGCAACCTTGTAAGGGGTAAACAATGACACCGCGACATGGTGGAGAACAATCACTCAACCACTAGAATTAACCCGTTGTCCCATGAGAGTCCAAGGGGGTGTGTGCGGGGTGGCTGTACTACTAACCCTACCATACCAATACCCCATAATGGTATTGATATGACAGAGTGGTATGGCGGTGAACAATCACTCAACTTCTAGAATTAACCCGCTATCTCGTGAGAGTCCATAGGGGTGTGCACAGGGTGGCAATACTACTAACCCTACCATACCACTACCCCGCAACGGTCTTGATATGACAGAGTGGTACTGCGGTACAAGCTATCAAATAATTTAAATTGTCAGTGGCAATGATTACACCTCTAAACATGAGCCATTCAATTTCCCAAGATAAAAGGCATGTATTCAAACTCAAAATATGGATAGATTATGAAATATTTTGCATGAATTGACATTAATAGTGAGGTGACCGAGCTCAACAACAAATATTACTTGGGAATCAAAAAAAAAATTGTAATCATTCACACAACTCAGAGTACTGAAGGCAAGTGAGTTCAAGGGGGAAGACTCTACAACTATTATTTTGTCAGGTAAGTTCACTGAAACCCTCTCTAGCAAGTGTATAAGAACTGAATTTTCTCCTACAAGTAGACACTTAAAAGAAATCAAGTAGGAGTAAATTCTTCATCATACCACCCAAAAGAAGTCAACTTGCAAGTAAAAAGGAAGATTGCATAGTTTCTAAATCAAAAAAGAGGTCCCTGCAAAAATTCATTTTAGATGTGTTACCTAATTTTATAGAAAAAGGATTCAAAAAGGTGTTTAAAGATACAACCCATGGATGTAGAGAGTCAATTATCCCTATCTCAGGGTGGGATCTATTTTGGTACTTGTATGAAAAAAGGGATGACAAGATTCTAGTTTCAAATCCTTAGACCTTAGATTTGGCCAAATTGATAGTCCCAAATATCTTTGTAGATGTTGAGTTTACTAGAGTATTGACACAATATTATCACTCGACTACCAAGACTATAAGAATGCTAGATAGTTCACCATTAGTGGTGCTAACTAAAGAAGCAGTTACAAAGTGTTATGTTAAACAAGCAAGCTATCACTAATATTGATTTGGATAGAATTGAGGAGGATTATAGGAGATTGAGAAAAACCTATAGGAGTGATGAACTTCCTTTACACATGAAAAGGGGTGTAAACGATATGAGGACATATATCTCCCCCTCCCAAATTGAGCCATTTTCCATAGAAGACTTACAAGTACATATTTCAAAAGAACTTATTTTTATTTGTGCCAAGTGCTTGTAATAGATGCTAAAGAGATGATGCCAATCTATCTCATGATGGTGGAAATGAGGATACAAAATCCTGAAGTGAACATTGAGTATGAATTTGCTGCTGAAATTGAGAAAGGGATACATGAGGGATTTTTGCAAGAGAGAACTTAGCTCCCATCACTTTCAGGTAATACTCTCTACTGTGTCATTTAATATTGTACCAAAGTAGAAAGAGATGGTCTAAATGAATGTGTTTGGGAATGACTGATAAGGAAGGGAATAGGTAGCATGTACAAAATTGGTGTTATATATGGGATAGTAGATGTAAAAATAGTGATTATATAATATTTCATGATGATTTCATAATAAAGGTCATGGCCACTCTTTATTAGATTTCACCAAGATTTCTTGATAAAATCATGCAAGTATTAAGACCTTTAGCATTGAAGCCAAAGCAAGGACACACTCACAATTTTGGTGACTGGTTCTTCTTAGCAGACCAAATAGTAATAAGGGACTATGGATGCCCTCAAGCTCCACATTTTTTACCTAAATTTGTTTCTATTTGAATTACATTTTTAGAATTTATGTGGTAAATGTTATGGATGTTATGAAAATATAGAAAAGGGGGAAATTCCTTCTTGACCTAACTAAATGTGAGGAGCTATCCATAGGGTATGACACTCTTGAAGAACTACATAAGTATTTGAAGATGAGGTATTCATTGAAGTCACAAGGAGAAATGGTCTTTGATCCTGAAGGGAATATTAATTTTATAAAGAAGACACTTCTCACTAGAGCTAGGATTACCCATGTAATGGATTATGAAGAAGATGTAATAAGAAATTTCTTAACATCTCATGAATTTTTTCAGAGGAAGAGGAAGTGGGAAATCATAAAGAGGCTTGAGGAGTAGAAGAAGAAAAGGGACACTAGATTCCAAGGATTCTATGTTGAAGAAAAGGATCCTATCAAAAGGATGAACAAAAATAATTGACAACTTTGAAAGATTATATGTTGAACCAAAAAAGAAACCTGAGGGTCAGTCTTCAAAACCCTCCAAGCTTCCCATCAAACCAAGTGGTATTGGAATCATAGATCCCCTACCAAACACTACCATAATACAATAAGAAGCATCCCCTAAGCAACCAAGTCCTTAAAGGTAGAAGACACATGGAGTGCCCCCCTTAGTGGTATATGAAATAAGTGAAGGAGTAGGGGTTGCTGAAGAGGCAGTCGATGTAATTTTGAATTTTAGAGATGATGAAGTTGATCATCCACCACCCAAGCTTGCAACTGATGCTCACAAACCAGAACAAAGAGTGGATGTACATGGGCATAATGATCAAGAAGTGCATGATGATGAAAGGGTGATTGTTGCCCTTAGATTTATTGAAGATGATGACTTTATTATAACTCCCGAGTTTAAGGATTTTTGGATTAAGATGAAAATGAAAGAATTTGAGGAGAGACTCCAAATTAATAAGATGAGCATTGAGGAGTCACATAATGACCAGATTGTTGCCTAGACTTTTGAAGAACTCAAGATTAATGAAATTGATGTTAGCCCCCAAGAAGAAAGAAAATTCATCTTAGAAAGCAATATACTAATTATTCCTAGGATGGAGTTAAAAAAGACATTCTTACTAGATCAAGTAAGAAGCCAAGAATATCCCATTTTGGTTTCTGAATTCAATTCATATGAGGGAATGAGTGGCGCAGGTTACAATCCAAGAATTGAAACCCTAGCCTTTTGGATAAAGCAAGAAAGAATAAAAAACTAATGTTGCTTGATGTTGTACAAGAAATGAGAGGGACTGTCATGGTAAAGAAACTTCAAGACACATCAGCATTGGAGTTAACTACTATTAAAATGCACTAAAAAATGTTTACTAGGGTTGCAGTTAAAGGTATACGACTTACATTGGAAGAATATGAGGAAGCACATACCGATCTGAATGATGAAGTGAATAGGTTATTCATACAAAATGTGAAATTGAAAGAGAAATTGAAGGGAGTAGGACCTTCCCAAAGAACAAAATTAAAAGTATACTAGCCCTTTGTCATCTATATTGATACAGGTGCAATCACTGTTGAATAGGTAAATGTACTAAAACAAGAAATTGAGAAGTTGAAAAAGATTTATGAAGAAACAAAGGAAGGAGTAAAGAGACAGACCTTCACGGTATTGGAAAAGATCTTGGAGCATACAGTTAAAAAATTTGTGAAAATTTTGGAAAATGTGTATGAATGTTATGTCTCCTTGTCACAAGCAGTTGATCAGATAAAGGTCCATGTACCTATATTGGACCCCTTATTCAAGAAATGGTAACCTATACATCACAGCTTAATAACTTTGTGTAGAATTTTACAAAGGAGTGTTGAGGTCCCCATAGCTTTAAACCCTACTGAGAAATGGTCTGAATGGTCACAGATGAATTTCAATACATATCTATAGAAGAACAAAAGATCAATACAATGAAGTTATAATTGGTGGTCAAATTTTGGTTTCAATTGTTTGTTGAAGTGAATTGATGAATGTTATCTCATTGTCTCCCATTTGATCTTTCATTGTTATTTAAATCAATATATCAAAGGCATATCTAGTTTATCAAAACACATTTGTCGTCAACCAATTCATTTTTTACTAAATTTTGGTGTCAAATGTTTAGTAATTATGGTTAGTTTCATTACATTCAAATTCTAAATTATGGGAAATTATATACAATAAGTTGTTTGGATAGTGAAATTAGCTCTCTTAGAAATCAACTAAAATATCGTGTTTTGAAATATCTAGAAGGATTATTTTAATTAAAGATAAATTTGTAGTTATTTTTATAACAATGATCTTACAGTGTAGCTAGCTTGCTATTTTCATTCAAGATACAAGTCATGATCAAAGTCAAGCACATACCAAGAAGATGGTACTCTACTTCAAACACTCAACCTCACTTAGTTTAGTCTGCTTACATGGGGATATTAAGGAAGTTGCTAAATAATTAATATATATCACTTCTTGTTTGTGAAGGAGAATTTTGTGAGATATAATATGGCAGTGGATCAATTTCCAGTTTCTTAAGTCAAGATGATGTCATAGTTGGGAAACTTGTTGCGAATCATCAGGTTAGTAATTTTTGGATGTTAAGGCTTCCTAGTTAGATATCAAATACCTTTTCTCATCAACTTAATTTGGAATTTATGTATAAATGGATTATTTCATGGTGCAGGTCTTTACTGAGACAACACATGAACCAGGGTTGACATTTTTATTGTCTAAGTCTAATGGTATTCTTGGGCTTGGTTTCCAAGAAATTTATGTTGATGATGTTGATCCAATTTGGTTGGTGTTGATAACATTCATTTTATAATGTCAACTTCATTCTATAATCTGAGTGTATCACCTTTCTTAAATTTTGAACAAGGTTCTAAAATCAAGTGTTCAATATGCATATTTCAGGTATATGTTGAACACTTTGTTTAAGGAATTTATTGACAAAGCTATAATTTTTTAATTGATTTATCTTTCAACTGTGTTTGGACTTACTTCTATAAACTTGAAATATGCAATGCACTTTTATTCTTTCTGAATTGAGACTAATAGTAATTTTGTTGGTTGTATTGAGGCATAGCTTCATTCATGGCAAAAAAGGCAACACCTTGTTGCTCCTATCAGATGGCACATTGAATATAAAGGAGAAAAGGTTCTAGGGTTATTGTTGATTGCATTGAAGGAGAAAGCTTCATATATGGGACACAATCAACACTCTCCTTCTTAGATTCTACACGTTACAACTTGCTCTAGAAAGATTTCCCACGTTGTAAAAGTTTTAAGTGATGAAAGGGGCATGTTCTCACATTGAAGGGCTCCAAGAATGTGTTTCCATCATCGTAGAATTTTTTTGAAGTAGTTTCTTTCTTACAGTCATTTATGTGCATTATAACTCAGATTTTCAATCTTGTGATTGAAAATAAAAATTGTAATACTCTATTTCTAAGTTGTAACTAGAAAACCTTTCTTTTATTAATAAAGTTCACCGATTTTTCCTTCTCAATGACTGTCTTATTGTGTGCAATTGATGATTGATGTATTTCTATGTTTTATGTTTAAATCCTCAAATATCAGTCAATTAAAATAAATATATATACTACTAATTGACATTAATTAATAATTAAATTGACAAAATATACTACCAATTGATATAAATTAGAGAACAATGAATAAATATGACTAAATATATGACCAGTGAAATCAGTGAATAAAAATGACTAAATATACTACCAAATTGATCAAAATGATGATTAAAATTAATGACTAAATACACTACCAATGCATAGAAATTGATGAATAAAAATGACTAAATAAGTGACTAGTTAACAACAATCAATGACTAAATATATCAGTGAATAAAAAATGACTAAATAACTGACCAAATTACAACAATCAATGACTAAATAAGTGACCAAATTACAACAATCAATGACTAAGTCAATGACTAAATATATCAGTGAATAAAAAATGACTAAATAAGTGACCAGATTACATCAATCGATGACTAAATCAATGATTAAATATACTACCAAATCGATTAATCAAAAAAACCAATAAATGACTAAAAATGGTTTAGTCGCCAATATGGTCGTGTTATAAATGACTAGCAATAAACTACTAATGGTCATGTGATCATGTTCAATAATTTATATGTAGTTTTTAGTAGTTTTTTAATCATATATTATTGTCTCTATACTAGTATATGTAGCAATAAATGTCCCAAGGAGAGTAAGAAGGAAAGGATTCAAAATTCTATTGAAAGCCATGAGAGATCCCTTCCTTTTGGCACCTCCAGATTCCAAAAACCCTACCAAAGTATGTGAACAGGAGGAAATAGGTTGTTCCACATTTTTGGAGATAGAACCAAGGGTAGGGACCTATTTCACTCTTAGTTCATTAGGAAACCAAGATCCCTCAACCAAGTGACTTAATTGAGGGAAGGAATGCACAAGAGTGGTGATTTCCTTAGGTGTGATTAAAAAGGGGGTTCACCATTAAAATGAAGCTTCAAAGGAGAAATGAAAATTCAAATGCACTAAACCCTAGAAACTTAAGAGCAATACATCAAACTAAGAAACAAAAATCAGACAGAAAGGAACCTGGTAAACTAATGGATTCCAAGAAAGATCTACAACTCTGAAATTTTTCTTTTTCAAGTGCACTAGGACTCATACACTAGATTGGGTGATTTATTCCTGCTACGAGAATCTAGGTAGAATATGGAATCTTCTATTGACAAATCAGGATCTATAGAAAATTGTTGGAAAGAGGTATACTGAGACTCATACGCCTAGAGGGGAGATTTAGTCTTAGTATTAGGGTTTGACTTAAACTTTTTTATACTCGAGTGATCTTTTATAGCTTTTGTCTTGTCTGATCTTCAAGTTTGAAAAGTCTGAATTCTGACCTGTAGGTGAGTTCCCGTGAAGATGACAACTTCTTCACAACTTTTACAACTTTCTTCAATCTTACAACTTTGTCTTCAAAGGATCTTCAAGCTAAAAATCACCTAGATCTACAATCACACATGAAGAGGGAAAAATGTTGTATTAGGGAATAGGGGCTTGCCTTGGTCAAACCTCGTTTTGGTAATTAAACCTTGAAATTAAATGAAATAACATGAAGGAATGATGAATGAATAGTATGCAATGTTGCAACTCACCAAACCCTTGAAATAAAGGCTACAAACTTGTGTGAAATGGCTCCAATGGATGTGGATCTTGACTCTTGATCTTGATATGAGATAATGTCTTTGAATACTTGCTTGAATCATGAAAACCTACATCACAAATGTTAGCACAAAAAAATACATGATGCATCGAGACTTTGACATGATGCTTGAATCTTGAATGCTGCTCCAAATGCTTGATAATAAACTCTTGAATTCTCTTGTAAAAGTACTCTTGGTTTCTTATGAAATTTTAGGATTGCTTAGTATTGCTTCGATTGTTAGGAGAAACTTTATGAAATTACCTTGTATTTATACTTGTTTATGCCAAATTTCCCAAAATTACAACACTACAAGCCAACATCAAATCTAGGATAATAAAATCCCACCAAGAATTTGATTTGAAATAGGTCCTAGTTAAAGTGGGACTCATACACCACCTTGGGCATATGAGTCCCAGTGTCTTAAACATAGGACACAAACTCGAGAAAGTGTTAAGTTCAATACAATGTTCAAACTTAGGCCCCGAGACCTAGGTTAGACCCATACACCCAAGGTGGCGTATGAGTCCCAAATCACTAGATATAGAATACAGAACCTCAAACATTGAATCATGACTTGTCATTCATTAAATGTCAAGATTATCCTCATAAAGATGCATTAAATAAGTCTTGTGGATGCAAAATAGGACCAAATAAGGCATAAAGAAGCCCAATTTTAGAAGGGAGGGCCCAAACAAGTGTGAAAATGTAAAGGGATACATTTTTGTACACTACAATATGCATGTGGCAATAATGGGGCCAACCTTTTTTTCTTTATTATTTTTAAAATTTTATTTCAAATTAAAAAAAAGGATTATATAAAATAGAAACTACAATCTGAATCAAAATCCTCAAAGGATTAATAAATCAACCCTAAAAATTTCATTTTAAATACCATGCCAAATATTTTGAAATAACACTCCAAAAGGACTATAAGATTGACCCAAATGAAGTAAAACAACTACACGGGTTTATGATTGCTTTGATTCCATATTAGGAAGAAATTGAAAAGATAATTAAAATAAATAAATTTCACAAGAAGATTCAATTCAAATTTTTAAATACCAATTTAAATAAATAATCATGAAAGAGGATTAAATCCATTAAATGGCCCATCAAATTATCATATTTATAAGTACGACATAACAATAAGAATATTGAAGTCACCGAAAAAGTAACCCTTCTACTTTTTCTGGCTTGTTCATGCCCTCCTTGTGATTTTGGCTTAATGTTGCCTTGATTTAGTGTTGTAATATGGATGACACATTCACATTAGGTATTGGGCCCTTGTGAACTAATAATTTTTAATGGTACCTTGATAAAGTGTTGTGAAGTGTTGTAACTCACTTTCACACTTTGTTAGGGTTTTACCAAATAATTAAACATAATAAACCTATTCTTAATCAAAATTAACTTTAATCTTGCCTTATTTGGAGTGTTGTAACACACTTTCACATTTCTCTAGGCTTGTCATTAATAATTGGGCTTTCTTATGCTTTAATTGGCCCTATTTTGTATCCACAAGCCTCATTTATTGCATCTTTTTGAGGATAATCCCAACACCAATAATGACTCAATCATAATTCAGGTGTTTTTGGCTTGTGTCTCCTAGATTTAGGGATCTAGCACTCATTTTCCACCTTGAGAAAATGGGTCCCACCTGGATCTTTTGGTCCCGAACCGGTTTTCACACATTACTAAGCACTTTTCATTTTTTGTCCCATACATTATGCTTGATGGGACTCATTCTCCTAGATCTGATGTCAGCTTGTAGTGTTGTAATTTCGAGAATTCTTGCATAATTGGGTATAAATACAAGGTTCTTTCACTCATATTCTCACCTAGCAAGTTTACAAGTCACTTAGCATTCAAAAGAGTTCACAAGAGCATTTGAGCATTCACAAGATCATTTCAAGGGTAGATTATCAAGCATTTTAGATCAACATTCAAGTGTCAATCATCATGTCAAAGATTGCATTCATCATATTTGTTATTGCGCTAACAATTGTGATGTAGAGTTTATGATTCAAGCAAGTGTTTCAAGCAAGATCAACTTCATTCAAGAAAGATTCAAGAACCACATCCATTGTAGCCATTTCCAGCATATTTGTAGCACCTTATTGCTAGGGTTTGGTGATTTGCAACATTTCTATTTGTTCATTCATCATTCTCCCATCATATTTTCTTTCATTTCAATGTTTAATTACCAACAACGTGTTTGACCAAGGAAAACCCCTATTCACTAACCCCACAACATTTTCATTTCTCCTTTGTGTATGATTTGTAGGGCTAGGTTGCAGATTTCCTAAGGAGAAAAGTTGGAGAAAAGTTGTCAAGTGATCTAAAGTTGCCAAGGTTTTCATCAAGCCTTTGAGAAACTTGGAGAAGACCTACAGGTGGCAATTTGTTGTTTTAGATCTAGAAACCAGTCAAGAAGAGAAGATAAGGCTAAGAGGAACAAAATCAGGTTCAAAGCTTCTAAAAAAGCAGAAGTGGATTGATTCGCCACAAGTGGCGAATGAGTCCCAGTGTACAGGCCTGATAGAGATTTCTACAAATCTGGATACCCTTTTCGTAGAAATATGTTCTTGCACATTTTACCATAAATTGGACTGATTCGCCTAGCTTGGTGAATGAGTCCCAATTAGGCTTGATAGTATATTTCTTAGTGATTCAGACCTCCATTCTGCCTTCTTCAATCTCCCAAGTGCACACTTTCTATTTTATAGCTTTCTGTTGTATTTTATTCATCTTTTTAGGTCATTTAAGATTAGTTTGCATTCAATTAGAGTTTGGCATTTCATATTTCATTGCATAGTCTTTTCCAAGTCTAAACTTGGTGGTGAACCCCTCATTAGATCATATTCAGTTCCTAGGACAACCCTATTGCAAGATGTATTTCTCTTTTGCATTGCGATCTCTAGGGTTATCCTTGAGTGGAATATCTTTGAAAGTGGTTGTGATATAACTTAACCATACTATCCCCCATTTTCATAGGTTCCAAATATAAATATAAATTATTGTGACAACATAACTAAGTAATTACAAATGTCATAAGGTCTTTCATACCCATAATGACAAGGTGAATGGGTTGACACAAAAGAATGGTCTCATTATTTCCTTAGATGAAGTGAGACACTTACGAAATAAATAAATGAGTCAATTCTTAACATGCCATAACATAATTGGTTGTACCTATAATACCAACACACTTATTTGCATGCATCAAATACAATAATATATTTATCGCTAAAGCAATAGGTGGTGTTAATGTACTAAATATGTCATGATAAGATAAACACTAGTTGGGAAGATTACGTTACTCTACTCATCCTATGACTTTTCACAAACCCACCTTATATCCAATCTAGATGTAGATCACTAAGATGACATTACATTACCAAAACAATGGAATCATGTGTAAATATTAGGACAATATAATCCTAACTAATATATTCAAGGAAAGCACGTTGAGTAATATCTATTGACTTTTGATCACTCATATAATCAAAACACATTATATAACACATCATAAACCTACATGTTAGCTATGATATTTATAAACATAGAGAGCATGGGATTTAGTGTCCAAAACACTATTTAATATTCTTCAATCAAACTTCTCATGTTTTCTCTTTGATCTGGTTTATTTGTATTAGTACGCAATACTTTTCACACTTCCATTAAAATTCCAGTATATGTAGACAACCAATAATCTGAACATATCATAAAATCAACAAAATGAATATTTTTTATATTTCATAAAATTTAATATCTTAATTATGTACAACCTATAATTTTGTGTACATGAACCTAGTTTATAAAAAAAAATCTATTGTAGTTTTCAAGACTATATTTTTTTAATGAAAGTAGTTTCACTTTTGTTTCTAATTTACCCCATTCAAAAATCATTGAATTTCATGTAGGTTGTGAAGCATACTTATCAAATTTAATTAGATATCATTATGTATAGTCATAAGAATTTTGTGGATTCGTTCATAAAAAACCCAATAAGATCAAGAGCTTCTTTTAATAAAAAATTCTTCCTAAGGTATCTGCAACATAACATATAGTTCCAAACACTAAAAAATTCATAATTGAAGCATAATTTTATAGTCTTATTCATTAAAAACATTAATCATAATTTTTTTAGTGAATTTTTAAATCTTAATATACCTGATCTCTTTTCTCTTCTCTAGATTTCTCCATGTTTCTTCCTACTCAAGAAAGTCGATATTTCTTCTTCCACTTTATCTAGGTTTTTGACAATATATTTTCAATGGATTTTCTAAGTCATTCTATCAATATTCACTATCAAAATATATTTTAAAAGTTCTCAATTTCAATAACTTAATGAATTTTTACATTGACTTCTTATTGAACAATAAAGACTCCTATAATCAAAACAAACATCTTTTTCACATTCAAGACCCTATCTATTTATTATAACCCAATCATAATATTTGTTGAATTAATTCCATGTCAAGAGCTTGTATTAATTCCTATACCAATTAAGGATAAAAGTCTAAAATGTAGGTTTCAATTAATGGGGAAGGAATGATGTTGATGTAGATTTTGAGTTTCCTAAACAATTCATCAACACATCAACTCTTTGTTATTCAACATTCACTAATATTTCTAATTTTGGGGGGATTTGTCTTTCTTTATGTTAGTACTATTTGTTGACATGTGTAGATAGGTGTCCTTGGCTCCTCGTTTGTTACTATGGTAATGACATTTTGAAGTGGGGAATACTATTGAAATTTGGAAGCTTGGTTCTCTCATGCCACTATGAATGAATTCATTCAAGATGTGCATTTTCAAAAGTACCTCATGGCATGTCATGGAATCCAAATTCTCTCATTGCATATCATTCTTGATCCCAACTTATTTTCTAACCATGTTTCTATGGTATTTTATTTAGATTTTTTGTATGATTCCTCGCATATAGATATCTCTCCATTGTAAATTCATGTGTTACTTCTCTTCCCAATCTCTAGTGTTTTATATCTTTATTTAAATCCTCTAATTTATCATTTAATTCCACTTGTGTTGGTTTTGGGTCATATTGAATTCTATCTTTCATATTTATGATACTTCCCTCACTGGTGTATGTATGCCTCAATTGAGAACTATGGAGTCTCAAGTTACTTTGGTTTTTTTCTCCATTGGTATTTGTGTTATGTACTCAATATGGCTAGTCCTTGGTGTGTGTCTCTCTCCAAGTTCTTTTAGGAAAAGAGTGACTATCATGAATATGAAAAAGCTAAAATGTGTTGATTTTTCACTATCCACTACAATCCCATAGAGATGACAATCAAAATGATAGTTGGAAGAAATTGGATTGTACAAAATCTCGATACCCTATTTTTTGAAATGGTGTCTAGTTTCTTTTCCAATTGCATGGATATCTTACTTGAGAAGGAGATGTTTTTTTCCTTTTCACTAACACATAAGTTTAGCTCTTCATATTTTATCTTTCTTCTTTGGAGAATACTTTGGACAACTTCTATTTTGACTTTAGGTCTTCCCTAATCGATTGTTTACTTGATAAGATGGATTTGATCTCAAATTATACCTATAGTTCAATGTTTTCCATCATTCATTTAGGTTTAATTTGTGATTGTTATTTGGATATGATGATCTACCTCAATCATCTAAATTATAGGTTAGGAGATCACCTCCTCATTAAGGATGCAAATGTGTTTGATTCCTTGTATTTCTTACTTAAACATTTGGAGGAAGGTCCTCATCTCCCTATTTATCAATTTCCCACATCACCTGAAGCTACTGACTCTATCGGAATTTATATCCGTTGATATGTTGTTCTATATCTCCAAAAAAATTTGATAGCCATAGCTAATTTTGGTTATCTATGTAACTATCCAACTTTCTACCTTTTCTATTTTAAGGAATATTCAACCTAAGGAACATTCCCTTACTATCTATTATTCATGTTTTCTTTGTAGCATTATAGTCATTATTGTAGAATTGCTCTATTTCTTATTTTTTAATTCTATTTCATTTTAGGGATGAAGCAAACTATGGAGAAATTTTTCACATCTAGCTCTCTTTCATGTTGACTTGAAAATATGTGTTACTATCATAATCATTTATATTGAGGGAATGAATTCCTAGATGGATCATTTTATATTCTAATAATTATTATTATTCCTAGACACTCAAGAGGCTAGCAAGTGTTTGTTCATCTTAGACTATCATTGGATATATTCTAAAGTAAAAAATGATGGTACACTAAATTGTTTGAATTATTTGGACAATCAAGGATGAAAAATTAAAGTGGTATAAGAAGGAATGTATCTAACATAGCATGTGATGGACTAAGTGAAAATTTTCCTAATGAACTTTATTCCCTTAATATCTATCATAAAAGTATAAGAAAAATGTGGGAGATGCTACAAGGAAAATGACTTAGTGAGAGACTATCACCAATGTTTCCCCATATTTGCATCGATCAATTTCTTTGTTCAAGCTCGTCTACCCAATTCACACTTTGGAAGAAATCCTTGTTATTTAATGGTAAAGGATTTACCATTTTTTATTCATTGGGACATTTGGTTTTTAAACTAGACAACTATGCATATAATCTGAGAAACAAAGTACTTCCCATGGATGATGTAGGCCAACTTCTTCTTATGATGCACTGCATGGTATTCTCTTATTTTTTCTTATCTCAATGGAATGAATATCTATATTACTAGAAATGAGAAATGAAAATTGTAATGACAACGACAATATGACAAGAAACGAAGAATTTCAAAGTTGTGTATAAGAAACAAATATATATAAACATATAAATATATATATATATATATATGTATATATATATTGTAATTTTATTTAATATACATACAATAAATTAAAGTTTATGAAATATAAATAATAACTATTATAACATGATAAGATAGGAAAGAGAAAAGACAACTATTGACTATCCATTAAACTAGGTAAAAAAAAACACTTGTACTTTTGACTAGGCATGATATAAGGGAGATCAAAGCATAAATGAACCAGGCATCTATCAGTCTAGGGTGGGGAATTATCATATTTTAATTTAATTTTGAATATATCTCTTAGGTTAAGCATAAAAGCAGTTGCAGGAGAGAAGCTGCTACCCCTCCTCATTGATGAGTATAAAGATTATTTCCACCAACTTCTTCTTAGATGGGGTTTGATACTCGGTTTGGATTTAGCAGAAGTGGAGTTCTATGAAGAGATGGGAAGCATTAAGAGAGTCTAATAAGCCCAAATTTATCCTTGCAAAGTCTAAATGGTCTTTTGAAATAAAACCACGACCAACGTATTTGTAGATGGAAGTAGACAAATTAAGAATTGAAGGGTTGTTGTGCAAAATATTCAATGCTTATGGAGAGATAATTCATAGGTATTTTGAATTAGAAAATTACCTTCAAAATTTTAGCATGACTTGAGAGTTTGGGAAACTAATTAAAAGGATGTACAGGTTAAACGAAAGGAACCCAGATCAAATATAATGCTAGGGGATGATGTTTTCAATGCGGTAGTGAAAGCTTCTAGGTATCATTGTGATAACACCTTCAAATTTTGCAAATTTAAAGTGTTTGTGTCTTTTTAGTGTGTTGGCAAAGCTTAGGCTTGCATCTTGTCAAATCTTCCTCGAAGGCCCTCTTTGTCGATTAATATTTTTCAACTCGGAGGTCATGTTGCAAATCCCTTGCTAGAGTGTTTTTTGGTATATATGGTAACATGCATGCTTAGTTTCAGGCCCTCAATATGAGTTTTGATGGGTTATTTAATTGTTTTCTAACTGCGACCAGGCTAAAATTGGTGTTCTAGAAAGTTTCAAATTTTGCAATTCTAATGGAAACCCGTTTCTTGTTTTGGTATAAAACATCTTCAATTCTAATTTCATAAAAAACGGAGGTCATGTGATGCATTATTTTAATGTTTTTTGGTTGCAACAAACACGTCCTAAAAGTCAATTTACAAATGAGGTACCTAAATTCTAATGGTTGGGCAAAATTTGATTTAATACACAAAAAATCACTGCTCGAGGTGTCTCGGTTTGCGCATAGTTCTTCCAATTGGATTACAGGTGAAATTAACTTCTCACTCATTTCCTAAAATTTAAAGTGAAAATATTTAAAATATTATAAATGTTTTAAATAATTTGCAAGAAAAAATTGCACGTGAAAAAGAAAGAAATAGGCCAATGTTTAATTTGTATAAACTTTATAAAGTTCAACCTTTTAATTTTTTCTTTCCCCCATACCTTACTTAAGCTTTATTAACCATTTCAATGACATTTTCAAACTTTCCAAATGTTTATTTGCTTTCAATTTTGTTTCCCCGCCAACCCACTGTGGTGTTTGGTGACATCAGAAAATGGTAGCGAGGAAGCGAGAAGTGAGGAAATGGATTTTCCTAGGCGCCAAAATGTCTTCTATCATGTGCATATGTTATGAGGGATGTTTTGAGGCCATTGGAGCGGTGCATATTGCTGTTTTAAATGTCTAACTGAGGCATTTCTCATGCCCAACCGACATTTTGACAACATTTTATGCAAATTTTGTTGCCAATAACATTAAAAATGCCCAGAAATGTTTCCTCACACCATGGAATATGTTTCATTGTTGTGAGGAGGAGCTTTTCATTGTTGGGAGGAGGATTTTATCATTGTGGAGGGCACTGGAAGTAAATTTAATCATGTTTTTTAGTTTGGGACGGAGTTTTAAACACATGTGCAAGCTGAAAATCACTATTGCGGCTTCTAGAAAGATGCTCGAATTTTTCCTCATGCCTTGGAAGCATTTTTAACATGGTTTCAGATGTTTATAAGTTTTTGGTAATGCCAAAAATGCCAAAGATTTATTAAAATGAACTTTGTAGTGGCTATAAAAATATTTCTTTCTCCCTGTTGCAAAGTATGTGGAAGAGTTTTTCTTTTTCAAGCATTGGTTGGGCTAGTGTTGTGAATATTTTCTTAGTGCCGACATGGTTAAGCTACAAAGAGATAGAAGTTGTGAGGACTAGATTATTGCAAATAAAATGGTTTCCGGACAAATGTTTGTTAAAATGTCAAGTGTATTGCACATGAAAATTGAAAAGTTAAAAAGGTTAAAATGTTTGGTGAATGAAATTTTTAACTGCTACTAAGTGGGTTTTTACCCAGAAGTAATATTTTTCACTTGCAAAGTAAAAATGGAGCCAGTAAACATATTTTTATAAGTAGGTAAAAGGTTGCATGAGATTTACAAGTTGAAAAGGATGCAACAAACTTCAATTGTAAATAAGGAGGGAAAATGGAGAGTAAAGAGCCATTTTCTAAATCCCATTCTGTTGCAGAATCAACGTAGCTAAGTGATGCCATGCGTCAATAGTAGATTCTTTTTAGGGCTTCTCTATTCTCTTCTATTTTCTCTTAAAATGAGAAGTTATTCTCATTTGTGGGGGTTCCAATATTTTTCCAAGGGGAGATATTGTAATTTTTGTACAGGGTTGTCTCTAGATCAAGACTTCTTCAAAATTTTAGAGTTGAATGCGTAAGTGTATTTCTGTTAATGGAAAGAAAATCAGTTTGCAAATTATGAACAATGTCATATTGTAATGTCTCCAGAATGTATACATTATATTTTCAATCAAAGTAATCAAGGATTATGATGGATTTTGTTGCACATTTGTTGTAATAGGTGTTCAGATTGATGACTCCTATTCAAAGAATGGATTAAATGTGCTCTCAATTAAATATTGAATATATTGTAGTACATTCATGATCTATGAGAGTGTTGCAGATGTGTCCTAAAGAGATCTCATTATTGTAATGCAATAATGATTTAATGGTCACTGGTTTTGTGTTCAGGTTATTGCCAAATAGATTACTTCATTTTGACTCTGTTATGGACAAGGCACTGTCTAGTGTGCTTCTTTTGTCCAAACCTTGGAAGGAATCACCATTTAAAATCTCAATGAATCTTTTCCATTTTTAAGTTTAATTTATTAGGTTTTGTGTATCTTTATGGAGAAAAAAAAAAAAAGGGGTTATGATTGAGAATGATTCTCTTGTCACTTCTTTGTGTATGAAGTGAAGATGTCTCTTAATTTATCTGTTCTCAGTGTTGATTGAAGGTGCAAAGGGATTATGTCTGAATGTAATAAAATGTATAACATCATTTTTACATTTATCTGAGAACCATCCACATGTTGGAAATATGCAATGTGTTGTTTAGTGCAAGTTTCATTAAATGTACAAATCTTTGAATAGGAACACCCTCCCAATTTTTGTGGAGCCCAAAGTGCAGAAGGTTGATTATAGCCTTGTTCATTGACCTTTCTTGTCCCTGATTTGTTGATAGTGCAAGACCTTTGTCTTAACCTCTTGATCCCTTTGTTTAGGCATTGTGTTTTTCCTTAGGATTTGGGGTTGCAAGAAAAAACACCAACACCTTGCTCATTATTTTGTAAAATATAATGAACTGATGAAATAAAAAGATAGATTTTATTAAATTCTAAACCTATGTAAATTGCTTGCACATACACTTTGTGTTGTAATTTTTTATTTTTGTTTTTGTTTGTCTTGTGCTTTATTTCCATATCATTTAAGTGCATGGTGTGTTTTGAGGAGGATAAATCTTAGGGTTTGGAGGGTGCGAAAAGAGATTCTATGGTCTTACTTTTTATGCTCATGTGCCTTCCTCATTAATTGTGGTTTTAGTTATGGAGTTGTTATAGTCATCAGTTCTAGTGGAGTTGTTATAGTTATGAGTTCCAGTGGAGTTGTTTTGACATAGAGCACTCGACATTGATAAATTATCAATTTTTTGTTTAGTACAAGTGGCTATGTAATCCAAGTAATCAGATAGATTATTGCTATCATACACATAGTTGTTGGAAAGCTTAAGAAATGTCACTATTATCTCTCATGGTACATGTTTATTGAAATTGGTTGTTTGTAAATAGTCAGCTTTTGATTATGACATGTCAAAGTGTTGTCATTACATCTGTAGCATGCAAGACTATTAAAAAAACTTAATCACTAGATTTTCTCTTCTTGCTAGAGATTTTCCCTTCTCGCCAGTCATTTATTTTTTCCATCCTCTGTATTCAGTAGGAGGCGTGGGAATTACGTCTTCCAATAAACGATAATAGAGCCAAGCTATTTGTCTCCTGTTTTGCGCTCCAATCAGAAACCTGTAAGTAAGGAAGTGATTAACAACGATGAGAAAATATCTATTTGAAAATGATGTGAATGAATAAACCATACTATGAATGACTAAATATAGTTATGTTGGCACTGACCATCTAGAAAATTAACGCATCCAAGTATCTATTTATTTATTTCCTGAAATACACTGCCATAACGATCTACTTATGGCAGACTTTAGATTTGTTGTAAGAATGGAGAAAGGAATGATTGTGTTGTCATTGATTTCAACTAGTCAATTAGTTATCTACTGGTTGTTGTTGTCATTAGTGTCATGGTTACAGGTTATTGGTTGCATATGTTGAGGATATTGAGAAAATTGTATTAAAGAAAGTTTACAGGTATTCAGTTGTTGCTCCAGGTGATGATCCGGTATTTTCCCCAATGTTTGTGTGGTTCAGATATGTTGGTCATGGTTGTTGAATGTTGCTATATCCATATTTTTGGTTGTTGGTTCATTGTGAAGTTTGAGTTGTGTTCACCAATTATGAACTATGTTTTTTTGTGTTCTCGTTGAGGTCCAAGAGAAAATTTGTTGGTCTAAATTTCTCTTTGATGAAGTCTTTTGACTTGTTCTAGAGTTAAGATGTTTTGATTGCATTGAATATATTTTTGGTTTCTGGAAGTTTCGAGCTTAATTGTTTTATGTGTTTTACACTGGTTTGTCTGACCTTGTGTTAAACACTATCTTCGAAGTTGATGAAGTGTGTAGGATCTAGGTCACCCTCATTCTAATTCCACCCTAGGATGTTTTGGTGTCGACCTAATTTGAATTTGAATTTGGATGGCCAACTTTGGATCTTTTTCAAGGTTGGAGATAGTATAAATACAGGATGAGCTAGTAATGAAAAATATACAAGAGCAAAGAAGGAAGATAAGTGAAAGAGTAGATGCGACACTAATGGTATTCAGAAAGTGTGTGTAAGTTTTGTGTGGTAGATTAGTGTGAAGCTTAACGTTGATTTTTTGGATGCAGTGAGCAAAAGGCGAACTCTATCATTCATGCAAGTTGATCAAGTGACTGTGGTGGAATCCTTTGTTGCATTGGGATTATAGTCTCTCTGTAACAAGTCTTCTTTTTCATATTTGTATCTCTGTGGTAGTGAGCCCTCCAAGTTGTAGCCTTGTTGGATAGTGAGTCCTTGTTTCGAACAATGAGTCCTTGTTTTGAACAATGAGTCCTTATTTCAAGCACCGAGCGTTATCTCAGGCAGTGAGCCTTGTTTCAAGCAGTGAGCCTTTTTGTAATCAATTTTGATATTCTCTATAGTGTGATTTAATGCTCACCGTGGTTTTTTCTTCATTAGGTTTTCCACATAAATCTGGTTTTATTGTGTTTATGTGTTGGATTTGAGTTTCTGCATTGGTATTTGATGATTAATCAGTTTAGCAGCTTTAAGTATTAATTCTGGTAACTGAATTAAAGGTTTAATTTGTGTGACAATTGCTTCACCCCCCCTCTCAGTTGTCCTATTCAACAAGATTTAGTCAAATCAAATATAAAATAAAGGCATTTTAGGTTGTTAAATCTCTATATAAAAATTTATAAAAAATCAGAAATGAGGTCAAATGCAATCTCTACTTTATTAATCATCCAGTTGGCCAAAACAATTTGATAACATGTGAAAAATACAATGTTTCACATTATAACTAATATATTATGTTTAGTTATCTATAGAAAATATATAATATGTATAATATATAATTATATTTATTATTCTATATAATGTTATATATATTATATTCTATAATAACAATTATTTAATATAAATAAAATATTATTATATTTACTAATTAATAATTTGTATTTAATACAAATTAAACTAACATATAAATATAATACAATATATATACAATACAAATTAAATTTTATATAAAATAATTTATTTATTATTACAATTATATAATGCACATTAAGTTACTATTATAATTAATATATTTGTATATAATGCAAGTTAAATTAATATATTAAATGAAATTAAATTTTATATAATCTGAAATTAATATAAGTAATAATTAGTGTATTTTATATAGTGTAAATTAAATTAATATACAAATATAATACAATACATAATATATATCTAATATAATACAAACTAGCACTTGCATCAGGAGGGGTGCATCAAGAGAGCTAACAAATTCTTGAGTTCGACAAATAAAAAAATGGCCCTATGTCTGAGTAATAATTAGTGAATTTTTATATAGTGTAAATTAAATCAACATACAAATATAATACAATATATAATATATATCTAATATAATGTAAACTAGCACTTGTACCAGGAGGGGTGCACCAATAGAACTAACAAATTCTTGAGTGCGACAGAAGATTTTTTTAGCTTTTAAATGAAAATATTAGCTGCAAGTCAAAATTTGTTTTCAAGTGTGGCTACTATATGTGAATACAAATATTTTAATATTTTATGGTATCGATTATGGTGACAGCACAACGGGTTGTAGATCTTGGTATCATCTTCGTAATAAGTTGGGAGTCAAACCAATGAATATGAAAAGTAACATAATAGGCCACTGAATCTACCATACACAATTTTTAGTGGTTTGGAGGGCCAAATTATGAAATATCCAAGGGGTCCACCAAAGGCTTGATCAAGTGTCTATTAAATTCCTCTTAGAGCACTAGGGCCACAACCAAGTTGAAGAAGCACAAGCGTAAAGCTTGACCTTTGTTTAATGAGAGGTACACCACATTGCTATTATGAGAGAATTAAAAGGGTAATTATTGGTCCAGTATATCTGATAGACATAATTATAGCAATCTGATTTGAATCACAACAAAAATGAACAAAGCTTCGAGAGAGGAAAAATGTTGATTTGCCTTTCCCCAAACCAAACAGAAACATGGTCAGTGATAATGGAATCCTATTTGCCTAAGAACTATTGCAGAACTTTTGGCTAAACAACTTCATTAGCTCTTTTAATTTTGTGTCTAATTCTACAAATATTTTTTTCAAACCACCTCGAAAGAAAAGACAATAAAGTGCCTCGTACACTAATCTTGTTTGTTTTCATTCTATTTTTTGGGTGTTCAACATTTATTTTATTTTTTCAGAGGTCACTGCAACTTCGAAATAGTCTTAAATGACCCTATTTGTAAATGATGTTATAGAGTTATAAAGACACAAAAAAATTGAGTTAAAGAAAGCTTAAATATTTTGGATAACAATACGAGTTGAAGCCCCTTCCATGACACTGCAACCTTCAAAAATTTAGGAAAATTTAGCTACAAATAATCCAACTTAAGTATCTCCCCAATGGATATAAATCAAGAATTTCTCATCCATGGAAGCACTATTAGAAGTTAAAAACTTCAAACCCTCCGACTCAAATTTACAAGATCTTCACAGTAAGCAAATATAAAACTATTTTGCGACCAAAATCCTCATGAAAAGACAACACAAATAATATTTTTCAGAGTTTTTACAAAGGTAGCCATGAGAAGAGTGTTTAAAGAGAAAAATTATGTGTATAGAATTTGAAATATCCTAGAAAGTTAAACTTGAAATAGATTCATCAACAACAGAAGCACAAATAATGCAAAGTGAACACATTAAACATGGCCTTTACATAGATCTTCGCTTGTCCAACATAAGAAATAATAATTTTCTATTCTAGGATATTTAACTTCTTGATTGTTAAAACGGAGGATCTTATATCATAGGAATGGAATGTAGATAGTAGTACTAGTCATTATGGAGAGAATCTTGATTTATACAAGAAGGTTTGGCATTTCTTGTAACTATATTGAAACTCTAATGATTTAGGTTATAAAATGAATTATATACACCTATTCATGGTCATCATCTCCAAAATATTATAAAAATTATAGTCACTAAAAAATCTTATACAATTTCAAGCCGAATAAGCCAGTCTCTAGAAACCATTAGATACTATTAGTATTAAAAATGCTCCAGCTTGGATAAATGAAGATCCAACACTAACATAAGATTTGCCTAGAAATTTGAAACAATGGACAAAAAAATTGAGGAAGAATTGAGTAGATTAATGGGTATGTAAAGAACTAATTTACTCCAATAGATAAAACATTCAGATAAAATTTGTATGTTATTATTTATTTATATACTACTTATTTTAGAAATATCATGTTTATTATTAAATATTAATATAAGATTAAAAAATGAGATGATGACTTTTTATATCACATTATTATATCTACTTCTAATGAATGTACCTTATTATATCTAATATAAACTTCAGATATAAGAGGAAGAGCAAAGGGAATGTGATTAAAAAAAATGAGGGGATGGTGTTGCTACTCTGGATACTAGTATGATGCCCAAAACAAGTAGAACTATGCCAAAATTCATATCATATTTTAATTTTGGCAAGATTCTGACAGTTCCTCAGTTCACCCCAACAAGAATATATGGTGGCATTTGCTATCCTCTACACAATGCAGGTTTCTGGTATCTCTTGCCCTAGTGACCATGTGGATTCCTCCACCCAACTCGAGAGGAGGAAATCGAGAATGCAATAAGGTTATTTGCTTCAGATAGTCAAATAATGGAGTTATTTTTAGATGGGAAATTTCGGTCATTTATGGTCAACTCAAACATTAAATATACAGACATACTCTGGGTACATTGTTGGGATCTTTGACATAGCTAAAGCACATTTTTGTGAGGATTCATCTCCTTGTTTCAAGAAATAACATGGAATCTTTGGACATTTAAATTGTCCATTTTGATCACATTCTATCTGCAACTTAGATTGAAACTCAAACATCAATAATTGTATAAATTTACCTCTTATTCAAAATTTTAAAACTGAAACTTATCTGTGTTTATCATATAAGAAAAAAAAACATTTTCCAACACAAGAATATAAACAGCTATTCTCTCTTCACCACCTTTTCTTTTCGAAAAAGATCTTATATATTAGAGTGGAGAAAGAAAGGAAATCTTCTCCATATGAGTTGGCAATTCATCATTTCAATACATTACTTCTCAATTCATTTAGTTTAAATATTAATTTGTCCTTCTCAATTCATTTAGTTCAAATATTAATTTTCCCTTTTCTATTCAGTTTAAATATTTATATTATTATTTTGCAAAATTGAATATTCTTTATGTATAGATAAAGCATGGTTTAAATTTATCAAAAATTTCAAAGAAATGGTTGTTTGCGGAGAAGATTGGGAAAGGCTTACCTTAGGCTTGGCTTAAGATCTAAAGCTATTAGAAGATGATTGGGGTTCATTAGATTTCACACCTGCATCCATGGGTGAATACAAGATCATGAACAAAGAGTCTAAAAAGAGAAAAGAGAAAGCAGTAATGTCAACAAAAAATTTAGAAGACCCTTCAAAATCGACCACCTCAGCCACTTTAGAACAAAAGACAACATAAACAATAAACTTTGATGAAATTGACTATGAACAACCACTAAATCAGAAAGGAATGAAAAAGCTTTATGGAAATTTTTTCAAAAGATCCAAATTAGTCACTGAGAGATTCTAGTTCCTTCCTAGAAACCCTAGTCTAGGACTAAATCACCCAGTCTAGCGTATGAGTCCCAATGAGCTTCACACAATAGAATGTCAAGGTTTTGGAGCTTGTTTTGACCACATCTTTCTTCTAGGTACTTTTTTGTTTCATCCTCCTTTATTAGTCTAATTTTAGGTTCAGATTGACACATTACTTTTATCTTCTTCTTCCCAAGCCTTTGCTTAGTGGTGAACCCCCTTTTGTCTTTAATCATACCCCTAGGACACCCTATTACCGATCTATTTTCCTAATTCCATCCTTAGATTGAGATCTCTAGGGTTTCCTTTAATGAAGCTTGAAGGAAATAGGTGGAGGAACCCTAATCCCCATTTAGTTCCATCTCCCAAAAGATAGAACACTATTTTCTACATTTCATTTTGGTGAACCTAACCTTCAAACCCTTTATTTTTGATTTGGAGTGCATCAGAGTCCTAAATCTAGCTTACATTAACTTTGCATTAGGTCTTTCATTAGTTAATTTGAATTTAGGGCTTCTAAATATTGCATTAGTCGAGAAGTGCATATAGGTTTTATTTTTGCATTTTGCATCATTGAATTTCACTGAAAATTTGTAATTGTAAAAAGTAGAATCAACATACAAGTTAGACACCTTAAAATCAACTTTGAATTTGCTGAATTTGGTTTGAAAACTCTAATTGAGACTCATTCGCCCATCTGGGTGATTTAGTCCTTGTACAGGTCTTTTCCCCAGCATTCTGAGTACCGTCTGCTCTCTGTTTTTCAATGAAATTATCAAAAACCCTAGGTGAGATTCATATGCATAGCTTAGCGAATGAGTCTATAGAGGCCTACAAAAACCAATTTTTCTGAGGTTTCTGGTGATTTTTTGTACTTCCTAGGCTTACTGGGAACCTACTTTATTAGTCTGGAAAGTTTTGGGAATTATTGTTTCATATATCTAGGTCAAATCATCCATTTAGTGTAGCCATCCTTTTTTTAAATTGTTCCAAAGCTCATTTTAGTAGTGAAAATCTTCAGATATGTAGGACATTTGTTTACACCTTTGAAGCATTGCATAATTTAGATAGCTTACTTTTTCATGTTAGCATGTTTCCTTTTAAGAGATGTGGTTTGACATGGTTAAAAATGGATTGCATAAGTACAACATCCCCTCCTATGAGTTCAATTTAGAGTACAACAATGAGGTCATTAAGAAACATGTTAGCCATCCTTCCACTATCTTTTCTAGTTATCAAAACATCTTAGAGCAAGAGAAACAAACCATTGACACAATCCTTAATATCACCTTGCCTATACCTCATTCAAAATCGTACTATCTTTTCCATTTGTGAGGATGATATGATACAAGAATATATAATCATGATAACCATAATTGTTCTTCTCCCAATACCTCTCCTACTAGTGATAAAGATATCTTGGTGAAAAAAGATGCAATCATTCAGAATCATGAAAGTCTTGATTTCTCTCTCCTCCTACCTCTTGGGAAGATATTAGGACACAAGAAGATAAGATCATTGAAACATTCATTAACATTAATTTACCAAGTCTTCATTCATCTCCCAAAACCTCCCCTACTTGTGAGAATGCTTTAGTGAAAGAGGATACAATCTTGAAAGATCATAAAAAACACATTTGTGTGGAGGATATGTTGATATTAAGAGATCCAATGATTGAGAGCTATGATAATCCTACCTCTCCTACATGGGAAGACATTATAGGACATGAGGATCTAATTGTAGATAACCATAACAATCAAATTTTTCTTCCCCTAATATCTCTCCTAGATGCAAAAATGATAGTGGTGTTAGAAGATACACTTATTGAGAGTCATAAGAATCTTGTTCATCCCTTCCCTAATGCTCCTACCATTTGGAAAGATCTATTTGAGCAAAAAATTCCAATCATTGGTAACCATGAAAACCATAGTTGTCCTTCTCTTGATGCATCCCCTATTTGTGATGAAGCCAATTCATAAAATCTAACCATGGAATGTGATGAACCTCTTTTTTATTACACTCCTAAAAGCTCTCCTACTAGGGTAGATATTATGGCACAACATAATGAGACTTTAGAGAAAAAGGATGAAATCATGGACAATCGTAACAATCAAATTTGGCCCTCTCCTAATATCTCTCCTATCGGTGAAGAAGATATTGTGGTGTTAGAAGATCCTATCGGTGAAGAAGATATTGTGGTGTTAGAAGATCCAATCGATGAGAATCATGATAATCTTAGGGAAAACATTATTGAACAATAGAATTCCATCATTTATGAGTCACCTACTTGTGATGAAGTTATTTCAAAAGAAACAAATATTGAATGTCATGAACATCTAGTTTGTAGTTCTCCTAAGAACTCTCTTACTAGGGAAGATATCATTGACACATGTCTTCCAAACACTAGTAATGACGCTTCCTTAGATGAAGATGATGAAGTGACATTAGATTCTTCTTCACTAAGAGAAGTTAATTATATTCAACCTCAATTCATCCTTTACCCACCTTCACAAAAACCTCAAACTTGAAACAAACCCGCCCTCATCCTCAAACCACCTAAGAATAATATGTCCAAGCAATCGAGTTATAATACCATTGCTCATAAATATGACACTAGAAAAAATATGCAACCAATACAAACACCTTCAACATCCCTCCCACTGCCCAGCCCTATCTTGCCTAGTCCTCCTCGTTTTCCTTTACATAATGAAAAGGAGTATAATCTCGTTGAACAACTAAAGAATACTCCTGCTAAGATATTCTTATGGGATCTTATTCAAGCCTCCCGTCATTATCATAACATGATTCAAAGTGCCTTACAACAAGTTCCTACTCCTCCTAATGTGCAGTCAAATGATGTGGCAACCAAATTCAAGATATAACACCAAACAACTTAGACATTACTTTTCTTCAACATGAGCTACCTCCTTTGGAGATGAGAAAGAAAAATGATGCCTTCATGATAATAGCTATATACAATAGGATTGGGATGAAAAGAACCCTTGTTCACAATAGCTCAGCCCTTAATGTGTGTAGTGTAGCCCTTTTGGATAGACTTGGCGTGGATAAATCAAGAATTGAACCCGATTCCTTATCGATTCAAGGATTTGACAATGTAGGAAAAAAACCACTTGGTATGATCACTTTGCCTATTACATTTGGAAAGGCCACATTACAAACTCCTACTCACATTATACCTCAAGATCTTTCATACAATCTCCTCTTAGGAAGACCTTAGATTCATGAGATGCATATGGTGCTTCAACTCTTCATCGTATCATGAAATATGTCTATAACAGAAAAGTGCACCAAATTGAAATAGACCCTGAACCAAAAAGTTGTTTGAACATTGATAAAACCAAGGAAAGTCCTTTGAAAAAATTGTAACCAACTACACAAGTGGAACACATGCAAGAAAAAGATAAAGAAAAACATATTGAGGAAGTCGTGAAGCTATTAAAAGATGATTGGGGTTCCTTAGATTTCACACCTACATCCATGAATACAAGATCATAAACAAAGAGTCTGAAAAGGGAAAAGAGAAAGTGGTAATGTCGACACACAATTTAGAAGACCCTTCGAAAGCATCCACCTCAGCCACTTTAGAACAAAATATAACATATGCAACAAACTTTGATGAACTTGACTATGAACAACCACCGAATATGATAGAAATAAAAAATCTTTATGGAAAAGGTTATGAACTTATGAAACAACTTAGATATAATGGAAAAGGATGTGGTTCTAGAGGACAAGGTATCCATGTCCCTATAGAGCCTAACACACAAGAAATGACTAATGGTCTTGGTTTTTGTCCCTCAAAAGAAACAAACAATCCTTTACTTAATATCAACACTATTATAAAAGATTCATCTAATCCAACTTTAAAATTAGTGCATCTTGAACTAATAGACACTAGTGGCTTGATTATTATCCTTTGAAATAAATAGATAAATCCTCGCTTAATATCAATGTCATCACACAAAACACTAATTATTGGAGTTTGTTAGATTTTACGCCTTCCTTTAAAGAAGAGAACAAAATCTCGTAATATAAAGATCCCTGTGTAAGTATGACACCTAATACTAAGCAAGAGATATCTTTGTCGCAAAATAAAGGAACATCCTCTACTTTTGATCAAGACATTATCTTTTCAAGACTCCTCCAAGATTGTTTGATATCCCTCCCTCCAAGAACACAAAAAAAATTTTACTACAAAAGTTCATTTTGTACATATCATAGAGTTCATGGTCATTCTACTAATGAATGTAAGGCTTTGAGTAAAAAAATTCAACATCTTAAGGACCACGGTGCTCTTCCTTGTGTTGAATCACCTAGTTCCTCTAATTGATACTGGTTTTCAAGTTTCTCATCAATCATCTAGGCTCATCCTTGTCCTACACTAAGTGGGGGCAAGGGGTTACATAGCCTTGTCCTCGTATGGTACTTGTCATTGTCTCTTTTGGCTAGTTGATCACCTTCCATGTATATATATAAGAGAAAACTTGGGATGTCGATGACATGCCTTAAGTTGGCTCGCATGTGATGTATTGAGTTTTGGGGGCAATCCCTTATTCATAATATAGTTTCATTCAGGAACATATGACTTGGAATAGAGCTTTCCAAATAACCTCTCCATGTATTCTTCTACTTTAAAGAAATTTATCATAGAAATGGTGTTGGCAACTACTTTAAAGTGGGGGCATACATCGGTACTCATATTTCACTATGGTTTTCTTTATTATTGCAATGCATCCTTTTCTTGGTGGTATCATTGGGTTTGATATCCTCCAAGAGCATGATATTTCTTTGACTTGTCCTCTCTTAGACATTAAGCACAATGTTCCCTAAGAAGAGACCTTACATGAACTAAGAAAAACCCCTTTGAACGTACCTTACACTATTTCACATTTACAATAACTGTTATATGGCCACCTTGCATAACACACTTTGCTTGCCTATGGAGCCATCTTATTTTTTCATGAGTGTTAGCATATGAGTTTTTTCTTGCCTCATGGATCCTATTGTTCTTGTTGTGTGGCACCTTAACAAATTTATTAGGAGGTATAGCTTTGGTATTGTTGTATGTACAGGAGTTGAACTTAGGTGTGACTTTCCCATAGCCACTTGCTTGTCTGTGTGAGTAAATACCAATTACGTGTGTATGTGTCTCGCTAGGGGATCACCTAGTGGATGACTTGAGGTTCCACTAGCCCTTGTGAGTGTGCATTTAGTTTACATAGTGGACATCGGGTTCCACTTGTAAACACTTTTTTTGGAAAAACAACTTAGATCTGATCCACATTGTGTTGGACAAATAGTCGAGGCTTGATCCACCCTTCTTTCTCTTTTTCTTTCTTCTTTATGTCATTAACATTGTATGTTTGTGTATCTTGATGCTGCATATCATACACCTTGTGTGTGTCCCTTTGTGCTTATGTTGGTTTGATGCAGGATCTTGGATCTTGGGGGCTTGACCACCCCCCTTGATCTTTGTCATTCTATCCCATCCACATTGGTACACTTGGACCCCTCTTGAATGTCTACTTTAGTGCGAGTTTGAAGCAAGTTACTCCTCTCACTAAAGTGGGGGATAAATGTAGTGTAGAAAAAAGTATCCCTTTTTCACACTTAATTTGGGAATAATTAATATTAAACTTAGCCTAATGTTGCCTTGATTTGGTGTTGTAATGTGTTTTACACATTCACATTAAGTCTAGGGCCCTTTTAAACTAATTGGACCTAATTGTGCCTTATTAAGGGCATTGTAAAGTGTACCCTAACACTTTCACACTAATCTAGGGCTTTATTAATTAATTAATTGGGATTATTTATGCCTTAATTGGTCCTATTTTGCATCTACAAACCTTATTAATTTCATCTTTCCTTGGATAATCTTGAAACTTATCAAATAACCAATCATAATTCAATGTTTTGGGTCATGTGTTCTAGATTTGGTGATTTGGGACTCATACGCCACCTTGGGTGTATGATTCCCACCTAGGTCTTGGGACCTGATTTCAAGTTTAACATTCAACATGACCTTTCTTGGAGTTTTTGTCCCAATTTTGAGCCATAGGACTCATATGCCACCTTGGGAATATGAGTCCCACTCTAATCATGACCTATTTTGAATTCAATTCTTGGCAAGATTTTATCCTCCTAGATCTGATGTTGGCTTGTAGTGTTTTAATTTAGGGAAATTTGGCATAAACAAGTATAAATACAAGGTTTTTTCACATAGTTTTATCCTAGAATTTCATAAGCAATCAAGAGAACTTTCACAAGACAATACAAAAGAATTCAAAACCATTTCAAGAGAATTCAAAGGCAGATTTGAAGAAGATGATTGCAACAATTCAAGATCCATTATCATGTCAAAGCCTTGATGCATCATTCATGTGGTTTTGAGCTAATATTGGGATGTATTGTTTAAGATCAATTCAATTATTCAAAAGGAATTATCCTTAATCAAGAATCATGATCAAGACCTACATCCATTGAGGCCACTTCATGCTTTTTTGCAAATCTACAAGGTTCCAAACAAGTTTTTATTATTTCATCTTATGTTTCATGTTTATTTCATTCATGTTTCGTTTCTCATTAAGGTTTGATTACCAAAAAGAGGTTTGACCAAGGTAAACCCCTATCCACTAATAATCAACAAGTTTTTCTCTCTCTATGTGTGTGATTGTAGATCTAGGTGTTTTTAGACTTGAAGATCCTTTGAAGACAAAGTTGTAAGATTGAAGTAAGTTTTCAAAGTTGTCATCTACATTGCAAGGTCACAAAAATTTATCTATAGGCTCTAATTCAAACTTTCAAACTTTGAGATATGGTAGGAGAGAAGCTACATCATACCACTAGAGGATACCTGAGTTTTAGCCAAACCCTAATACTGTGACTAAATCACCACCTTGGGCATATGAGTCCTAGTACAACACTTTTTCCAATTTTTAGAAGATACAAATCGGTCACTAAGAGATTCCAGTTCTTGCCCAAAAACCCTAGTCTGGGACTAAACCACCTAGTTTGGTGTATGAGTCCCAATGAGCTTTAAACAACAAAATTTTAGGGTTTTGGAGCTTGTTTTGACCATATCTTTCGTCCAAGTACTTTTATGTTTCATCCTCCTTTATCAGTATGATTTTAGGTTCTTAAATTTCTAGGTTTTATAGCTAGATTGGCACATTACTTTTATCTTCTTCTTCCTTAGCCTTTTCTTGGTGGTGGACCCCCTTTTGTCTTTAATCACACCCCTAGGACACCCTATTGCAGATCTCTTTTCCCAATTCCATCCTTAGATTGAGATCTCTAGGGTTCCCTTTAATGAAACTTGAAGGAAATAGGTGGAGGAACCCTAATCCCCCTTTAGTTCCATCTCCCAAAAGATAGAACACTATTTTCTACGTTTCACTTATTATATCTAATTTTTTACTTTTCCCTTTTTTTACTACACTTATTTTACTTCTGTGTGAAACCTTTTATTTTTTATTTTTGAAAAAATCAACATTCATTATTATTGATAATATATATTTTTTTAAATATGCATTTATGTGCTACATATTTTATAAATATTATATTTATCATTGAATATTAATATACTATCAAGTATAAGATTAAATTTTTTATTAATCTTACGTGTAATTGAGCCGACTCCTCCTTTTCTTTACATGATTTCATCTATCCCGAGATTGAGGACAAAGATAAGACCCTATGCAGTGATGAACATAACAATTGGTAAGATCGTGATGACCTACTTTTGTAAAGTATTTACTTTCTATTGTACTTCATAATACCTGACAAATAGGTTGGCAACCTCATTTCCTTTTAATTTATTTTTGTTTTGGTTTAAATGACATTAATTCATACCACTATACCAAAGATTCATTGACACGATTTTTTTTTAACTAGTAATGACACCTTTGTATGCCATGGGTATGTCGAAGAGGTGTGGAAGGTAAATAAGAGAAAATGTTGATTTTTTTTGCATACGTTTTTGTAGTACATGAGGTCAATTGATAGATCCTTCAACAAATGATGTTTTTTGTTCAACAAAGATATCAATGGAGAAGTGATAGCTTCAAATAAACTAAGCATCCACTTAAAGGGATCCAAACATGACTCAAACAAAACCTCTAAATTTGGAAGACTATTATCCTTTGAATTTTCAAAAATTAGATTATCAACAATATATAGATCTTACAAACATAAACAAAATAAAATAATCATTTTTTACACATCATATGAAATACAACCTTTCATATACTATTTGTATCATATACATTTAATATTCATACCCAAAGTATATATAATAAAATCACATGCTCTTAGGTTATTCACTACTCTATAATTTCTTTCAATCACCTATCATATGCATTCTCTATCTTATTCTATATATATCCTACATGATATAACTAGTATAACTTATCTACATTTAGTGACATGTCTGTAAGCTCATCCTTGTACATCTTCAACTATTAGGAGGTAATACAAGGCATGTATTAATAATAGAACATACTTTTTGGTACATACTATAGCCTATTTCTTATCTTGTTCCATAATAAATAAACATATTAAAGATCACCAAACTCAAATTGAAACTAGTATTCAATTTTACATTTTCAAACTTGATTTTCAAGCAAATTAAATTAAATTAAATTATTAAATTATTTTCTTACACTAAAAATGGGGTCATGAAAATCAACCCTTCCAAAGATTGATTGTCCTCAAGAAATTTTGATTCTACCCATCAATCATGTGAATCATTCTCTAAATCGAAGTTCACCAAACTTAGTTGAAACTTAATAGAAAAACAAAGTTTTTCAATGCTAAATAAAACTCAATCAAAAATTAAACTTTTCCAAACTCAATTGAAACCCATTTTAAAATCAAATCTTGACCAACTCAATTGAATATAAAAGTTGACCCAACTCAATCGAAGCTCAATAGAAAATCAAATCTTCCCAAACCTAATCGAAACTCAATTGAAAAGTAAATTTCACCAAACTCAATTCAAACTCATCTGAATTTTTTTTTACTAACTCAATCGAAAGTAAAAGTTCACCTAACTCAATTGAAAATAAATGTTCACCAAACTCAATTAAAAATACATAAAAATCAAAGTTCGCCAACCTCCATTAGAAAACCAAAGTTTGCAAAACTAGGCTAATACTCATTTAAGAATTAAAGTTCACCAAACTCAATCTAAAATCAATGTTTTACAAACTCAAATAGAAACCAAAGTTTGCTTCACTCGTCCTAAAATAAAAGTTGGCAAAAATCAATTGAAAATCAAAGTTTACCAAACTCAATTAAAAATTTAAATTTTCCATGCTCACTTGAAACTAAATCTAAAAACAAGGTTTTCCAAACTCAATCAAAAGTCAATGTTCACCAAACTCAATCGAAACTCAATTAAAAATAAATGTTCACCAAACTCAATTGGTACTCAACGAAAAAATATGATTCATCAAAATCAATCAAAACTCAATATAAAATAAATGGTTGCCAAACTCAATTGAAAATAAAAGTTCACCAAATTGAATTGAAAATAAAGGTTCAACAAAGTCAATTAAAAATCAAAATTTACCAAACTCTCTCGAAAATGAAACTTCACCAAATTCAATTCACAATTAATAGAATATGAAAGTTCGCCAACTTCAATAGAAAATCAAGGGAGAATCAACATTCACCACACTCAATAGAAAATCGAACTTCACTAATCTAAATTTAAAATCAAATTCCATGAAACTCAATTGAAATTTAATAGAAAATTATTGCTCGTCAAACCCAACTCAAATTTAAATCAATAAAATGCACCTGATAGTCCTCTTTACATAGCTGGAAGAATCAATAACAAGCCCACTAATGGGATATTAATTTATTTTTTCTATGGAGAGAATGTGATCACTGAAGAATTCCTATTCATGCACAAACTCTATCAAGATACATACGATAAACTGAAAGCATGGATCAAGACACATAATGGTTTTTCTTGTCCTATGATTGGCTCAATAGATCTTTTGAAAGTTGGACCGAAAACATTAAATGTCTCATTCATCATCATCCTGCAATTGGACCAGTTTCATGTGAAGTTAGGCTATCCATGGATTCGCTCGATGAATGTTGTCCCCTTAGTTGTGTATAAATATTTAAAGTTTCCCTTTGGATATAATATATTTAGTATGCATCATAGTGGTTCTAATCCTGTATCTTCCCGAGGGAAATTTTCATAATATTTGTTTTGGCTTGAGCCTATTGAACCTATTAGACGTTGTGAGGACTTCTTTTTCAAATCCTATAAAAAGTTCAAGGCAAAGCGTATAGCAGAATTATCTCTTAAAAATATGCCTCAACCCTCCATGGAGCAACCTATCCTTGACAAAACAATGATTGAACCAAAAGTCCTTCCGACCATCCAAGATCACCCTATAACAAAACCTCTTGCAATTTCCTATAAGAGACCAGGAGATAACCAAAACAATCCCATTGTGCCTCCTAAAATCAAACAAGTTTACAAAGCTAAAGAGAAAGTGGTTGAACAACCTCTTGTGGTTCCTTTTATTCCTCTCTTAAGGGAAGAAAAGAAACCTATGATTGAAAAACCCACTCCTACACAAACACAAATTGACAATAGATTGAAAAGAAATAGAAATGCTAGAGAGCATAGGCATAGACATTGTGTTATTGCTCGTATGTTACAAAATCAAGAAGAAAAGAGCAACATAGAAAATAAAAATCTGAACTTACCTAAAGAAATCCATGATGACTTTATACCCTCGCCGCAACATAAAAAAGAACCTTGGAGAGACATTATCATTTGACCTCCTATTGTGATTAATCTAGATGATGACATTGACATTGCAAAGATTGATGAACAAGTTGTTATCAGAGAATCTAGCAGTGCTTGATTCATGGGTAACCCCCCTATGAAACTTCTTTGTTTCATAGGTTTGTGTGTTTCAAGCATGTTGAATGAGGAGATTCTTCAATCACCCTCAACATGTAGTCCTTATGCTTGAATTATCTATTTAAACATTTCTCGATCATCGTCTTTCAAAAATCTCTGAAATGAGTGTTTTTGTTAATTATCTTCTATCGAGAGTTAGTCATTTTTCTGATCGTGCAGGAGTGCTGATTTTCAGCACCCCTACACCACCTCTCACTTAAAAATTAACTTCAGGTGCAAGAGTGCTGATTTTCAGCACTCCTACACCTAAGGTCCCTTATTAAGGTGCAAAATCGGTGAAAATCATGACTTTTGCACTTGTCTTTCATTTTGCTTTATTAGTGTGCAAACGGTGATTTTCACTACTTTTGCACCTTTTTACGTATTAACTTGAGGCTTCCTGGCGCAATTAATGCAAACAACTTAAGTTATTTTTTGCCCTTCTTAAGTACTTTTTGGGTCATTTGACATATTTTCACTCTTTCAAGTTTAGCTATCTCCCTCCTCCTTGCGCGAATCACTCTCCAACCTCCTGCAACCTGATTTCGAGGATTTTTTCAAGCATCGAGTTAGGGTTTCAGTCTTTCCACTAGGTATGTTGTTTCTCTCTTCACTAAGTTTCCTCCTTTCATTCATTTTAGAAATTTCTACAAGTTTCGATTCCATCTAGTTGAGCAAAATGTTTCTCTTTGCTAGGGTTTTGAGGATTCCGTGCCACTTTCAAATTTGTTTTTTCTCTTTTTAAATCATGCCTTGCCCTCTATTTTTGTTTTGTGAATTTTATTTTGTGCCCTAGGTTTGTCGCCATTCTCTGTTTTCCTTTGGGTGTTTTTCCCCACTTTTCTTTTCAGCAATCTTATATTTCTAAATCTCCTTCATCTTTTCTTCCAAGTGTCCATATCGATAGCAGTGATTTTTGTAGAAGCATCATCATTTTTTGAGATAGTTTCTCCAATTGCTCGAGCGGTGATTTTCACCGCTTGAACACTAAGGCCTTCCCTCCAACTCGAATGTTGATCAGTGCTTTTTTCCATTTACACTTATCATTTTCACAACTAATTCACCACCAAAGCACTACTAAACTTACCTTCCAACACTCTGGTGTCAGAGTGTTGATTTTCAGCGCTCCTACACAAAACATTCTTTTCCCCATGGTGTCAAAGCATTGAATTTCAGCGCTCTAACACCAAACGTGTTATACAAGGTGCAGGGGCGTTGATTTTCAACGCTCCTACACCAAAAAATTATTTTTCTTTCTAACACCCGAAAATGCCTCGTTTCTTGCTCTAAACTTTGTTTTTCCGCTCACACTCTATTTTTTGTGCCTCATATCCAAAATACAATTGCTCCAAATTTCCTTGCTTGCTTCACACTTTCCAACATTGCAATTTTCTCCTAACACCTATTGATCCACTATTCTAGCAGTTCCTATCATGTTCTCATCAATTGACCCTCGAAGGTGATAAATCTTCAATCTTGACATCTCTAAATGATAGCTGAAGAACCCCCATCATCTTCCAAGAAAGAAGGCAAGATGAAATACAAATATCAAGGTGTTTTTCCAGAAACTGTGGTGATCCCAAAGGTAGATGAAATTAAAGACACTAAAATTGGTCATCAAGACCTACAAGATTTTGTAAAGAGAATTTAGAAAAGGCCATTAGAAGATAACTTGAGAGACATTGTTCATAGCAACTTGCATCTGGTGTCAACATTTTTGACTTCTACTCACAACATAGAGTTTTTGCTCCAAGTTGCATCTCACTACATTTGAGATGATAGAAGTGTGAGAGTTCCTCGGGTCAAGTCATGATGAGATTGGATCCTGAATTATTTGACATTGTTTTCAAAGTCCCACATATGGAACAATATGCACCAATCTCAATTCATCAAGCCCAGGATATTTTTGATAAATATTCTAATAAATCTAAAACATTGATTAACACTCAATGGTTGAAAACTCCTAAGCATGCAATCTCCAGATTACCTAAAGGACTTCCTCGAAGTGACCTCAAAGAGGGTGTCAGGGATATGATTACTCTTTTGAGCAGGGTGAAGGGCTTGCCTGAATCATCCCATTTTCAAGATTTGATGTATGAATACATCCACATAATCGGGAGAAAGAAATCTCATATAGACTGGGGGACTCAAATCAGTGATGAAATTCATGAGGAACTGATCAATGTACCGACCACTTTAAAATTCTACATGACATCTTATTTGGTACCTGTGTATGATTATTATTATCAATTAAATTTGAGAGAAAGCTCCCATAATTTCAAAAGAGTTATAAATGCCTTCTTTGCACCCCTACTATTTACTTTTGATCCAACTCTCGAAAATAAAAGAGTATCGGATGAGGCTTACAAATTTGTTAGCAAATTTGGTTGTATCTTTTTTCAATTCCCAACCTTACTTACTTAAGAGTAGGTTGCTATACTGGGTGTCCCTACATGTTACCCAGATATCCCTCAGATAAATGGGTTCTAATCGATCTATGCAAACAACTTATCTTAGTTCACAAGGAACGAATGAGAATCCATTAGCCAAGTTTCAAGTTTCCACTCACTATTGCAAGGTACACTATTAAAAGTGTACAAAAGGCCAAATTAGTCTATGCAAAAATGCAAGTAATGACAATCAGGACCTACAATCATAGACTCGACTTTGACTATCATGAATTGAAAAGGAAACTCAAGGTGGGTCATCGACGTGTCTATCATTTTGAAGACATTTGGGTGGAATGTAGAGATGAAGATGACATTTGCAAAATGGATTATTGTAGGTTAACCGTAGACTAGATCAGGGATCTTGGTGTTGTTGACCTATTAGAGCGTTTCAAAGATCCTAGCGACATCATGAATGCTACCTATGATAAAAATGAAATCTCTAAGAGACCTTTGCCTCCCATTCAATGGTCTAAAAAGGAAAGTATATCCATCAAGGAAAGGCTTGCCCCCATATTGTCCAACATAGCGAAATGGTTGCAAAAACATGGTTTTTAGATGAAAGCTTTTAGGATGGAATTAGAAGGAGAAGTACTTGGAGAAGAATCCAACCAACAATACGAACTTCGCACAAAAGACAAGCATGCGGCTACTCCCTCCTCTTCCCATAAAGGTCCTAAAATCAGGTTTACTATTGGTAAAAGGGATACATGGGCAGTTGAAGAAGAAGAGACCACCAAATCTGAATCAACTCGCTCAAAAGGGAAAGGACCTATATTTGAAGAACAAGAGTCTAAAGGTGAAGGAAATGAAAGCAAGGAATCAGTTTCTGAAGAAGATTCTGAGGAAGAAGAGTCTACTACAGAAGAGGATTCTCTAGAAGATCAAGATTCTGAAGAAGATGAGGGTGAACAAGAAGTTGAATGAGAAGGTGATAAAGAGGAACTCAAGAATGACAAAGAACAAAATCTATCTACACATGAGAATGTTGTTGAAGATCTTTCCCAAACATCATCATCCATTACTTCAAATATTCTTTACACACCTCCCAATCCTAACACTCCTCCACCTCCTCTTCCTACATTACCTCCTCCCACATCTACCATACATACAATATTAACAGTGCTTGCCACTCCCCCTGCAGTTTCAAATATTCAAGTTGTTGATATCTTGTCAAGCTCTCCATCATCCATTCCCAATTTTTCATCTCTATCATATGACATCACTTCCAAATATAAATTCAACAATTTTACAAATGAATCTTTGCAAGGTCAACTTGGTGTACAATCTACTGGAACAGTCATGACAGACACTACCCCAATTGTCACCATACCATTAATTTCTACAAAGGTGATTGTGACACAAGAATTGATGGTCAATCAATAAGCATATACTTCTTCTCTTCCCCCTTGGTTGGTATCTCAAGTATCAAAGCAAAAGAAACAAATGATCTCTCTAGAAGAGCTTGATCTTGAAGAGATAGACCCTCTAAAATCGAAGGGGAAGAAAAAGGAAAAAGTTTATTTTAGGCTTCATGTAGAAAAAATTGGCCATGAGTATGTGGAGATTTGTATACCACCACAAGAGGAAGGATATGCAAATATGGAGGACTACACTGTCACCAGAGTCTAATTTGGAAAAGTGACAAATGAAAGTGTCAAGGCAGATGCACAGGTAGTTCTAGATGCATTGGCAAGAAGGCTTGACAAAATGGAACAAGCCCGAGATATGTACAAGTACAAGGCCGATTGCTATGCAGCTATTTTGAGAAGAGTTGCCAGATCTTTAGGAAATTTACAACCTCTGACTATGATAAGTGTTGAGGAACCAGTAGTACAGAAGGTGGAGAAGTTTTCCTCCAAAGGTAAGGTGTTATATGATTTCATTGATGAAATGATAGAACATGGTTCACA
This sequence comes from Sequoiadendron giganteum, assembly GCA_007115665.2. Classification (NCBI taxonomy): domain Eukaryota; kingdom Viridiplantae; phylum Streptophyta; class Pinopsida; order Cupressales; family Cupressaceae; genus Sequoiadendron; species Sequoiadendron giganteum. The sequence continues at coordinate 331,211,822 of CM021105.1, read as the reverse complement.
GATTATAACTGCTACAAATGAGAGGGCCACTCAGATAGCCATGATGAAATTAGAGATTGATAAAGAAACAAGCGTACTTTCCCAAGAACAAGAAAAAATGGACAAATGCCTTTCATTTTGGTCACAAATGAAAGAGGTAAAGCTGAATAAGTTGGTGGAAGTTGGGGTAATCCTCGACAAAGAGAAATATGTGGAAGTAAGAGAATCTTTCAAGCACCGCATTCAAGTGATCAAGTCTCTTATTGAAGATATCCACCAATTACAAGAAGATGTCGAAGGACATCGTGCTATCTTAGAAGAAGAAATTAAGGAGTTGTTGAGTAATCTCCTTGATAAAGAGCATATTTTCCTCCTGGCTAGTTGTTCAAAAATGTGTTCAACTTGTTCATTATATGAAGAATAGAGTAGACTTGCATTGTCTAATTCAGAAGTATTATAAAATTCAAAAAGGGAATTCTCAAAAAATTCAAAATTTGCTGGCACAAATAATGCATTAGGTATGCCCCAACTAATCTCACTGTTAGGCTTTCTTGACCCTTTCTTTGTCTTTATTTCTACCATAATATTTTCCTCAAATGCAACATTTGTCATTACCTCCTTTGAACATGTGAGGAAAGCATCAACAGCCGAATATTCTTTTTGCAGACTATAGGATAAATTAATTTTTGGGTGCATGGCTGATGATTGTGGTATTTGAATATCTTTTTCTATAAACATGGGATCAAATTTAACGGGAACCATATCCCCTCTTTTTGTACAAATAATATCTTCGGTAAGGAAATATGAAGATTATGAGATCCTAATGTTCATACCTTCGGCAACTTTGGAGGATATACTTTTATGTGCATGCATCTCTTCTTTCTGTAGCTTCTCCTTTTCAAAATTTTCACCAAGAAATTCTGGTAATGGTATATTTATATCTCTTTTTTTATCAGAGGTCAATGCACTTACATCAACTTCTTTGATATGGTCGCTTTTTTCCACAATCCTGCATAGAAAATCATTTGAACCCCCCATACACCATTTAGGAATGAGAACTATATTGGATTCATCTGTAGATACAGAAACAAATGATTGTTTGATCTCATTCTTCTTTATCTGTGGAGTCTTGTAATCAAGATCTTTAAGAATCTAATATCTACAACACAAATATTTGAATAACAAAATGGATCGATGGTCTTGTAAAGAGTGCAACCCTTTATCCTCAACTTCATATATACATTCTTTGAGACCATTCCATAGTGAATGAATCATCCCATCTTCTTCAGCCAATATCTCCCCAATCATCAGTGTAGACCTTTTTCCAAATGAATTCCATCGCTTAGATTGACCTAGAACCATTTTCTGGGGTCTTGTCATTAAACAAAGTCGCCAGCCTTCATCTCTGAGAAGGAAATATTTTGTATCTGAAACAAGAAACTACTGGTCCTCTGATTCCCAGAGCCTCTGATTCATTTCCCCAGTGGAGTCGCCAAAAATATATTGGTTGATGAATTGGTCCCTTCAATTAATATCCCCTAGCCCCCACACAAAGGATAATCTGGCCAACAGTTGAGTCACTTGCAATGATAGTTGTGAGTGCTCTTTGCTTATTTTACAAGGCATAGCTACCTTCGAATGATTTGTTATAAATAAAAATTGGGATATGCTTTTAACCAGAAAGCAGGAAAGGTAACCACCACCTACCCACCATGAAAGTAGATACGTAAAGATGATTTAATAAGAAAAAATATAGAACAATAACCTGAGGTTCAATTATTCTATAATTATGAATTATACCTAGAGGGAGAGAGAAATAAATCTTTTCCACATATGATTTAGAATGAATTCAAAGTTTTAGAACTAAATACATACGCAGTCCAATATAATAGGCTAAACATTGAAAAGTAATTATCATGAAGCAAATTCCATGTAATAAAATGAAACACTTATAAATTCAAAGACTCGGAAATATTTCATTATTTCTTCAATGCCAAAATGCGAGTTCAAAGACTCAGTACCCCTATACAAATAGACTAAGTTTCCAAAAAAAACTATCTTTTTTTCTCCTTTTCCCCCCTATACAAATTTTCCTCTAGCATGTTTATATTAGCAAGTAACTGTTCATAACGGTCATTGAAAATGACCCATATCAAAACAATCACCAAGAAACAGGAACAATTTCATTACAACCCAAAACTTTGGTTATCACCCATAATTACAAAAGATTCCAATCATGCAAAATAGGAGATTCAATTTCTCCTGAAGAAAACCATTTCCACCATCAATTGCATAAAGAGGTCATATCACTAAACCACTAGAGGGGCCAAAAATCTAAATAGCTGCAATTGCATTTCCATAATCAAATCATTAAATTCAGCCCGTTCTTCTTCCTTATCTAAGACAAAAATTAACCTGCGATATTTAGCGTAACTGGTTTTCTCCTTCCACATCAGTGAACGCAATTTAGAAATGATTTCAATTTGTTCCTCCTCAAGCCAAATTAAATCCAGTTGTATGACATGTACGAGTTCATCTTCCCACTCTTTGATACCACTAGGAAGTACCTTCTCGAGAAAAATCTTGGAATTGGAAACGCTACCACCTTCGCTTGCATGTGGGCTCACTTTAAAGATGGAGGTATAAAAAGATCATCTATTTTCTAGGAAGAACACACAAATCCGTTACCATATCTGTTTCACCAACTCCTTACTTAAGAGCTATTTTTTCAAGAACTTTAAAAATTACGTTAAACCTTGAGCTGGCATTTCAAAGCTTTTGAGAAGACATTCCTTAAAGATGTCGTACAATTCATTAAATGAGCTGACATATTGAAAATTGTGCATCTAGCCAGGTTTGCCAGTCGCTAAGAAACAAAAACTTATAACCATATGTCAATACTTCTAAGGTTTTGAGAACCTCCGATGAGCTGACTGTATAGGATAATCAGTAGATAAGACTTGACACAACAAAGGTACACATAAGTCAGACGATCGGAAGTTTCAGAACTTACAAACCCTACGACTTGAGTTAGGGAATTGGACTAAACCACAACAACAAGAAAAACTTATCTTTTTAAAGGAAAAAGAAGTTTAAAAATTTTGAGCGAAAATAATTGACAGGTAACACCAGTAAACTTTCCAAGATCTACAAGGAAGTCGTCTTGAAGCAAATAGAGGATGCCAACTTTTCAAAGGTATCAATGAATGCAATTTGTGACTTACGACTTTCTCCTGATAATCTAAAGATGCATCTTGATAGATGAAAAAAGCTTCACTCATCTACCAGAAGATCAATTACCAAAGTTAACACCATTGTGGATTATACTGTTGGTCCAGATGAGGCATTTGTCTTGGAGACAAAGAAGAAATACAAAGAATTCCGTGCCCAAAGCAAGGAACCATGAAGGCTTCTTTTCTCTAGTGTTGAATATTTTATGCTTTCTTTTATGCATTTTGTAAATAGTTTTCGACATATTAAATATCTTTTGAGCAAATATAATTGCATGTAAAATCTGAGATGTTCTCCCAAAAAGATGGACAATTTTTTTGACTAAGTCAAAGTTAGGTTTTCCTAAATTAGCTCGCCTAATTTCCTATTTTTTCTCAACTAATTCCCTAGATTTACTCTTCCCTCTCTTTTATAAATAGGATGGATTTCTATTGTAATCTTTATCTTTTATCTCTAGCAACGAAGTGTTGCTCATTTTGAAATAAATGTATGAAACTTTGTGTTCAACTTTGTGAATTTGAATATGATCAATAAAGAAGAAAGTTGCATGCTAGAATTTGTGTTGGAATTGATTCTCTTATGGTTTGATTAATATTTGTGGTGATTAGTGTGTGAGATATGAGGGCTTTGGATAAATCTATGTAGACTTTGTGTTACACTCTTTATTCAGATTTGTGTTTATGTTTGAATACTATTGTTGAATGATCTACAAGACTTTCTGCTTGTAATTGTTCATGTTTCTTGTGGAATTTTTGTATCTAAGGAGACTTTGTGATTCTAATACAAATTTTTTTACGTATCTCAAGGATCCATCAGCTAAAAGCTATATAACAACTTTGTGCCTTCATGAGCTTTCCTTTCTTTCTTTTATTGTTTATTATTATCATACCTGGTATCTCTACGCTTTTCTTTGACAAGACAAAGATATTGACATTACTGCTTTGTTTTTAGTTTAAAGTTATTTTAAATCAGAACTATCAACTTTGAATCATTGTAAAACATCTTCTCTAAAAAAAGAGAGAAGTATGAATGTGACACACACCCCCCATATCGTAGTTGTAGTGTAATTTTGTGAATATTTAGTTAGTTTTTCTTAGCTTTTGTTAGCAGTAAGAAGGGTGCCTCCCCTTTCTGAGAGGAGAGATTATATCTCACACAGGTGTGGTTGAAATCTAGGTTGTGTAATCTATTGAAAAGGTGATTACATAATTTTCACCCAAAATTTTTTGGTGACTTTGTTGGCGAACGACACACATAATTAAAGCCTCGAGCTTTTGATTGAAGTGAATAATTTTTCCAATTTATTATTGTTTTCTTGTATATTATTATTTTGGATGTCTATCTTGTTTAGATCTACACTCTGGCAGATAGAAGGTATATGCAAAGTCAGAGGGATCAAGGAGTAGTAGATCCACATTTTAAAAATGTGTTGCAAAACAACACTCCACCTACTCATCCATGAGTAAGATCTTCATTGTAGTGAACCACAAGCTATCCTCTATGAAGAATAAGATATCTTCTGAGTGAATCTTTTGTCTTCCATAGAGTTCCAACACAGGTACCTGTTGTTCAACCTACCATGGCCACACCACCTGTAGGACCGTGGGGAAATTCCTTTGGTCCCCTTCGTTTGGCCGCACCTCTTCATGAACTTCCACGTGTTTCAAGAAAGAATATTCTGAAGTTCCTAGGTGACAACAAACAGTATCCCGATGAACATATTTTTTCCTTCAACATTGTTTGTGGTATTCTCAGCATAAAGAATGGAGATGTTTTTGTAAGATTGTTGATCGAATCTCTCCAAGGGGTTGTTGTCGAATGGTTCTATACTCTTCCAAATGCTTCAGTCACTAACTAGGCCTCTCTTCACACAAAGTTTGAAGAAAGATTCAAACCTGTTGAAGATGAACATGCTTTGTTGGCGAAACTCACAACCATGCGAAAAGAGGCCCATGAACCCATGCGCAAGTACGTGGCTAAGTTCAAAAAGTTGATGACATGGATCCCAAATGATGCCAAACTGACAAATCATAATCTGAAGTGCTTTTACATCAACACACAACTCCCCAAAGTAAGTTTCTTTTTACGTAGGGAAAATCTTGCCAATGTTGAAGCAACTCAACAATTAGCCACCAGTATTGAAGATGATATGATCCTTGCTAGAAAGATAATGCTGAACACCAACACCAACAAAAGGATGTAAGAATCAAGATCTTCAACATCTAATGCCAATTCTCCTAACGCCAGTTTCACATTTTCAAATCCCATGGTCCAAAGGCTAGCGAATGAAATCTTAGCTTTGAAAAAGCACGTTTCCAACAACAACAATACCTACAAGGACATCCCAAGGAGGAATTTTCCTAAATATACTAGAAACAGGAACCAAAATCACCTTCCAGCACCACAAGGGAGACTTGCACTTGAATCTCTACCTACCAATACTGTCACAGGATATTATGAGGTTGAACAAGATAAATATGCACAGCTAGATTAGCTTCTGGAAGAAAGTGTTGATCTCTTTCAAGACAAAGAAATGGAATCACCTCGCAACTCTAGCATTGGCTAATTACAAATGGGGGATGAAATTGATGAGGAGGACCTAGTGATGGACACGTATGTTGTTTTTACGTGGCAACAACAAAATCAGCTTGATTAAGCTCAAGTTGTTGCTCCACCAACAAAGGAAAAGCCGCCAGTTACTATTGCCAAAAGAGGATCTCCTCTCCCTTGGCAACAAAAGAAGGCAGTAAACCCACAAGTAAGTGCTCCCCATCCCCTTCCATCAATTCCCGCTGTTCCTAAAGCCAATCTCCCAGTTCTAAAGACCAATGTGCCTTTTATTAAACCAATCAGGGAAGTTACCTCATCTACTTTACAAAAATTATTTCCAGGATTTCGACATTATTGACCATGCCAAGAAAACAAAGGTCCAAATGTTCGAGGTTGGATACCTTAAATCCAATCCTGGCCAATTTGATAGGCTCGTCAAATTTGTAAAGGATAAAGGAATTATTGTAAATCAAGATTCGTCTCCTGATATTCCTGTTGCTTCAAAGCCCCAGACGCCACAAAATAATCTTGTTTCTACACCTCCAGTTGCCTTTGGGCGCATTGATCCATTCTTATTTTGTTACTTGTTAATGGTTTTAAGTTAAGCAACTATGTTATAGATTATGGTCCATCAAATAATGTGATACCAACCAAGGTAGCTACTGCCTTAGGTTTGAATCTGACCAAAAAATTTAGTCGTTGCTTTTCCATGGAAAAAACCAAGTACCTTTGATTGGACAGATCAAAGATGCACAATATGCTTTTGTCGGATATCTTGAGAAGAAAATCAAAATGATAGTTCTAGTAGCTGACATTTCGGCATCTTACAAAATTCTCCTTGGACAATTTTTGTAAGGACGTTGGCGGTGAACTAAACATGGACATGTCTAAAGCCAAGATACTTGTGAAAGGTGTAATGCAAAATTTGATTCCTAAAATGGAATTAAAATTCTCAATAACACAATCCAATGATCCTAGAGCTCAAATTCTATTTGAGTCTTCAGGCATTGGAATGTATTATCTACAAACAAAAGAGGTTGGTGAATCTTCAACAAGACATGAGTTGGAAAGTGTTGAATATTTGAAATGAGTCATCATATCCTGAAGCTTCATTAGATGATGAGGCTATAGATTTTGACACTGTCAGCCTTGGTGATCCAAACAACATTTGGTTACTAGAGTTTGATGGTAGTTGTTCTTCAACCTGTTTCAAAGCGGAAATGGTTTTTATTTCCCCTAAAGATAATTTTTTCCCTTTCTCTTTCAAATTATAGTTTGACAACACTAATAACAGTGTTGAGTCTGAAGCATTGTTGTTAGGAATGCAAGTTGCACACAAGAAGGGTATCAAAAATCTTCATGCACAAGGTGATGCTGAGCTAATAGTGTGTCAGGTAAGGAACTTGTATCAGACAAAAAATGACAGGCCTAGGCATTATCACAATCTTGTTTGGGATTGCATTGAAGAATTTGATGCTTTTGATATATTTGTAGTTCCAAGGGAGTATAATGATAGGGTTGATTCATTAGCAGTCTTAGTCGTGCTCTTGATACCACATAAATAATTTCAAGGTTCCACCTATACCATTGAGTTAGTTTTTCGCCTGAGTGTTCCTGATAATTCAAAGAACTGGCAAATCTTCAATAATGATCACCAAATTGTTGCCTTTTGGAAAAGGAAGAAAATTTTGATGAATTGTACTTTGAAGGAAGTGACTATCCACTTCAAGAATTTGTGTCTAATATGGATCCAATTACATGTGAATAATTCTTGCAGCTCAAGGGGAATAAAATTCCCAATGGGTTGGTATCTCTAGAGAAACTTTTTGATAAGCATGATTGCTACGTCAAGAAGCAACTCTTAGACTCCGATTCATCTAATGAGGTTGAACAAATCAACTTGGGAAGTGAAGCAAATCCTAAGATGGTAAACATTGGGAAATGTTGCACGGTCGAAGAGAGGAAGTAGTTTTCTAAGCTATTGCAAGAATATATATGGATGTCTTAGCATATTCATATGAAGATCTAAAATCCTTTAGGCCCAAGGAGGTGCAACACGACATTCCCCTTAAGGTTGGAGCATTTCCTTATAAAAAAAAGCAATGACAATACAACCCAAATATTTTTGAAACAATCCTTGCCGAAGTTCAAAAAATGTTGAACACCTAAATAATATTCCCTATCCATCATTCAACATGGATAGTAAATATTGTTCCCATTTGTAAGAAAAATGTTGAGATTCAGAAATATGAACCAGCTATCACTTCAGGATAATTATCCTCTTCCAATGATGGACCAAGTTCTACAAAATGTGCCTAGATCCGAGATGCTCTCCATGCTGGATGGTTTCTCTTATTACAACTAGATTGAATTTAATTCAAGTGATCAGCACAAGACAACTTCCACAATGCCATGGCGTACCTTTGTGTATCGTAGAATGCCTTTTGGCTTGATAAATGTTGGCACCACATTCCAACGAGCTATGGACTTGGCTTTTCGTGATGTGATGGATAAGTTTATTGTGGTGTATCTTGATGATCTCATGGTGTTCTCTAAAAAGCGTCATGAACACTGTTATCACCTAAGACAAATCTTGGAGAGATGTCGATAGCATGGTATTTCCTTAAACCCCCAAAAGTCAATTTTTGGGGTCACGAAAGGTAAAATTCTTGGTCACGTAGTGTCCATAGAGGGAATCAAGATTGACTCAGAAATATTCAATAGTATCAAATCACTTACTTTGCCATCAAGAAAGAAGGTTGTCCATTCCCTCTTTGGTAAGGTAAACTTTCTGTGAACCTTCTTTCCAGACTTTGCAGAGAAGACTCATCATATTGTTAATATGATGAAAGGTAATACCACTTTTCATTGGACGACATAAGGGAAAGTTGCATTCAATGAAATCAAGAAGGCCATTACTCATGCTCTAGTTTTAGTCTTCCCTAACTACACCAAAAAATTCATCATGTATAGTTATGCTTCCGAGCATACACTTTCAGTGATTCTGGTGCAAGAAAACAATGAGGGTTTTGAATCTCCAATTGCATTCATGAGTTGTCCTCTAAAGAATTATGAATTGAAATATTCCCAAGTGGAAAAAAAAAAATTCTTTTGTCATGGTCAAAGTTGTTAAACATTTATGGTTCTACATTCTTAATAGCCATGTCAAAGTTCTAGTTCCAATTTCAACTGTTAAGTCCATCTTAATGCAACAAGCGTTTGGAACGAAAAGAGGCAATTGGATTTCCAAGATTCAAGAATATGACATGGAAATAAAACCTTCCAAGTTGATACGTGGATGAGGACTGTGTCAGCTCATCATTGAAAATAATCCCGAGGAAGAAGTTTCAGAGACTGAAGAGTTAGATATGAGTGAACTTCCAATGGTGTTGTTCATCAGTACAATTGACAAGTGGTATTCTAACATTTCCCATTTTCTCACTTATGGGGAATGTCCTAATCATCTAACTCCAAAGGATAAAAGGACCATCAAACTAAATTCAGCAAACTTTGTCTTATGGGATAATGGTTTGTACAAGCATGCAATGGATGGAACATTTTTGCGATGTGTTGATCAAGAATAACAAGAAAGATTGCTAAAGTCATATCATGACTTAGAATCTCCTAAGAGCGAAGTAATACTAGCCCACACTCTTTCAATATGCGTACTCTTGGGTGTGTAAGTGTGAGTTGTGTCAACAGTTTGTAGGTAAGACAAAGTTGGTGGCTTTGACTTTAAAACTAGTTGTTATTGAAGAGCCCTTCCAATAGTGTGGAATTGACTTCATCAGTGCAGTAAATCCATCATCAAGTGCAGGATATACCTATGTGCTAACTGCAACTGATTAGTCACCAAGTGGGTGGAATCAATTCCAACTAAGCATGCTACTTCTGAAGTGGTATGTAGTTCCTTAAAAGAAAACATCATTTTTAGGTTCGGTGTGCCAAACAAAATTGTTCCTGACAATGCTTTTTTCTTCTCGTCAAGCGAGATCACTGAGTTCTACTTTGAACATGGCATAACTTTTTCACACTCTTCTAACTATTACCCACAAGGTAATGGTCAAGCCAAATCAAGCAACAAGAATCTAGTGACTATCATCTGCAAGCTGGTGGACGAAAATCAATGTTTGTGGCACAAAGCTCTGTATGATGCTTTGTGAGAAGACAAAATAAATTTGAAGTAGGCAATTGGTATTTCTCCCTTTCAAATATTGTACGGGTTGAATGTCGAGATTTGCATAACCTTGGAACTTCCAGCCCTCAAATTGGCTAAGGCCATTGAGAATGAGAATTTTGATAACTCTATTGATAAGCATATTATGTATCTCTTCGAATTGGAAGAAAATCGAGTTCAGGTGGCTAACCGCATCATGGAGCATTAGGACCAAGTCAAGAATCTTTTTGACAAGAAAGCCAAGTCTCGAGATTTTCAAATTGGTGATCTTTTTCTCTTATGGGACAAGCAAAGAGAACCAAAAGGTATGCATGGGAAGTTTGATTCGTTGTGGATAGGACCTTTCAAGGTTCACCAACTACATGGTGAAAACAATTTCTTGTTGGCATACGAGGATGGAATTCCATTTTCCCTTCCTCACAGAGGGTAACATCTCAAACACTTTACACAGTAAAGTGATAGGCGTTCAAATGTAAATATTTCTATTTTCAGTCCTTTTATCTTTTTTGTAAAAGTCTTTTTTTCGTCATCGCCTGAATCCAAGCCCAATGGATGGATAAAGTCACTTGGAATCTGGATTTCTTCTCCCTTCAACCCTTTCTAAAAATGACTGAAGGAATTTACCCAGCTAGAGCCAACTATTATTAGAGAATCTAGTAGTGCTCGATTCACGGATGACCCCCCTACAAAACTTGTTTGTTTCATGGGTCCCTGAGTTTCAAGCATGCCAAATGAGGTGATTCTTCAATCAACCTTGACGCGTAGTCCTTATACTCAAATTGTCTTTTTGAACATTTCTCAATCATCGTCTTTTGAAAATCTTTGAAACAAGTGTTTTTGTTAATTCCCTTCTACCGGGAGTTAGTCATTTTTCTGATGGTGCAGGAGCACTAATTTTTGACGCCCCCACACCACCCCTCACTTCAAAATTAACTTCAGGTGCAGGAGCGTTGATTTTCAGCACTCCTACACCTAAGGTCCCTTCTTAAGGTGCAGAAGCGGTGAAAATCACCGCTTCTGCACTTGTCTTTCATTTTGCTTTATTGGTGTGCAAGCGGTGATTTTCATCGCTTTTGCACCTTTTTATGTCTTAACTTGAGTCTTCTTGGCACAATTAATGCAAAAAACTTAAGTTATTTTTCACCCTTCTTAATCACTTTTTGGGTCATTTGACATCGTTTCACTCTTTCGAGTTTATCTATCTCCCTCCTTGCGCAGATCACTCTCCAACCTCCTGCAACCCAATTTCGAGGATTTCTTTAAGCATCAAGTTAGAGTTTTGGTATTTCCGCCAGGTATGTTGTTTCCCTCTTCACCAAGTTTCCTCCTTTCATTCGTTTTAGAAATTTCTGCCAGTTTCGATTCCATCTAGTCCAGAAAAACATTTTTCTTTGTTAGGGTTTTGAGGATTTCGTGCCACTTTCAATTTTTTTTCTTTTAAAATTGTGCCTTGCCCTTTATTTTTGTTTTGTGCATTTTATTTTGTGCCCTAGGTTTGTCAACATTCTCCATTTTCCTTCAGGTTTTTTTCCCCACTTTTTCTTTACAACAATCTTGTATTTCTAAATCGCCTTCATCTTTTCTTCCAAGTGTCCATATCGATAGTGGTGTTATTTTCAGAAGCATCATCATTTTTTGGGACTGTTTCTCCAATTGCTCAAGTGGTGATTTTCATCGCTCGAACATTAAGGCCTTCCCTCCAACTTGAATGTCGGTCGGTGTTTTTTCCATTTACACTTATGATTTTCACAACTCCATGTAGGAGCGATGAAAATCATTGCTCCTACATGGAGTGACTAACTTTCTCAAGTGCTCGAACAGTGAAATTCACCGCCCAAGCACTAAAATTACCTTCCAACACTCTGGTGTCAGAGCACTGATTTTCAGCACTCTGATACCAAACATTATTTTCCTCCATGTTAAAGAAGAAATTAAGGAGTTTCTGAGTAATCTCCTTGATAAAGAACATATTTTCCTCCCGACCAGTGAACTTTCCAGGATCTACAAGGAAGTCATCCTAAAGCAAGGAGAGGATTCTAAATTCTCAAAGGCATCAATGCATGCAATTTGTGACTTATGACTTTCTCTTGACAATCTAAAGATGCATCTTCATAGATGTAGAAAGCTTCACTCATCTGCCAGAAGATCAATAACTAGATTTCACACCATTGTGGATTATAATGTTGGTCCAGATGAGGCATTCGTCCTGGAGACAAAGAAGAAATACAAAGACTTCCATGCCCAAAGAAAGGAACCATGAAGGCTTCTTTTCTCTAGTGTTGAATATTTGTATGCTTTATTTTATGCATATTGTAAATAGTTTTCAACATCTTAGAGGTATTTTGAGAAAATGTAATTGAATGTAAAATTTGAGATGTTTTCCCAAAAATATGAACAACACTTTTGACTAAGTCAAAGTTAGGTTTTCCTAAATTAGCTCACCTACTTTCCTATTTTTACTCAACTAAATTCCTAGATTTACTCTTCCCTCTCTTTTATAAATAGGAGGTATTTCTATTATAATATTTATCTTTTATCTCTAGCAACGAAGTGCTGCTCATTTTGAAACAAATGTATGAAACTTTGTGTTCAACTTTATGAATTTGAATCTGATCAATAAAGAAAAAAGTTGCATACCATACTTTTTGTTGGAATTGATTCTCTTATGGTTTGCTTAAGATTGGTGGTGATTAGTGTGTGAGATCTGAGGGCTTTGGATAAATCTATGTAGACTTTGTGTTAGACTCTTTATTCAAATTTGTGTTTATGTTTGAATACTATTGTTGAATGATCTACAAGACTTTGTGCTTGTAATTGTTCATGTTTCTCATGGAATTGTTGTATCTCAAGGATCCATCAGCTAAAACCTATAGAATGACTTTGTGCCTTCATGAGATTTCATTTCTTTGTTTTATTGTTTATTATTATCATACCTAGTATCTATACACTTTGCTTTGACAAGATAGAGATATTGGAATTACTGCTTTGTTATTGTAAAACGTCATCTCTAAAAAAAAAGAGAAGTATGAATGTGACACACACCCCCATCTCGTAGTTGTAGTGTACATTTTGTGAATATTTAGTTAGTTTTTACTTAGCTTCTATTAGCAGTAAGAAGGGAACCTCCACTTTCTAAGAGGAGAGATTATATCTCACACAACTGTGTTTGAAATCTAGGTTGTGTAATCTATTGAAAAGGTGATTACATAATTTTCACCCAACACAAGTCCATCATGAATTGAATACATTATTTTTCTCTTTTATGAGCTTAAATGACAAATCTCCTAAAAAGAGTGTTCAACTTGGTGCTTCCCTTAGTTTGGCACTTGCTATTGTCCCTTTAGCTAATTTTTTGCCTTCCATTTATACTAACCGGGATTAGGATGCAGATGAATTGCTATAGGTTGATTCACATGTGCTAGGTAAAGGGGGTTTGCATCAAAATGATGAACCACTACTTTCCACTATAAAACATGCAATTATGTGCAAGATATGATGCAAATAATAATAAAAAATCAATGCTAACTATTAGAGAAACTATGAGGGAAGTTTTGAGATGCTAGAATGATGTGTACCTTGCTGCAAGAAGGTTATTTTTAGGTCACAAAGGACTCATTGTCTTTTAGTGGCGAATGGGTCCCTATTAGGGTTTTTGAAACTAAGATTTGGGTTTTGTTTCTTGATGTCTACACTCTCAAATCCTTGGTTATCAGCTCTCAAAAACTTGTAGAAAATTTTGTAGCCTTCTTTTTGTATTCTTACAATATGAATGACAACTTTGCAACTTCATAACTTTGACAATTTTGCATCAAACTTGTTCTCCACTTGATCTTCAACCTATAAATCTGAAAATACACATTCAAGAGGAGAAAAACTTGTTGATTGTTAGTGAATAGGGGTTTTCATAAGTCAAACCCTTGTAGGTAAATAAGCCAAATGATGAAATAATGAAATTGAAGCATGAAGATGAAACTTGAAATGATGATACCTTGGAAGTTATCTTGGAGTATAAATTTGCAAACTAACATGAAGTGGCCATGAAGAATGTATATATTGATCTCAAATTAGATGTGAAATAATTCTTACAAGTAGATCCTCAATGCTACATCAACAATCTTAGCTCAACAACATGCTTGAATGCAATATGCCTTTGACATGATGAAATGACCTTGAATTGCTGCAGTAAAATCTTGATAATCTGTATTTGAGTGCTCTTGAAAATGCTCTATAATTCTTTTGTAAAGTATGAGGATGTTCTCTTGAAAGTCTTAGATGAAACTATGTGAATTAACCTCATATTTATACTAAATCTAAAACCCTGATATTCAAATAATTCAAGCCGACACTAGATCTAGGATTGAAAATCATTATAATCCCGCCACAATTAAATTCAAAAAGGGGTGTCCTATGTGAGGAGGACCCATTCGCCACTAAAGATGAATGGGTCCTAACACGACTTTCTAGGACCATGCTTCAGGGGGATGAAATAACCTTAAAAACCCATGTCAAAAAAATAGAGAAAGGGATGTCTTATGTGGACAGGACCCATTCACCACTAGCACCATTTTCTAAGACCTTGAATTTACCAAATTAAATGTCATGTAATATCATTATTGGGTGTAGGGATAGATCCTTCGAAAAGTGTCATTAATAAGGCTTTAATTTGAATAAATAAAGTATAATTTAAGTACATTGTAGTTAAAAGGGCCCTAGACTTAGTGTGAATGTGTAAACCACATTACAACCCAAAATCAAGGCATAATTAGTTTAATTCAATATCACTTATTCCCAAATTAAGTGTGAAAAAGGGTTACTTTTTTCTACACTATAGATTTATTTGCTTTTTCATGTTTGTTTATGTGATTGCATGTGTGTAATGTGATCCACTGTGATGTTTTGTTTTATGTATATATCTCTCTCTCTTTGTGCATTCCTCTATATGTAGCTACATTCTTCTCTATTTCATAAACATTTTATCCTTTTTCATTTATCTCATGTTTTCCTTTTAGGGAAGACGTAAGGCATCGAGACATATAGGTCTCTTCCATGTTGACCCAAAATGCTTTCTCTTGTTTTCGCTCTCTTTGTGTCATTCTTCCAGTTCTATGAGTATTTGGGGAATGATGATAGTTTTGTGCTCTATGACAACATTGTATCAAATACATACTCACCATGAATTCATAGATCCCTTATGTATTCTTAGGGGAAACCCCTCCCTTCTTGTTCATGACATAGCTTTATTTCAGAAACATATGAATTGGCATAGGGTTTTCCGAGGAAAGCTATCATGTCTAAGGAGAAACAATTGGCTAATTTAAAGAAGTTTCTCATAGCAATGGTGTTAGCAACAGCTTTAAAGTGGGGGCATGCATTGATGACATCTTTCAACATTTAGCATATTTGATGGTGTGATTTTATTTTTCTTGTGATTTGTTCTTTTCTTGGTGGTGTCATTGGGTTTGATGTCCTCCAAGAGTGCGATATGTCTAAGTGTACGACTTTCCCTTAGTGGCATGATATGAAACGGGGCATCCCATAAGTGACAACCTGATATTTTTTACTTGTCCTCTCTTTGAGACATTAGGCATGATCTTCCCTAATAATAAGACCTTACATGGAACACGATCCCTTTGAGAAAAATCCTATAGACATAATATTCATAAGAACTTAGCATTGTGGTGCCTTATTGAATTTTTCAGGAGGATAACTTTGATAGGGTATGGGAGGCTAATAAGATTCTCTCATTTTCCACCTTTTTGAGATACTCACCTAATGGATGACCTAATGTTCGACTACCCTAGAGTGAGTGCATGTTTCATTTTCATAGTAGACATCGGGTTTCACTTGTTAACGTTTTTGGACAAATAGCCTAGACATGGTCCACATCGTGTTGGACAGGCTATCAAAGCTTGATCCTTTTCTCTGACAAACAACTACATTCCACGTCATGTTGGAACAGTTGAATCTTGATCCTTTACTTTCCTTTATTTTATTGGTCTTTGATAAGGTATGATTGAGTATCTTTGTCATTGCTACATACATAAGTGTCTTGAATGTCTACTTTAGTGTGAGTTTGACATGGGGGAAAACTCTCACTAAAGTGTAGGCAAAATGTAGCATCGAAAAAAGTAACCTTTTTTCACACTTAGTTTGAGAATAAATAATTAATGATAAAATGGACTTAACTATGCCTTATTTAGGGTGTTGTAAAGTGTTTATTTACACTTTCAAACTAAGCTAGGGCTTTATTAATTAATTAAGGTTAATTAGAGCTTATTTGGACCCTTAAATTCAAATCCAAGTCTAATTTATTGCATTTTTTGATGGATAAATCCTGACACTTATTAATAATGTTTCACAACACTTAATTTGGCAAGTTTTGAGTCCTAAGATAGTGACCTAGGACCCTTTCGCCACCTAGAGAATGGGTCCTTCCTAGGTCCTAAGACCCCCTTTCTACATGTTA
Organism: Sequoiadendron giganteum; assembly: GCA_007115665.2. Classification (NCBI taxonomy): domain Eukaryota; kingdom Viridiplantae; phylum Streptophyta; class Pinopsida; order Cupressales; family Cupressaceae; genus Sequoiadendron; species Sequoiadendron giganteum. The sequence goes on along the minus strand of CM021105.1, from coordinate 331,195,419 downwards.
TTTCATATCCCTGGAGCAAGTCCTAGTTGAGCATGCTAGGACCCATTCACCCTATGGAGAATGGGACCTCCTTAACTCAGGACACCCCTTTTTGAACATATTCTTGGTAGGATTTTAATGATTTTGAATCCTAGATCTAATGTCGGCTTTTTTTATTTGAATTTCGGGGTTAAATATAAGGTTATTTTACATAGTTTCATCCTAAGCAATAACTAGATCTTCATAAGCAATCAAGATTACTTTCACAAGATCATTATAGAGCATTCAAGAGCATTTCAAAGGCATTCAAGGGTAGATTATCAAGGTTTTATTGCAGCAATCAAGGACCTCTTTCATCATGTCAAAGGCATAGTGTATCATGCATGTTGTTGAGCTAATATGTTGATGTAGCATTGAATATCTAATTCAAGTATTATTTCACATCCAAATTCAAGATCAAGATCTACATTCCTTAAAACCACTTCATACTAGATTGTTGATTTTTACTCCAAGACTTCATCCAAGGTATCATCATTTCATGTTTCATGTGCATGTTTGATTATTTCATCACAAGGTTTAATTACCTAAATAGGGTTTGACCAAGGCAAACCCCTATTCCTTAACAAACAACATTTTTTCTTCTCTCTTGATGTGCGATTGCAGGGTTTTAGGTTGAAGATCAAGTGGAGAACAAGAGTTATCAAAAGTTGTCAAGATTGCAAAGTTGTAAAAGTTGTCATCTTTGTTGCAAGATCATGGAAAAAGCTCTACAAAATTTAATTTTGACTTTCGGAAGCTGAGCACCTACGAGCTGGGAGTGCAAACATTGAAGAAAAAAACCCAAAAATCACTTTTCTAGAACCCTAATAAGGACCCATTCACCATTGGGCGAATGAGTCCTCGGTGAGGTCTAAAACAACACTTTTTCAACAAGGTACACATTATTTCAGGATTTGAAAACCTTACTATTTACTATTATAACAGTTAGGTTTGTTTTCTGATTGTTATTTATGCATTTTACTGCTCATAAATTAAATTGAACACTAGTGAAAATTAGGTTCATCATCTTGTTGATTCATTTTGGTGAACATTTTTTTCTATGTTTCAAGATATTCATGTTGTTGAGATAAGAAAAAAGAAGAGAATACCTTATGATGCATCGTAAGAAGAAGTTGGCCTGCATCATCCATGAGAAGTACTTTGTTTCTCACATTATATGCATAGTTATCAACTTTAAAAACCAAATGTCCCAATGAATAAAAATGATAAATCCTTTACCATTAAATAATAGGGATTTCTTCCAAACTGTGAATTGGGTAGATGAGCTTGAAAAAAAAAATCAATTAATACAAACATGAGGAAACATTGGTGATAGTATCTCACTAAGTCATTTTCCCTATAGTAGCTCCCACATTTTTCTTACAATTTTATAATGGATATTAATGAAATAAAGTTAATTAGGAATTTTTCACTTAGGTCATCACATGCTATGTTAGAGAAATTCCTTCTTATACCACTTTAATTTTTCATCCTTGATTGTCCAAATAATTCAAACAATTTAGTATATAATAATATTTTTACCTTAGACTATATCCAATGATAGTCCAAGATGAACACACACTTGCTAGCCTCTTCGGTGTCTAGTAATAATAAATATTATTATAATATTAAATGATTCATCTAGGAATTCATTCCCTCAATCTAAATGATTATGATAGTAACATATATTTTCAATTCAACATGAAAGAGACCTAGATGTGAAAAATTTCTCCATAGTTCGCTTCATACCTAAAATTCAATAAAATTAAAAGAAATGGGAAGTAGAGCAATTCTACTATAATGAGTATATAATGCTGCAAAGACAACATGAATAATAGATATAAGGGAATGTTCCTTAAAATAGAAAAGGTACAAAAGATGGCTAGTTACATAGATAACCAAAACTAGCTATAGCTATTACAAAAAGTTGGAGAGATAGAACATATCAACCAATATAAATTCCTATAATTATAATATAAAAGAATTCATCTAGGAATTCATTAACGCAATCTAAATGATAATGATAGTGTAGTGTATAAATAAATCACTTTACATTTTCACACGTGTTTGAGCCCTCCTAAATTAAAATAGACTTATTAATGCCTTAATTTAGTGTTGATAAATGTACCCCTTTACATTTCACACTTATTTGGGCCCTCTTAATTAAATTGAGCTTAATTATGCCTTAATAAGCACTTTTATTCATTTACAAGCCTAATAAATTATATTTTTTGAAGGGGAAAGCTTGAGCAATGTGTGTTCCAAGAATAGGTACCTAGGACCCATTAACCCATGGGAGAATGGGTCCTCCCTAGATATTTGGACCTAAATTTAAATTATGTTTTTGGTGGTATTTTAACATCTTCAAATCCATAATTCAATGTCGACTTGTGATATTTGAATTTCAGGAAATTAAAGATGCATACCTATAAAAACAAGGTTATTTCACTAAGTTTCACCTAGATTTACAAGAGAACTTTTATGAGGTTTTGAGAGTAATTTCACAAGAAAAAAGTTGATGATCAAGAGCATTCAAGAGAAAATATATCAAAGATATATTGTATCAAGCAAGATCTATTCATCATGTCAAATTATTCTTGCATCATGCATGTTTTTGGAGCTAATATTGTGATGTAGGTTTCAAGATCTAATCCAAGTATTCAAGTCAAAGATTTAAGCATCAAGATCCACATCCATTGAATCCATTTTATCCAAGATCAACATCAAGATTTCAGTCTTTCCAAGGTTTATTCAAGGGTTTGGTGAGTTACAACATTGCATTTGTTCATTCATCATTCCTTCATGTTTCTTTTAATTCAAGGTTTAATTGCCAAAATGGGGTTTGACCAAGGAAAACCCCCATTCACCAAAAAAAAGCAAATTTTCCCCTTTTGTGTTTGTGTTGTGGATCTTAGGTTGAAGGAAAATTAAAGATTGGATGTATCTAAAGTGGAAAATTGCAAAAGTTGTTTTCATCATTTTCACATGAAACCAGTGGGAAATTACATCTCAGATTTGTCTTCAAAGGCTCCCATAAATTCAGCTCAAAAAACTATCTCAGGACCCATTCGCCATTTTTCAATGGGGGGTGTCTAGGACACTTTACAATTATTTCTAAACACTCTGCAATAGATTTTGAGGTAATTTTTAAGTGTCTTCCACTCATCTAATTTGCATAAAGTTGTATGTTTCTGTTAGAGTGATGTTACATCTACATGAATCAGGTTTTAGGTTACAAATTCGAGGTCATTTTCTATCTTATTTTCATCTCCCAAAGCTCCTATTCTTTCATTTTTGTCACTGTTTCTATTAGGACACCCTACAACATTTTTGATGACATGTTTATAATGATTTAGACTTCACAAATCTGAAAGGGAGTTGTGGATTCTCTTAGTGTTATCATTTAAATTAAAGATTTAAGTTTTTCAATGCATGATTGGGATCATTAGATACCTTTTATTTGTCTTCCAAAAGTGTTGTTCAGTCATATTCTTCCCATCCACACACAAAGAAAATTTGTAGATCTTCCATAGAATTGACTCACCTAAGGGCTGAAAGTTGGTTCTATCTTGGAGGATCTCATTTCCTAAATGAAATAGAAAATAGGTACGTTCATTACACCCCATTTTCCCTTTTCTATTTATAGTAAGTTTGGTCAAACATTCCAAATTTAGTATGAAACCCCATATGTTTTATACCCATAACCTATTTTTCTATGTTTCATATACTAAAATATATTTTCAAGTCAACATGAAAGAGACCTAGATGTGAAAAAATTCTCCATAGTTTTCTTTATTCCTAAAATGCAATGCAATTAAAAGAAATGAGAAATAGAGAAATTTTACTATAATCAGTATAATTCTACAAAGAAAACATGAATAATAGATAGTAAAGGAATGTTCCTTAGGTTGAATATTTCTTAAAATAGAGAAGGTACAAAATATGGCTAGTTACGTAGATAACCAAAATTGGCTATATAGATATTACAAAAACTTGGAGAGATAGAACATATCAACCAATATAAATTCCAATAGAGTTGGTATCCTCATGTGATGTGGTAAATTGAGAAATAGGGAGATGAGGACCTTCCTCCAAACGTTTGAGTAAGAAACAAATTTGCAACCTTAATGAGGAGGTGATCTCCTACGCTAAAATTTAGATGGTTGAGGTAGAGCATCGTATCTAGATAAGAATGACAAATTAAACCTAAATGAATGACCTACATAATCAAATTATAGGTATAATTTGAGATCAAATCCATCTTATCATGTACATAGTCAATCAAGGTAGAGCCAAATTCCAAATAGAAGTTGGCTGAAGTATTCTTCAAAGAAGAAATATAAAATATGAAGGGTTAAACTTATGTGTTATACAAAAGGAAAATACATCTCCTTGTCAAGTAAGACATCCATGCAATTGGACAAGAAATTAGACACCATTTAAAAAAATAGGGTATCAATATTTTGTACAATCCAATTTCTTCCAACTATCGTTCTGATTGTCATCTCTACAAGAATGTAGTGGATAGTAAAAACCTAACACATTTTATCTTTGTCATATTTATGATAGTCGCCCTTTTCTCAAAAGCACTCAGAGAGAGATACATGCCAAGGACTAGCCATATTGAGTACATAACACAAAGATCAATGGAGAAAAAAACCAAAGTAACTTAGACTCCATGCTCTCAATTGAGGCATAAATACACTAGTGAGGGAAGTATCATAAAATATGAAAGCTAGAATTCAAGTTGACCCAAAACCAACAAAAGTAGAATTAAATGATGAATTAGAGGCTTTCAATAAAGATATAAAACACCATAGACTAGAAAGAGAAGTGGCACATGAGTTTACAATGGAGAGATATCCAGATGGGAGGACTCATACAAAAAACCTACACAAAATACCATAAAATATGTTTAGAAAATAAGTTGGGATCAAGAATGATATGTAACGAGAGAATGTGGATCCCATGACATGCCATGAGGTACTTTTGAAAATACCCATCTTGTTCATGAAGTCATCCATAGTGGGATGAGAGAACCAAGCTTCTAAATTTTAACATTATTCCCCACTTCAAAATATCATTACCCCAGTAACAAATGAGGAGCCAAGTACACCTATCTACACATGTCAACAAACAGTACTAACATAAAGAAAGAAAAATCCCCCAAAAGTTAGAAATATCAGTGAATGTTGAATAACAAAGAGTTGATGAGTTGATGTATTGTTTAGGAAACTCAAAATCTACATCAACACCATTCCTTCCCCATTAATTGAAACCTACATTCTGGACTTCAATCCTTGATTGGTATAGTAATTAATACAAGCTCTTGACATGGAATTAATTCAACAAATATTATAATTAGGTTATAATAAATAAATAGGGTCTTGAATGTGTAAAAGATGTTTTTTTTTATTGTATGAGTCTTTATTGTTCAATAAGAAGTCAATGTAAAACTTCTTTAAGCTATTGAAATTGAGAATTTTTATAATATATTTTGATAGTCAATATTGATAGAATGATTTGTAAAATCCATTGAAAATATATTGTCAAAAACCTAGATAAAGTGGAAGAAGAAATCTCGACTTTCTTGAGTAGGAAGAAACATGGGGAAATCTAGAGAAGAGAAAAGAGATCAAGTAGATTAAGATTTGAAAATTCACTAAAATTATTTATGATTGATATTTTAATGAATAAGACTATAAAATTATGCTTCAATTATGAATTTATTAGTGTTTGGAACTATATGTTATGTTACAAATACCTTAGGAAGATTTTTTTTATTAAAAGAAGCTTTTGATCTTATTGGGTTTTGTATGAACGAATCCATAAAATTCTTATGACTATACATAATGAAATCTAATTAACCTAGATAAGTATGCTTCACAGCCCACATGAAACTTAATGATTTTTAAATGGGGTAAATTACAAACAAAAGTGAAACTACTGCCATAAAAAAAAGATAGTCTAAAAACTACAATAGATTTTGTTTTATAAACTAGGTTCATGTACACAAAATTATAGGTTGTACATAATTAAGATAGTTAAATTTTATGAAATATCAAAAACACTTTTTTTGTTGATTTTATGATTTGTTTAGATTATTTGTTGTCTACATGTGCCGAAATTTTAAAGTGTGATTAGTATTGCCTACTAACACAAATAAACTAGATCATAGAGAAAACATTAGAAATTTAATTGAAGATTATTAAATAGTTTTTTGGACACTAAATCCCATGTTCTTTATGTTTATAGATCCCATAGCTAACATGTAGTTTTAAAATGTGTTATATAATGTGTTTTGATTATATGAGTGGTCAAAAGTCAATAGATATTACTCAACATGCTTTCTTTGAATATTATATTTAGGATTATATTGTTCTAATATTTACTCATGATTCCATATTTTTGGTAATGTAATGTCATCTCAGTGATCTACACCTAGATTGGATATAAGATGGATTTGTGAAAAGTCATAGGATGAGTAGAGTAACCTAATCTTCCCAACTAGTGTTTGTCTTATCATGACACAATTAGTACATTAACACCACCTATTGCTTTGATGATAAATATTTTATTGTATTTGATGTATGAAAATAAGTGTGTAGGTATTATAGGTACAATAATTTATGTGATGACATGTTAAGAATTGGCTCATTTATTTATTTTGTACGTGTCTCACTTCATTTAAGGAATCATGAGACCATTCTTTTGTCAACCCATTCACCTTGTTATTATGGGTATGAAAAACCTTATGACATTTGTAATTACTCAGGTATGTTGTCACAATATTTTTTATTTATATTATTAATGTGATGTCGTACTTATAAATATGATAAGTTTATTGGCCATTTAATGGATTTTATCCTCTTTTAGGATTATTTATTTAAACTGGTATTTAAACATTTGAATTGAATCTTCTTGTGAAATTTATTTATTTTAATTATCTTTTCAATTTCTTCCTAATATGGAATCATAGCAATCATAAACCCATCTAGTTGTTTTACTTCATTTGGGTCAATTTAATAGTCCTTTTGGAGTGTGATTTCAAAATCTTTGGAATGGTATCTAAAATTAATTTTTTAGGGTTGATTTATTAAGCCTTGGATTTTGATTCATATTGTAGTTTCTACTTTACATAATCCTTTTTTGAATTTGAAATAAAATTAAAAAAATAAAAAATAAAAAAGAAGGTTGGCCACCATAATTGCCACATGCATACTTTGGTAGGTTCTTAGGCATCTGGAGGTGCCAAATGGAAGGGAACTCTCATGGCTTTCAATGGAATTTTGAATCCTTTCCTTTTTACTCTCCTTGGGACATTTATTGCTACATTTGTGGGAATTTTTTCTACAAATGGCCTCCCCAAGCATTAGTACTTTTGAAGTTGGTTCCTTACACATATAATCATGTTGGTGGTGACTTGTCTATTTTTTAACACCATTTTTAGCTATTATGTACCCTTCTGTTAGGCACTAAAATAGCCAAATAACCATTTCTTTACACTAAAATAAATATTTAATACACTCAAATTGAATGACGTTATCACTAATTGTATCCTCTTTTATATATGTTATGTGTACTAATTTATTCTATAGGATTACTAAAAAAAAAAACTAATTACTTTGTTTGATGCTAAATCTATTGTTATTACACACTAACTTGTGCTCTATTGGAGTGAATTATTTTCCCCAAACTTGGATGCCATATGTAATAGTTGATTTCTATGAAATCTCTTTCATTCTAACACCCAAACTTGTTAATTTTTTATTCCATTATCGATTCTCGACTTCTTTCCCTTGCCATTGACTTAATTGATGGTTTATTTTATAATTAAATTTTCAAATTTGTGAGTTATATACGATAACCCAAAGATTATTAGCATATTCTCAATGAGCATGTGTAATCATATAATACTCTTTTTTCCACATTTTATATGTAAATTGAAAATGTAATCCATGAATGAGTTTTGATAAACTATCATTGCCTCACTACTCATCATTTCATTGTGTTAAAAGGAGTCACTTATGTGTTGATAATCTCATTTTCTTGAGTTAACTTGTTGAGTTTTTCATATAATTTATGAATTAGGAATAATTATTTAAGCATTGTATTAGTTTAATAATTATATTCTTTGATCCTTATATGTAATTGAAAATAATCTTTTATATTTGTTGACATCAGTTGTCTTTAATTATTGGAATATAGAGAGGGAGAGGATGAGGGAGAGGAAGAGGGATAGGAATAGGGAGAGGGAGAGGGAGAGGGAGAGGGAGAGGTGAGGATATCTAACATTCCCACCATTATTACGTTATTCTTGCAAATGTACCCCTGAAATAATTCAAAATCTACCTTGTCGAGAGACTTGGTGAGTATATCAACAATCTGAGAATCTGTCAAGTAGTATTGGATCTGAATGTGGTTATGGAAGAATTATTCATGAATATAATGATATTCTACCTCAATATGCTTTATTATTTCATTAAAAACTAGATTCTTCACAAGCTTCGACACTCCCCGATTGTTGCAGAAAATAAGAGGTCTTTTCTTCAAGTATGTCCAAGTCAACAAAAATGCAATGTAGCCAAATTAATTCACACATAGATCCTTATGCGACATGATATTTAGCCTCTATGGATAAGAGAGAAACAATATTTTTCTTCTTAATAATCCACAAAATTGGCCCAGATCCAAGATGAAATATATATCTTGTAGTTGACTTCCTATCATCAACAAATCCAACATAGTCTGAGTCAAAATATCCCTGTAAGAACTAGGAGTTTCTCTTGTATTCCAGACCATTATCAAGTGTAACTCAGACATACCTAAAAATATGCTTAGATGCAACCCTAGAATAACATTTCTTAGGCTCCCGCATAAATTTGGAATGATAGCTGATAATAAAGCATAAATTTGGTCTAGTATAAGTCAAGTAAATGAGACTCCTAACAATTTGATGGTAGAGAGTTGCATTTACTTGACGTGAATCTTGGAAGCAAGATAGTTGCAAAAATTTCTCCATTGGAGTGGAAACAGGTTTACAATCTGTCATTATAATTTTTTCTAGGAGTGTCATAGCATATTTCATCTGGGAGATAAAAATATGACATGTCTTTTGCCATGTCACCAAGCTAAGACAACAGTGAAGTAGCCCCAAGTATGTCATATCCAAGGAATTATTAAGATCACTTTACATCATCGATGGGATTTTCTAAGCTCGCTGTGATCACAAGATCATCCATATACAAAATAAGAATGACAATCTTTGTGCCTATATTCTTATTATATAAATTTGGATTTGAGGGGCTATGAGTGAAACCATGCTATAGAAGGTGACCATCTATTTTTATGTACCAAGACCTAGGGGCTTGTTAAATCCCATAAAGTGACTTAATGAGATGACATACCTTTTGAGGATATGTTCATCAATGAAGCCTTGAGGTTGGGTCATGTATAATTCTTCTAGATCAGCATTTGGGAAAGAACTCTTGACATCTATCTCATGAAGCTTCCAACCTTTTTTTGATGCAGTGCACAAATAATTCTAATTATTTTGAGCTTTGCAGTGGGTGTTAAGGTTTCCTCATAATCAATTCCCTCCTATTAATAATAGCTCTTTGCAACAAGCCATGCTTTATATTTGTCAACGGATCCATTTGCCTTATATTTTTCTTGAAAACCCATTTATAGCCTATGGGCTTCTTTCCTATACGTAGCTTGACATGTTCCCATGTCTGATTTTTTATCAAAGAATCATAATCAACATCCATGTACTTCTTACAATATGGTTGACTAAGGGCCTCTCAAATTGTATCAAATTCAATGCTATCAATAATTGAACTTGTCAATGATAGATTCACCTTATTTCTCACATGTCTTCTTGTTCTAACTCCTGAATAAAGATCTAGAAGTGAATCTAGATGGGAGACCTTGATTGTGGTTTGGACCCATTTCAAACATTGATGTCAATTTTTCTATGGAGAATGATGTTCCAAAGGGCCAAGATCAACCAATAACTCTTCCTGTAGCTCATCTTCTTTCTGAGAAGAAGATTCATTTTTATTATTTGATTGTGATAGAAATTTATGGGAGGTGGTTGTGTCTTCCTTTTATGGCAAGGAGTCAAAGGAGGAATTATCACTTACCACATATTGAATCTCATATATCTTTTGTGTCTTGGGATCCATGAGACGATAAGCTTTGGAAGTTGTATTGTAACCTAAAAAAATGTACTGGAGTGTCTCGGAGTCAATCTTCTTTCTCCTGGTAGCTAGGACATGCATATATGCAGTACAAGCAAATAAACGAAGATGAGAAATTGAAGGTTTATAACCACTCCATCACTCTTCTAGTCTCTTATCTTATAGTATCTTTTTAGGAACCATATTAAGAAGATAACAGTTGTCTAAACTGCTTCCACCCAAAAAATTATCCTCCAACTATGTTGAGGAAAGCATGCATCGAGCCATTTCTATGATAGTCCTATTGCGACACTCTGTAATGCCATTCTCTTGGGGTATTTAGGGAGAATTTAAATGTTGTTTAATTCTATGACACTTCAAGAATGTCAGGAAATCCTTTGGTATTAATTCCCCCTTGATTTGAGTGGAGGAGAAGAAGAGACTTTCCAGTCTTGTGTAGAACTTGCTGATAGAATTCCTAAAACCAGGGAAAAGGTTCACTCTTCTTTGTGAGAAAGTATACATATATATATATGTGCATATACATATATAAACACATATACACACATGTATACATGTACATTCATATTGGTCCCCAACCTTATTGGTATTTTTGCATTTCCATAGTTCCTCTTGAAACCCAAAACTTACCAACCACTAGAATGTCCAATTATTCTTCCAAGGCTCTAGACATGTCTCCCACATACTCTCCTGCCTCCCATAAACATAATTAATGTCCATTATATTTTATATGTTAGGAAAATTATTCCCCATGCTTTGTGGGTACATAAGAACATGATTTGAGTACAATATAAATGATTAAAAAAAAACTTGATGTGGAGGCAAGAATGTCCCTCGTAATAGTTGAAATTATAGATTTTTAGGGTTTTGATGCAAGCGTGCATGTTTTCTTCTCCTACCCGACCTACATTAGGTATGGGATCCTTATTTTTATTTTGTTCAAGGATAAAAAAATCAATTTAGAGAGTGGTTGAAGAACTAGTAGAATTATAATATTCATAGGAATCCCTATAGTTTCAACTTATATTTTGTTACTATAAAGATCTTGGTTTATCCCAAAATTTATAATAGACATTTGTAACATTTGTACATCAAATGAATAAAGGTATAATCGGCCTTGATTTAGTATCTCCCTATTTTTGGTGTGTATTTCTAGATATGTATTAATTTTGGCCTACCAGATGACTATAAAATCCTTTTAAAGCTTTTGCAAGGTATCTTATTAAAATAAAAGTAAATGTATGGGTATGCTGATGGATTACTAAATATAATTTATTAATACTATACAACTAACTTGATGACGGTATCACTTTGTTTTTGGTTATTGCATGTTTTTTATGAACTAAGAAACTATATTGCCCAACTGGATAAAGGCGTCGGTCTATTACTATCTCCTTCTCCCCTTGTCTTGAACACTCTCGATACAAATCAATATAATCGATTTTTAAATTTAATCTTGTATAGTGTGTTCTAACTACTATGGTTGGATGTATACAAAATCATAAGGGGTTATCAAAAAATAAATTCATTGATATTTAGGTGGCATAATATCTACTTTAATGGGGTGCTCTATCTTGAATATTACAAACTAGCATATATCAAAGTGACAATAAAAGTAGGGGTAAGCTATGTAGTGGGTATGGTTTATGTTAAGATTAATGTTTGTTTCTTGTTGTTATATTTTTTGCAACACCTTAGGGAACCACCTTTGCTTCAATACAACCAAATTTGAAGGAGGTCTTACTAACCTCAATAGTTTTTCCTTAGTTTCCCAACCTAATTATAGATTTTGTCATACTCTTACTAGGCTTCACACCACTTGCACCTAGAAGACTATCCAACTTTAAGGATGTGAGAGTTTCAATTGAGATCACCAATAAATTTTAAATATCAACTACATAAGATTACAATGGGACTTGATATATAACCTAGATTGATTGCAAAAAATCAAAATAGTTAAACAAATATGGTGAAAAGTATCATACATTCTATACATATTTTGACATCCCATGACAAGTACTCTTCACATTTACTGCCACTACTCCAAATTAGGCATAAATCATATTGGAAATCCTATTTTATAAGTAGGGTGAATTTATAGGTCATTAAATAGAGAATACACTTAGAGGATTAATCCCAGGGAATTTTGACACTATTCAAGACTTCTTCACAATACTCATGGGAGAGGGTTTGTTGATGTGGGTAAAGGAAAATTTTAGGATTTTCTCTATATACCATATGTATTAACTAATATCATATTTTTTATTAGATCAACCTCATTGTCTCTACCAATTGAGTTGATTTCACACCATACTCAGTGGTAATCAGTTACATGCATAGTGGGTCCATAATTACCATGGGAAAAGTAGATTACCAATCTAGAATCTACCACATTTGTTTATATATTTGATTTGATAACATTTCTCAAGAAATTAAATGAGATTTGTAATTTTTTAGATCAATAGTTTGGCCGCTTGAACTATTGCTACTTACAATATCTATGCAAACGTGATATGGTTTTAGGATTTATTTCTATTTGTATTTTTATCAAAGTTTGTCAAGGGAAATTTTTTCATAAATATCCTCAAGAGAAATATGAAAAGGGAAAATCATGAAAGGAAACACATCTTCTAGAGTTAGTACATCATGTCTTGGTAGGGCCATTTTTATAGCCATTATTTAGCAAGGCTCAATATGTATTAGCATTTATTGATGATATTTTTTAAAACAAATGGATTTGCTTTATTAAATAAAAGTATAGGCAAGAGCATTAAGTTTTTGTGCATAGATAATGAGATTGAATATGTGAACCATCGGTTTTATTAATTTTATGTTTAAGTGCATATTGGATCTCAATGCATATTCTATCAATTCATTCAATATAAAGCCATCCTTCTTGCATAGAGAACTATCATGCTTCTATTCTAAGATCCAAAGATAGATTAACCTGAACAACCACATAAATAATTTTTTTGACTAAAATATTATTAAAAAATAAATTTTGATAATATATAAATTATTTTCTTTTATAGAATGGTAGAAAACATCCTAATAACCATAATTATTAATGGATTAGCTTTAATCAAAACACAATTTTTTTGTAACCTATGAGATTTTTTTTCGTTCTCAAGCTACACATTATCATTACTAGAAATCACACCTTAGTGTGCAATGGGTATGCCGAAGATATGTAGAAGGTCAATTAGGATAAATTTTGGTCTATTTTTTGCATAAATTCATTCAATACATAAGTTCAATTGGTAGGAAATTTAGAAAATGATGTTTTTTGTGCAAAAAATGTCTCAATGGAAAAGTGATAGCTTCAAATCAACTATTCATCCACTTACAGGGATCCAAACATGTTTGAATAAAACCTTTGAATCGGGAAGATAATCAGGCTCCATTACAACAGGATCATGTTATTCTTGCAATACAAAGAGAGGGAGAGATAAGGATAGAAAGAGGGAGAGATAAGGGGAAGAGCGGAAGAGAGAGTGGTAAGGAGATAGAGATAGAGATAGAAATGGATATGGAGAAGAATAAGGAGAGGGATATGGAGAGAAGGAAATGAGAGGGAGAGATAAAGAGAGAGAGGAGAAAGGGATATATAAAGATGGAAGAAATAAATATATAGAGAGGAGGGATAGAGAAGGAGATAGATGGATGGATAGAGAGAGGGAGATACGTCTAGAGATAAAGCGGAGATAGGAAAATAGAGGTAGAGATGAAGATAGAGCGAGAGAGGAAGATGGATACAAATAGATAGAAGAGAAATATAGAGAGATAGGAAGATAGAGAGGATAATATAGAGAGATATAGAGGAAGAGGGAGAGGGAGATATATATATAGAAAGGAGGATAGGAAGAGAGAGAGAGACAAAGAGATAATCAAATAGAGGGAATTAGAGATAGGTAAATAGAGATGGAGAGAGAAATAGGGAGAGATAGAGAAAGTGGGAAAGAATTAGGGGATATATATACATACTTACACACACACACATATATATGGGAAGAGAAAGGGAGAGAGAGGTAGAGATAGAGAGATAGATAGGGGGATAGGGAGGGAGTGAGGGAGGGAGAGATGGGGAGAGAGATAGGTAGATGAGGAGAGATAAAGAAGAGGGGAAGAGATAGGTTGAAGAGGAAGAGAGAGAAGAGGGGGAGAGAGGGAGAAAAAGAAGAGGGGGGAGAGAGGGAGAGATAGTAGATAGCGATAGGGAGAGATATATCAATCACCCTCCCTATATCTTTATCTATTCATATTTATCTTTCTATCTCTCTATCTCTCTCTATCTTTGTTTCTCATTATCTCCCTCTCTCTCTCTCTATATATATATATATATCTTTTCTTCCCTCTATTTATCTTTATCTCCCTATCTCTTTATGCGACTTTATCTCTATCTATGCCTCTCTCCTCTTCTCTCTTTCTCTTTCTCTTTTCCTTTATCTATTTTTCTTTATCCCCCTCACTATATGTACCTCTTTCTCTGTCCCTCTTTATTCCTCTATATCTCTACCTATCTCTCTATATCTTTTTGTCTCCAGGGCTTTATCTCTCTATTTCTCTATATAATTATTATATAATAAAAAATAATTATAAATAATATACTTATACTACTTATTATTGTTATATAATATACTCTTTAACAAAACTATTAAATACATATATAAAATTATTATAATTAATAATTATTATATTTTTAAATAATATAAAATATAATTAATATAGTATATATTTTATATAATAGATTACATGATATATAATATAATTATATTTATTATTATATATAATTGTATATATAGGTTATATTATTATTATATATTATATTCTATAATAAATTATTAAATATGAATATGAAATTATTATAATTAATAATTACTATTTAAAATTATATAGAACAAATTAAATTAATATATAAAAAAATATGATAATTTAATTGATCTTTGGAGAGATCAGGAAAAAAAAAAAGAGATAGAGTGGGAGACAATTCTATATAGAGAGAGGTATATATACTAGCACTTGCACCTAAAGGAGATTCAAGGATTACATAGATATAGATGGAAGAGATAAATATACAGAGAGGGATGGAGAGGGAGATAAACATATGGATAGAGAGAGGGTGACACATCTAGAGATAAAGGGGGAGAGATGAAAATAGAGGTAGAGATGAAGATATAGTGAGAGAGGAAGGGGAAGACAAAATATATAGAAGAGAGATATAGAGAGATGTAGAGGAAGAGGGATAGATAGAGAGATATGGATGGTGAGATAGAGTGATAGAGATATAAGGAGATATACAAAAAGGAGAGGGAGAGAGAGATACAAAGAGATAGATAAGGAGAGGGAATTAGAGATAGGTAAATAGAGATGGAGAGAGGGGGGGAGAAATTAGGGGAGATAGAGAAAGGGAGAAAGAAGTAGGGGAGATGGAGATATATGGGAAGAGAAAGAAAGAGATATATTTATATGGGAAGAAAAAAGGAGAGAGAGGTAGAGATAGAGAGATAAATATGGGGATAGGGAGGGAGCAAGGGAGGAAGAGATGAGGAGAGATAGAGAGAGGGAGGGAGAGAAAGAGGGAGAGATAGGTAGAGGAGGAGAGACAGAGAAGAAGGGGGGAGAAGGAGAGAGATAAGTTGAAGAGGAAGAGAGAGAAGAGGGGGAGAGAAAAAAGAGGGGGGAGAGAGCAATACGTAGAGAGGGAGAGAGAGAAGAAGATTGGGGAGAGAGGGGGAGATAGCTAAATATAGAGAGGGTGGAGAGGGAGAGATAGCTCAATAGATGGAGAGGGAGAGAGAGAGAGTGACATAGTGAGAGATATAGAGAGATAAAGAGCGATAGGGAGAGATATATTAATCACCCTCCCTATATCTCTATATATTCATCTTTATCTTTCTATCTCTCTACCTCCCTCTATCTCTTTGTCTCCCTCTCTATTTGTATGTTTCTCATTATCTCCCTATATATATATATATATATATATATATATATATATATATATATATATATATATATATATATATATATATCTTTTCTTCCCTCTATTTATCTTTATCTCCCTATATCTCTTTATGTGACTTTATCTCTATCTATTTCTCTCTCCTCTCTTTCTCTTTTCCTTTATCTAATTTTCTCTATCTCCCTCACTGTCTCTACCTCTTTCTCTGTCCTTCTTTATTCCTCTATATCTCTACCTATATCTCTATATCTCTTTGTCTCCCTCGTTATCTCTCTATTTCTATTTATCTCACTTTCTCTCTCTATCTCTATCTCTTTATTTCTCTCTCTTCTCTCCTTTTTTCTCCCTATCCCTCTTTTTATCCCTTTTTTTCTATATTTGTTCCTCTCTTTATCTATCTTCACCTCTTTCTACTCCTTTGTTTTGCTTTTCTCCCTCCCCCTTGCTCTCTTTCTCTTTTTTCTCTCTCCACCTATCTATATCTTATCTTTATCTCCCTCTCCCTTTTGACTTCTTTTCTCTTTCTCTCTTTCTCTCTCTATATGTTTGTCTCCTTAAGTGTGTAATGGGTACATTGAAGAGGTCTTAAAGGTGAATTATCATATCCTTAATCAAATGACATGCTACCTTGAGCATAACTCCCCAAAGACGCATTGCATTCTTGGATTGTTGACATGAAATGACCAATCAAAAGTGAGTTTCTCTTTTCTCTCTCTTTTCCTTTGTATCTCTTATATTTTTCTCTCTCATGCTATATCTCTCTTTGTCTATTCCTCTCTTTCAATCTCTGTCTTCATCTCTCTCTCTCTCTCTCGATATCTATCTATCTAAATTTGTCTCTCTTTTCTCATTCTCTCTTTTGAGTTTCTCTCTCTTTATTATCTGATAGGCTACATATAGTGTGAGATTTGAGCCTGAAACAAGTCTCACGCCTCCAAACCACTATTAAGTCATTGGAAAACAAGTTTCAGTTGCCATTTAATGGTAAAATCCTCTAAAATATTAGGTAAAAACCTCCAAAATCTCACTTATCACATAAAAGCTAGATTTAAATATTAATTGGACAAAGTTAGATGAGAACATTTTATTTCCATTTGCAGTATTCTTTTTGTCAATTTGATGGAAATTTCTTTTTTCATTTGCATTGCTTTATGTTTTAAATCTATATGCAAATATTTCATAATCAAATCTAGACTTGTCTAAATTTATTTCATTCTATTATTTAGCAATTATTATTAATTCTTTAATCTAGCCACATACTCTCTAACATATTAACATACATATAGTTTTCTATCGACGTAATCATTGAACCTCCTTTAGGTGCAAGTGCTAGTATATATACCCCTCTCTATATAGAATTGTCTCCCCCTCTATCTCTCTTTCTTTTTCCTAATCTCTCCAAAGATCAATTAAACTATGAGATTTTTTATATATCAATTTAATTTGTTCTATATAAAAAATATAGTGATTAAAAATTAGAATAATCTCATATTTATATTTAATAATTTTTATTATAGAATATAATATATGATAATAATAATATAATCTATATATACTATTATATAAAATAATAAATATAATTATATTATATATCATGTAATCTATTATATAAATATATATAATATACTAATTATAATAATTTTATAAATGTATTTAAATTTTTTGTTAAAGAATATAATTTATAACAATAATAAGTAGTATAAACATATTATTTATAATTCTTTTTTATTATATAAAATAAACATTATAAATTAATTATGCTAAAACCTAAATGCCGTAATTTTTATTTTAATAAACATAAAATCCTAGTCGAAACCTTATTTTTTGAGGCACCTCGCCAAATTGGAGAAGTGAAAAGGTGAATACTAGCGAGGAAGAGTTTGGAGGAGCGAAAACCAATAGCGGCAGCGAAAGCAGATAAAACAAAAGGCAAAAACAGTCAAAAAAATGGCGAGAAATGATGAATGGATGAGATTCGTTTAATTGTCTCCCATTGATACAGATGCAAGATAGTTATTGATACGCTTTTACAGGTCGCCTCATTGATAGAGGGAACGCCTTCGACGTTAAAATCAAATAGTACAGCTGGCTGGGCGTACGCACTTGACTTTGTTGCAGGAAAATCCATTGAACAGAGGGAAAAGATTTACGTACACCATTGAAGTAGACACTTGCGGACATTCCTTACTAAGTGCTTGAAAAAAGATCTTGTCATGCAGTTAATGTAATCTTGTGAAAGGCTACAAAAATCTTGTGTGGATAAACATCCGAGTGAGCCGAAGTACCTGTCATAGCAACAGGGGTGGAAATATAAGCCATTGAAGTTGATTGGGTTGCTCCTGTAGTAGTTTCAGTTCCAGATCTAGACCCAAAACCAAAAGCAGTTTACCCCGTGCCAGGGGACCAAGTGTCAATTTCAATCCCATGCCCAATTGCAAGTCCTTAACCGAGATCCAGATGCACCCGTAATGAAGTAAGTTGCACCAGTAACAAAGTGGAACGTAAGAAACAAGGTAATAGGTAGCTCTAATGCTGCAAATGCTACCCATTTATTCTCACGGACATGGTTGAAGCACGACACAATTTGTGAAGAAAATTTATTGGAATATCCAATGCTCGGTGCATATATGCAAGAAAATCCACCTATTGTGCCTTAAAATGTTGTAGAATGTCTGACGTTAAGAATGTTTGCAATGCTTTTAGTTTGCAATGCTTGTGCAGCTTCTTTGCTCTGATTAGTCCATTAATAAAGAGATTGCCCGATGTTAAGAATTTTTGCAATGCTTGTGCGGCTTCTTTGCTCTAGTTAGTCCATTCATAAAGAGATTGCCCGACGTTAAGAATGTTTGCAAGGCTTTCAAGTTTTACATTTATTGTCAGACAAATTTGCCGATACAATTTTCTCTTCCGACCCTAATTTTTTTAACCATTTTTTGTGCCTATTATGGGAGTGAAAAAATATTGCTATCGCCATTAACAGCTTCACATGTGGGGTCAAGCAATTGCAAAAAAGAAGAAGAAGAAAAGAATCGCAGCAAAGTCCATCTTCCTTTTACCCATTACAAGTAGTTCAAAGCTAAAATATAAAATGAAGCGCAGTAAAGTCTATCTTCCTTTTACCCATTACAAGCAGTTCAAAGCTAAAATATAAAATGAATCGCAATGGCAACAAGAAGTTGAGAATATTAATTTTTTTTATACTCGCATTCTACTTTGTGGGCACTTCTTTCACGGATGCAAACGATGATGAGGGCAACTGGTGTTGTGGAGAAGGGTGCGTAGGATCCAAAATTATTTCTGGTTAGTATATATTTTTTAATTATTTATGAAAAACCTTAAATATGATGAGTTAGAAGAATAGAGGAATATCCATTATCTAGAAGTCTTAAAATGGATCATAAAATGAAACTTTGCCTTTCACAATCTATCATTCTGAAGCTTTTATCTTTTCCAATTGATTGATCAACACTTCTATAGAATAAAAATTTGTCTACAAAAGTGACTTAATGCATTTTGAGTGAATAAATCATAAGATTTTTTTATTAATAATCAAGAATAAAGTTGAGAAAATTTTTGTGGGCATTTTCTAGAAATTCATAATCCTTTTGTGGAAAATTGCAGCAAACTTATCAATTAATGTTTAATCAAGATTTTTTGGTTGATTTTTGCTTATATAATATTGATATGGATTTAAAACAGTAAACATTGATAATGTAGTTAAATTATCTTATAAATCCACTTAATATAGGACAATGTTTCAAAATTTAACTTTTTAGTCTTAAATTTTTTTATATATCCAAACTAAATCTTTTATTTTCTGACATACATCATCACTTACATGCTATGCAGTGGAGTTGTTATTAGGTGCCTATTATTCTTCATACATAATGTTTGGGACTATGCTTACAACAATGGAAATGACGTTATTGATTATGTTGCAAGAATTATCCTGCTACAAGCAGCCTCCTCTCCTCACTTTTGGATGGAGTCCAAGGTGAGTGCTCTTACAAGTTCAGGTTTACCATCTGAAGCTAAAAAAATATTCATATTTTATTTATGATAACATGAATAAAAAAGCATAAACATTTTTCATTAAAGTAATGATTTTTTTTGAAATAATATATTAGACACTACTAGTGGATGTGGATGACAAAAATTGAATCTGCCCATCTATTCTCAACAAAATCTTGAGGTACACAAGTCGCTTGTCATAGTTTCAATAATTTTTTGGAAAGTTGTACAGTCAAATATTTTTTGTTGTGTTTTATTTCATTATAAAACAGTTTTGATATTTTTTTTGTTAAAAGACATTGGTTTTGTAGTTTTCATACATAATATTATTGTACCATTCAATATTAATTTTTCACATAGAGATATTTTGAACTTTGAAATGAATTTTGTGTATTTGGTTGTTTTAAAATTTATTTTTCTTGTTCTTGAAACTATTTGTGTGAAATGTTATAGTGATGGTGAGAGCTATTTTCATATGAAGAACTAATAGATTTTTAAAAATGTAAAAATAAAGAAAAACTTGTTATTTTTCAAATTTAAAAATATTTCGAGTGTAGAGATATTAGAAAAAAAGAATTGTAGAATATAATATGTTAGTGAAGCCATTAGATGAAAAGAAAATTACTTTTCACTTAAAACATAACAGCCAAAATAGCAAGGGGTAAAGGAATTAGTGTTGGATCGTTTGTGTGGTGGAAGCCTCGCACAATTCAATGTTTGCTTCTATGTAGCACAAGTTTTTATTAGTTCAGAAAAAGTCTTTCATCTCTTGTAGGATGTTAGTTTTATTCCTTCCCAAACTTCATTGCAGGCAACAATGTATTTGTGAAATGTTTAGCGCCTAATAGCAAAAAATTAGGCGCGGTCCAATATCAAAATTACCTTTCAAAATTATTTGCAATGTAATAGCCCTCTGTTTTGCTCTATTGTGTGAACTATGTTGTTTCCCCTTTTATGCTTTCTTATTCTATTGTAATTTAACTTTGTACTTGGTTACAGTTGATCACTATGTTATCATGATGTACCTTGTTTTGATGATACTATATTTCGATGTGATTATTATGGCATGTTTTGGAGCTAACATATGTGGATATTTAAAATTATGATGTTTCATGCTTTCGATTATGCTGCTATGTTAGATGCGTTAGTTAGTACTACTATATTGGTGAAGAGGACGGTATTGCATCACTCGCTTGTGACTGTCCTGCGATTTCATGATTTCCTCTTCACGGTGTGCCTTATTTATGACATATTATTGCATGTGGTTATATTCTTTGTTCGCAAGTTGACAGGTACAGGACATCGACTCCACCTGGTTTCACAGGTTCGAGCGTGTCCATTGCCCAACAGCATTTGATTGGGAGATAGTAGCTAGGATTTTTGTGCCAAGTTGTCACCCTAGTCATAGTGTGTCATTGGTCATAGTGTGGTCCAGTTGTTCTATTTTGTTCCATTTTCCTTGTTTCAGTTTATTTAGGAAGTTAGAATAATGTTGGAAATGTGATTTAAACTATTGAGTAATTTAATTTAATTAATAAATAATTTAATTTATGGTAG
>CM021105.1:330533851-330573572 GCA_007115665.2 Sequoiadendron giganteum | reverse complement strand
AATGTGATCATGCAATCAAATTATCCTATCAAAATCATTTTCAATCATTTCGGAAAAGGTCCTATTTTTTAGGGTTTTCCTAAAAATAGGGGTTTGAAACCCTAATTTTCAAATTTTTAGAAATTTTCAAGCATCTTCCTTGACTAAACCCACAAAAACCCTACGTTTGGTTTGACCTAAAACATACTTTTGACAACATTTTTACAAGATTTAGCTCAATTTAAGCAAAATGCCACAAATTAATTTTGGTTACAACATTAGGCTTCATCTGGTGACCATGTCGGATACTTACGGCATAGGAAAACCGAGAATCTTAAGTTTCATAGGCCAGTATTCTTATCAACTGGGCAATGGAGTCAAGACTTTTTCCCTAATTCACCTAATAATTGGAGTTCCCCTATTTATTGGAGCTCACCTATTATTCACTTAAAACAAGACTACCTAAGAAATCACCTAAAACACGACGATACCTAACGGAACGGGCAAACACATAACGTTAAAGCAAAAGAAAATTATTTACAAAGAACTCACCCCATCCCCGAAGGGACAAAATGTTTCAAATACTGCCCGTTGTAGGGCAGTGGAAAGAGCCTTTCATCTGAATGTGAGAGAATATAAGAATTCTCCCCTGCAATATCAATGGATCGGGAACAGCCCCAGCCAAAGGGAGTCAAATTTGTCGTGCATTCCCTACGACTCGTGTCTCTTGTCCCATAACAGGACCTTGTCTCCAATTTGGAAGTCTCATTGTCGAGCCTTCTTGTCGAAGTTCTTCTTCACTCTTTCTTGGTGTTCCACCCTTTCCTCTTGTAGTTTCATCAAACACAAGATGCATTTTTCGATTGGATCTTTGAATTCTTCATCTTCTTGTACAACTCCAGAGTGATGGGTAGCACAATTTATGTGCCATATAAGATGGTGAAGGGGGAAGTGTCGATAGCTCTCTTGGGCGTGATCCTATCAGCCCAAAGAGCGTCGTACAACTTTGTGTGCCAAGCCCATTGATTGGAATCAACCATCTTGCACACAATCGTGACTATGTTCTTGTTAGACGATTCAACTTGTTCGTTTCCTTGTGGATAGTAATTTGAAGAGTGGGACAGTGTGATGCTGTAGTCAAAACAAAATCCTACTAACTCCTCTAACGAGAAGCTCGTAGCGTTGTCGGGCACGATCTTTCTTGGTACCCCGAACCGTGTGATGTTGTTTTCTTTGAGGAAATTACACACAACTTTCGAAGTAGCATGCTTCGTAGGAATGGCCTCAACCCATTTGGTGAAGTAGTCTGTTGTCGCAAGGACATAGACATGCCCCTTACTGGAATGTGGGTTGATTGGCCCTACGAAGTCAATACCCCATTGTTGAAATGGAACATCTATTACCATCGGCCTTAGTGGAATAAATGCCAGCTTGATTTTGCCAACAAAATGTTGGCACTGTCAACATTTGCGCACCCATTCATATGCGTCGTGGAACAAAGTCGACCAGAAGAACTGTGCCCGCAAAATTTTGAATGTTGTGACCCTTGATGAAAAGTGGCCACCGCACGCTTCGTTGTGAAATGCTTCCAACAACCATTGTTTTTGGTCCCTACTGACGCAAAGCAAGAACTTTCCATCAAGCCGACACTTGTATAGAATGTTGCCTCGCAACACATAGCTTTGTGCTCTCAACCTCAAGGTTCTTTTTTGTTGTTTGTCCAAGTGGGTTGGACATTCTCCATAGGTTGCATAGTACCAAAGTTATTGAGTACCATTTCTCCGCAGAATCAACCAGTAAGACCATTGGAAGGTCTTCTTCAATCTTTGTTTCTACCTCACCATCAGCAGCTTGGTGCTTTAGATCACCGTCCTCTACTATGAGCTGACATAGACCTCTCTTGCAGACGAGTTTGGTCGGCTTGATCTCCAAGTCATATTCCTGAACCTTTGTGATCCAGTTGCCTCTTTTAGTGCCCATCTCATGCTAAGTCAAGACACTCTTGACTGCAGGGTCAATGACATATACTATTGTGTGAGAATTTAAGATATAGAATCTAAAAAATTTCACAACCCTCACAACTGCATAGGCATTCTTTTCGATCTGGGAGTACCGGAACTCGTTGTTCTTGAAACTACTACTCATGAAGGCAATCGGCGATTCAGTCTCCTCGTTCAGCTTCTGTGTCAGTATGGCAGAGAGGGTGAATTCTAACGCGTAACAATAAAGATTGAAGTCAGGTCGAACCAGCACTGGTGTCTTACTGATGGCTTCTTTTATCTTGACGAACGCCTCCTATCCTTTTTCAGTCCATTTGAAGGCGGACGTCTTCTTCATCATTGTTGATATATCCTTGGTCAGCTCTGAGAAGTTAGGTACAAATCTTCATATGAAGTTCACCTTTCCGAAGAAGGAATGTACCTGAGTTGTGTTGGTTGGGAAAGATAGGTTCTTGATTGAATCAACCCAATCAGGGTCAATCTGAGTTCCCTCTATGGAGACAATATGGCCCAGTAGTTTGCCTTCCATCACCGCAAAAATGGATTTCTTGGGATTCAATGATATGTGGTGATACCTACATCTCTCGAACACTTTCACTAAGTGTTGAAAATGGTCTTTCCACTTTCTTGAGAAAGCGGTAAGGTCGTCAAGGTAGACGACAATCAATTTGTCCTTAAGGTCTCCAAACACCAAGTCCATGGCTCGCTGAAAGGTGGCACCGGCGTTGATGAGGCCGAAGGGCATACTCTCATAGGCAAACGTTCCCCATGGGGTGGTGAATGTTGTCTTGATCTGATCCTCCTTAGCCACTGCAATTTGGTTGTATTCGGAAAATTCGTCAAGTGATGACAACATTTTCGATCCGATTACCGTTTGCAAGGTGTGCTCCATGATGGGTAAAGGATAATTATCCTTTACCCACAATTGGTCGACGCAAATCTGGATCTCTCTGTTCTTTTTGCGCACAAGAACGATGTTAGACACCCAAGTAGAATGATGGATGGGGAATATGATCTTGGCGTCCACCATCTTCTGTACCTCCGCGTAGATCATATCTTGGACACGCGGGTGTTAGTGTCTCTGCTTCTTCTTAAAGGGCTTGATATCTAACTTGAGAGGAATTGTATGAGACAATTCCTTTAGCATGAAGACTTCAAAATCTTCATAGGTCTAGGCAAAGATGTCCCGGTACTGTCTGAACAAGGAGAAGTTGTTGCTTTCCTCTGTAGTGCAACATTTTCCCAAGTTGACTAGTTGGGGCTTGTCTTCGGTGCCAATATTGACTTGACAGTAATCGGCAAATGTCTCGTTGGCCGAATTTCATTGATCTTGTACATGTCTATCATGCCTGTCAAATATGTCCTCCAAGGATACCAAAGCCTTGGGGATGTTTTTGCCTCTTAACTGGATGATGCTTGATTATGTCGCCTCGAAATCTTCTGCTATAGATTCTTTGAAAGGAGAAGCACTACCTTCAAAGAATAGGTCTTGATAGTTGTCCCCCATGCAGAGGAACTCTTTGATGTCATCATCATCATCAAAGATCTGCCAATTTTCGTAGTTGTTGGGGACAGCCAGTGTAGACGAGCTCAATGGCAAAGGCATTCTAACGAAAGTTAGAATGGGGCATGAGAGCAGTTGATACTACAAGGGCATCCAATCTGCAATTTTGCTCATGCGGAATGCATCTAATGTTGAATGCCTCAAACCAATCAATTGCATTCCACACCCTTTGTTGATAAGACAGAAGGCGACCTTTTCTTACTTGGTAGCGCTCTCTGACCTGTTGGACGATCAGCTTTGCATCGCCTTCAACTTGGAGGCATTTTATACCCATATCCCTTACATTCTTGAGGCCTAGTATGAGCACCTCGTATTCTGCAGTGTTGTTTGTATTATCAAACTACAAGCGATAGGAAAATGGATATAAAGTACCTTCAGAAGAAGTGATAACAACTCCTACTCCCGAGCCTGTTGTTGAGCAACTCCCATCGAATTGCATTGTCCACATCCTCTCTTTTCTTCTTCGGTTACTTCAAACAACATGGCGTATGTGTCGGGACCCGTACTTTGATGCAACACTTGTGCTTGGGGGTCTTGAGACTTCACCACCGTGAATCTAGACTTAGCATCTAGTTCCAACGTGAAGCAAACTTTCTTTAACGGGATTGTTGGGTACGACCAATCCAATTGAATCTCGCCTCTGAGATCCTTGCAGAAGCTTCTGCTCAGTAGCATCCCATAACTAATTGGAATGTCAGTTATGAGGATGGTCATCATGATCTTTTTCTCTAGACAGGACATCAATCTTACTTGAGCGTCCTTCAGTTGGCCTACCAATGGCACCGGTTTTGACTCAAGTGAGTAACACTTGTGAGTTTCTGTGCATAATAGTCCCAATGAGTTCATGATCTGCAAAGGCATGACGTTGTCCGATGCTCCTGAGTCAATTATACAGTTGTTGAGTTTGTAAGCTCCCATATACAGAGATATGTAAAAGGGCTTTGGCTTTTCTCACGCTGGTACGGAAGATTCTAGCAACGTGGGTTGAATTACAACCTACTTCTGTACTACCTTGAGAATTCGATCCAGTTGATCGAGATGGTCTTGGAGATACTCCAACTGTGAGATTTGTACCTTTGTCTTCATCATAGACATCACAATGTCAAAATTCACTAAAGGCGGATCTTGAGCATTTGATGTGACGTTCTCATGTGCAAACTTGGGATTAGAAGTGGATGCTTCTTTTCCCTTTTCATTTGACTTTCGTCTTTCTTCTTCTTCTTTCTGTGCTTTGAAGTGTTGAGCACGTGTGAACACAGGTGTCGACATATTCTTGTGGTTGACAGCGAGAGAATATTGATAGTAGTCTTCTTCTTCTTGATTTTCGGGTTCACTATGGAAGTATCCCGTTGCGGAGTCGCCATCGAAGTTGTTCGTTTATGGTGAGACAACGTTCACATTTGAAGGTACAGAACTTGAGCTTTGTGCTTGATCTCCGACATATCCCATGATCTGAATCATCCTTTGATTCTCAGGGCATGTGGATCCAATGTGTTCGTCTGAATCATGGAAACAGCAGAACACATTAGACTTTTCAGTCTCTGCCTATCTTGGCGGAGGTCCTGAAAATCTAGGCTTATTGTTGATGAAAGGTTGGAAATTATTCCTCTTCTTGGAAACTTTTCAAGAATGATCCCAGTTTGATCTCTGTCGTTAGGTGTCTAATTTGTCTGTTGTCTTCGCTGACGATGTCATTTGTTGAGATTGATCAAAACGGGGAAGGTCATGTTGGAGGTCCCTAAGCTTGCAAACAGCATCTGACTGCCCAAAAAGGTGGGTGCCTTTCTTCAATAGGGGAGCTTTTCCTTAACACTTAGCCAATTTCTTCATATTCTTCCTTCAGCTTTCATCTTTAGGTGTCTTCTGCTTGATCTTTTCCACTGATTGCGTGACAGGTCTTGTGGACGTGCAACTGGATTGATCGTGAAGCTATGAGAGAGCTAAGCAGATGCCTTGTAGAAAGCAGTTGTTGAAAACTTCATCAAGTGGCTTAGATTCAAGGGCGTCTTTCTTTAGCAAAAGCGCATTTGCCTTGTTATGCACTGATTTTCCACTAATTTGTGGCTTCACCCTTGTTTCTGCTTTCGTCTGTCGATGACTCCTGGATCAAATGATCTCACTTGACGATGCGTTGGAAAGCCAATAGCAACACGAAAAGGATGATTGCCTTGGTGAAAATTAATGACTGTCTTTGACCCTCTGAATTCAAGGGCGCAGGGGCACCTTTTAGGTGCAGTTTCATCATTTGCATTGAAAATCTTCATCTCCTTGCACTCTACATTCATCGTGCATCGTTACTAATTGGATCATTGATGTCGACAACACGTGCATCCTAGCAAACACCTCCAACATGCTGCATGTACGAGTGTTGGAAAAATGACTAAGGCATTCAACTACACAGCCTCCTTGGTAGCAAGGCGTGCATTTTCCAGACTTAGCCAATTTTCAGCTTTTTCCACTTTTGAAAATCCCCTCCGTCGCAAAGCATCTTTTCGAGCCTTTTCCACCATGGATTCATCGTTGAAGCTTTTGAAGCTTAGATTTTGCCACCTGGTATTGGCCATTCTGCCATTAATGGCTACGGAGGTACTAGCTTTCTTCCTGAAAAATGAAAATAGACCCACCAGAGTAAAACAATGTTTTTGGTTATTTTGACTTTACCAGTGTGATCGTGGAGTCAAATTATCCTATCAAAATCACTTTCAATCATTTCCGAAAAGGTCCTATTTTTTAGGGTTTTCCTAAAAACAGGGATTTGAAACCCTAATTTTCAAATTTTCATAAATTTGCAAACATCTTCCTTGACATAAACCCACAAAAACCCTACGTTTGGTTTGACCTAAAACATACTTTTGACAACATTTTTACATGATTTAGCTCAATTTAAGCAAAATGCCAAAAATTAATTTTGGGTACAACAGGGTGGTAGGCCTAGACTACTTATATGCTCCCCCGACTGTCCCCAATAGGTTAAGTGTCTTTCAAGGTGATGACATGGGTGGAGAATGCAGTTACTAAGTCACCGAGAAGAGAAGATTGTGGTACACAATCTCTTGGGCTTGGCAAAGGACTTCAGGGCAGATCCACCCATGCCACTCCTCATATGTCTTCTTAATTGCATCTATGATTATTTTCATATTTTGGAAATCTAGATATTATTGCTAACAGATATATGTACATGTGGAAATGTTGTTAATTGGTGAATGCAGATTTCAAACCAAGGTCACTTCATTAAAGAAAACATTTACATGAAAAAGAGGAAACCCTAACCCTAAGCAACAAGCAAAATCTAGGGCAAAGCAGGACAAGGGACATTACAAGCTAAATGAAGTTCCTAGCCATTATGGCAATCTTGAGTAAAACCGTGTTGGCTTGTAGTTTGTTGGAACCAATTGCTGGTTCGTAACATCAGTTGTAAGTGCAACTGGTGAAGGTTGTGTGGTGATTCCTAAGGTGGTTAAGCACCTAGTGGTGGGTGGCCACTTAGCTTGTGCATTCCTAGAGTTGCGAGTTTCGTGCCTTGACTAGGTGAGAAGCCTAGAGTATTGATCAATGAGTATGACGTGTTTGGAGGATCGTGTACCGGGTGTACCTATCCTTGCTTGTATAGGATCTAGGAGTGGTGCTGGTGGAACCCAATTGAATCATTGATAGACGCAACGTTAAGTTGCGCAATAAAGATATAGTGCAATATAAGGTCCAGTGGGACCAATTTTTCTGTGGAAAGTACCTGCATGGGAGAATGCAAAGAATATAGATCGTTCTTTTCCTCATTTGAATGCTTAATTATCAGAAAAAAATGTTTGCTTTGTTGCAATAGTGTGATACTCTTATATGTTTTATTGTATGTCTAATAAGACATCGAGACTAGTGGGGAAGGATGCCACATCTCATTTTTGCTCGCATAACTTATTTAATAAATAAACGAAATTAGTTAAGGCTATTGGTTGATTATCTTATGATTGTTTGATTATGGATAAATGTGTTTTTAAATAGACATTTTTTTTAAATGCTTGAAATTCAAATGGAAATTGAAATGGAAATGGAAATGAGATGTTATGTGCACGTGCTTCGGCTATGGTTTTATGGGCTAACCTATTGACGTAAATCTAAGTGCGAATGAGTGCAAGAACGTGTCAAAGGCGAGTGCATGGCTAAGGTAGTAGTATCCTAGCTGCTTGATAAATGATTAGTATGATGGAACCCGATGCACTCACACACTCATGTAATTGCATCCATCCTGCATTGTATGATTATGATTGCATTGTGTGCTCTGAATACATCATTTGTATGTTATGGTTTAATTATGACTATGTTTAAGGTAGTTATGATGGTGAAAGTAAACTTAATTGGAAAAATAAATATATGTCCTATGTTATTTTGTTTTCGAAAATTAAATTAATTAGTTGGAAAAAGCAAAGATTTTATTTCCAAATAAATTTCAATATATATATATAATAAGGAGGTTAATATTATTATATATAAATATATAAAATAGCTATTTAGCAAAAAGAAAACAAAAATTTAATTATTTGCATGATTATTATTATTAATGAAAACCAATTTAAGCTTGTTATTAAAAATATATATAAATAGCTTAATTATCAAATAATTATATAAATAGTTTATTATTAAAATGAAAATGAAATTAAATAAGATAAATTTTATTAACTTAAATAAAACAAGATTTAAATTAAAAGTAAAATTAATTTGCATGATAAAAAGCAAAGTCCAGTGGAGTCTAATTTATTTATTGCATGAGATTATAAATAAGAAAATTCAAAGGGAAAAGGAGGACTTTATTCAAGGATTGGAGAAGAAAAATCAGAGAATAATCTCCAGCATTGAGAAGAACATCTAACACGTAAGAAAAAAAGATTGAAAGTGGAGAGAGGAAGAGAATGAAAAAAAACCACAGGCGTCTTGAAACTTCTGTTCCTCATCCCGCTTTAATATAAGTATAAAATTCACACGCCCGATTTTCATTCAAGAATAACCAAGGCAGTAAAGTAACGGCTTCTTACCATGGCAGTCAACTTTCAGAAACAGATTTGAGACAATACCCTGGTAAGTCATTATATATCTATATTTTCATTAGAGTGAAACTCTCGCATATTCTTTTCTGAAAGTGAAGTTTATGTCTTACTGTCTCACAATGTTTATCCTTTGATCTTACTTACCAGACACTTGAATTTAGAATTGTTTATGATATGGTTAATGTGCGATAAACTGCCCTTTGCCATTTTAATTACTAATTCTTAAAGAATGCCAGCAACTGCCTACACCATATTCCATGCATATGAGCTCTGCCACTTCTCTTGCTTGGTAATTAATCACATGCCAGTTATAGATGGGCCACATTCTTAAGAAAACTTAGGGCCCAAACATTAGTCACTTCTTTAGATTTCAAACTTACTGTCTTGAACATAAGCCTCATTATTAAGATTTCAAACCTACATCCCAAAAATGGGCTTAATTTGCTCACCCCTGTGCATATCAGGAATTTATGTACTTTTGTTTGCTTTCTTTTCTTATCATGGATTTATTCTTTTTTTTGGATATTGTAACAATAGGGATTCTTAGGATGACCTTTAAACCAATAGATTTATCTACAATGTGTGGAACTTGTTTGATTAATATACCACGATCTGACCTGTACATAGCATAGCTTGCCATTTAAAACTTTTTATGAAGTCTTTTTGAATTTGAAATCCCTCATGCTACGGATCCTCAAGTCACCATGTAAATTTTGAGTTAGATGCTTCCAGAAAAGTAATGCAAATGTAAGTAATTAGAATTAGTGTTGTGTATATCTCCCGCAATTAGAATGGGCATTTGCCATAGTTTAAGATTAATGACTGCTCTAACTGGTTCATCTATGGAAGTTGTAGGAACAAATAATTAATTCATTGGTATAATTTAGGTCTCTAAAATGGAATCATAGTGGTTGGGATATTTAGGATTTAAGGATCCATAATCATTTCTCTGTATTACTTTAGGTTTTATGAATGAAATCATAATTCTTTGTCGCTGTTATCAAATAACTGTGCTAATCCATAGTCTCAGCATATTCAACACTGGTATATATATATATATATAGTTATAATGATTTTGCCATTCTAGTAAATACTTTATTTCTTCTGTGATGATTCCACAGTCAAATTTTAAAGCTGAAGCTGTGATACAGTCATTTAATTTTCTTATGAGTTTGATTCTTTTAATTCCAATCAGCATGTCTAATGGTACAAATATGCATTCATATGTTATGAAATAGTTTCTAATGGACTTAACTTGCATGATATCAAAAATTTGTAGTATTGCATGTATTGAGTTAACATTGCATGTACAATAAATATTTCATGAAACTGAGATTAGTAAATGCATGTACATTAATTATTGCATAAATCGAGAAATATCAATAAAAATCAGATTTGCATGTCAATAGTCAAGTTGCACATCAAAAGTGAATTGCATGTCAAATATATATTTTACCGTCATTATGGATGAAAAGATTGAAATAATAAAAGATGTTCATATAATCATTTGCATGAAGGGAAAAGAGTATTTATTTGTTAGGTGATCATTATGCTTGTTATTGTCTCTTATGTGTGATTTGGTTTACCTTTTGGGATAGGGTGTCGAATATGGACTAACAGAGAAGAGTGATCCTCTTTTCGAGATCTACCGGTTACTTCTAGTGCTTTGGCCAAAGCTACATATGTGTTCATTGAAATAGATAAAAGTTACCTAGCAAATTTATTTATATGTTTCTCTGCCATATCCTAATAGTGGGACATTGCATGTTCATGATAGAAATGCATGTATATACATCAAGCTTGCACCGAGATTCCCTCCTGCTTTATATTTCCAAGTTGCTATGTAATTCGTGCAAGGTCAGGTATTCTTCAAGTAGGAAGAATTCCGAGGAAGTATAAGCTTCGTGGTTGGGTGGTAAAGCACTTAAGCCATGTTCTCGTCTCTTGACTTGCGGATGACTATGAGGGTCGATGGAGGTTGATGACTATACTATTTATATCCTCACATTATTATTGTATAGTTATTTGTATTTGTACTTTCAGATTGTACATTTAGATGACTACATGGCATGAGAGCCTAAGTTGTACTTTTGTATATCATATATTAGGTGCTTTTACCTAGATTATGCACTACACATATGAGGATGTGTTATGACATTTATTTATCAAAAGAAGTTGATTCATTTTTGTTCCATGTTTATGAGATAATGAGTTATTATTTATTTTCGTGAGATTGTTTTGGGTCTCGATTCTTACATTTTCCCTAGCAAACTTTACATACTCTTATTACCTTAATGCATGGGGTAGTGAAACCATCAGCAGCAATCATATTGAACCCCAAGAAATACTCCACCTACAATCTCCTCTTAGCCACAAGGCTCTCATCAATAAACTTGTGGGTAGCCCGACTATCAATGAGTACAATAATCTGATGTCTGGATAACTCTCCACATACCCTAAATGGATGATATTATGGTGTACCTGAAAGAGATGCCAATATACCTTTGCTAGTGCTGATATTATCCTCTGACAACTACTTATTGTCATGCTCAACAATCTACTCATCTATTAACAGCTGCTGTTCTAATTCATCAGTTGCAAAATGGTTCAAAAATCTCTAGCTGAAATTATCAAATGTTTACACAATTGTGTAATGCCCCTGTGTAATCAAACAATGCTGCCACCAATCATAGGCAACACTTTCCAAATACAATGTAGTAAACTGTATAGCATCCACTTCCACTGTAGGGCAGAGTGTAAAGCATGTTTGTAACTTTTGCAACCATACCCAAGTGGATATTTTCATTTTGTTGCTGCCATCAAAAGTAAGAGCATTAAACTTATTCACTTTATGTTGCAAATCTCTCCTATCATCATCTCAATTGCTACCATGGGCTCTACCACCCAGATACTTCTTCCCAGGTATCTGCAAGAAATTGACAAAAGTTACCATAGCCCTAAAGTCTTTTGATTTCCCCTGATACTCCATAAAGAGTTTGTACAACTCCTCCAAAACAACTGTTTAAAACTGTTGGTTGTTCATACAAAGCTGTACTTCCCTCTCTCTAAGATGCTTTAGTATGATCTAGATTTTGCATGTTACTTTGAAAATGGAGCATTTGCACACTGTTAACTATTCTGCCCTTTCTTGTCCCATTTGGATTCCTATTAGGGTATGTTGAAATATATCTTCCTTTCATCTTTTGTCATTTATCTCTCTTTATCCTTGTGTATCATTTTCTACTTCATTTGTCCATGAATTGATTTCTGACTCTATCACTCACTGACATGCAGCAAGAAATTGACAAAAGTTACCATAGCCCTAAAGTCTTTTGATTTCCCCTGATACTCCATAAAGAGTTTGTACAACTCCTCCAAAACAACTGTTTAAAACTGTTGGTTGGTCATACAAAGCTGTACTTCCCTCTCTCTAAGATGCTTTAGTATGATCTAGATTTTGCATGTTACTTTGAAAATGGAGCATTTGCACACTGTTAACTATTCTGCCCTTTCTTGTCCCATTTGGATTCCTATTAGGGTATGTTGAAATATATCTTCCTTTCATCTTTTGTCATTTATCTCTCTTTATCCTTGTGTATCATTTTCTACTTCATTTGTCCATGAATTGATTTCTGACTCTATCACTCACTGACATGCAGCAAGAAATTGACAAAAGTTACCATAGCCCTAAAGTCTTTTGATTTCCCCTGATACTCCATAAAGAGTTTGTACAACTCCTCCAAAACAACTGTTTAAAACTGTTGGTTGGTCATACAAAGCTGTACTTCCCTCTCTCTAAGATGCTTTAGTATGATCTAGATTTTGCATGTTACTTTGAAAATGGAGCATTTGCACACTGTTAACTATTCTGCCCTTTCTTGTCCCATTTGGATTCCTATTAGGGTATGTTGAAATATATCTTCCTTTCATCTTTTGTCATTTATCTCTCTTTATCCTTGTGTATCATTTTCTACTTCATTTGTCCATGAATTGATTTCTGACTCTATCACTCACTGACATGCAGCAAGAAATTGACAAAAGTTACCATAGCCCTAAAGTCTTTTGATTTCCCCTGATACTCCATAAAGAGTTTGTACAACTCCTCCAAAACAACTGTTTAAAACTGTTGGTTGGTCATACAAAGCTGTACTTCCCTCTCTCTAAGATGCTTTAGTATGATCTAGATTTTGCATGTTACTTTGAAAATGGAGCATTTGCACACTGTTAACTATTCTGCCCTTTCTTGTCCCATTTGGATTCCTATTAGGGTATGTTGAAATATATCTTCCTTTCATCTTTTGTCATTTATCTCTCTTTATCCTTGTGTATCATTTTCTACTTCATTTGTCCATGAATTGATTTCTGACTCTATCACTCACTGACATGCAGCATTGATATTTGATTTTGATTTTGTTTTTTGTTGTTTTTGCTTTTATAAAAACATTCGCAAGCTAGCAAGATCACAACTCTAATACCACTATACAAGCCCAAACTAAATGCACACAGAAAAACCAACTTCATAAAGAATCTAACAGATTTTTTTTCCTTTTATATGAGTTTGACTCGTAAAACTACACAGTTGAATCCTGATAGCAATCTCACAATTTGACATGCTGTGGAAAATACCTCCTACTTATCAACACATACATTCAAAAAGGAGCCAACTAGTCTAACACAACTCAGTAAGCATGCCCAGCATACAGATCTGAACTTCTTTGATACTCCTAGATGCTCTGCAGTATGCAAGCTGATCACCTTAAAGATTAAGGGCTCTCTACACAATACTATTGTCTGTG
The DNA here is from genome assembly GCA_007115665.2 of Sequoiadendron giganteum. Lineage (NCBI taxonomy): Eukaryota > Viridiplantae > Streptophyta > Pinopsida > Cupressales > Cupressaceae > Sequoiadendron > Sequoiadendron giganteum. The sequence continues at coordinate 330,560,197 of CM021105.1, read as the reverse complement.
TACCACTTATCGCTTCCTGAGGGTTTTCATCCCCAAGAAATCAAGCTAGCACACCTAAAGGTTTTTGTCTCCAAACATCAAAACTACTATAGGTAGTGTCACTTTCATGGGAAAGGAATTAAGTTTTTGGTTGTTAATTTTCAAAAGCGTCGTCTTCTCTTTTCCTCCAGCATTGCTTATATTCCATGTTTCCTATGATCCTAAATCATAGGCAACCACACCTTAATCAATGGCAGCTAACAGGATTGTTCATCCCCATACCAATGGTGTTAACTGAAACCAGCTAAAAGAACTGTTAGATATTGAAAGACTCAACAGCTCCCTAACTGAAAGACACAAGACTCAGCCACCTTATTCCAAAAAACAACATTAACTGAAAAAAGCTACAGTGTTACCTATCTAGTTGCCACTCCTACGTTGCCAATACACTCACTCAGCTAGCCACCTCATACCATTATTCTACTTTCCTAACTGAAAGTGCTTACAGTCCTGTCTACGTCCCAAAAGTAACTATGTTGAGAGTAATCTAGTGCTACGGATTAAAAAGGGGGCATTACATTACAATAGGGAATACCCATGTTGGTAATGTAACTTCAAGCAATTTTTCTTTGTATCATCTAGACACATGGAGGAATAGTTGTGCTAAGTTTTGGTTTGCTTTCATATTGTGGTGTAAGGTCAAGTAGCATACGTGTCACTTGTTGAGGGGTTCTACCACTCTCGTCTATTGAGTCCTAAAAGCTTTTAGGGACCAAAAGCTCCCTAACAGGGAAGGTGTGATCCAAAAACAAGTTGTCTTTGTACTCTTCAGCATGGTTCTAGACAATAGACAATTTTTTTGATGTTGCAGTATGTGCAAGGTAGAATGGGACATCAGTGTGCAAGATTTGGTTGACGGGAAAACAAATTCCCGGGTATTCAAAGGCAATGATTTTGGTCTAGCAGATGAATCAATTTTGTTACAAGTGGAAAACCATGTCCTTTTGGCATCCCAAAATTCGAACTTTTTAACTTCCTTTTCTTCTTTGGTGGTTGTTGTAGCTTCCAAAAAGCTTAGGTATCTATAAATGTCTTGTTTATGGTCAAATTACAGATAATTGGAGTGAATTGAGTCTTTTAACTCAAATATTGGGAGTTGTAGTGAAAGTGTTGTTCTTTTATATTTCACTGTTGCTCAGCAAAGGTAAGAGAATTAGTTTAGAGAGTTTGTAATTAGCCTTGGGAGAGTTTTTCAGAGTGATTGAGAGCTCTTAAGAAAATCTATGGAATGAAGATCAATTTTATTTTTAATAGCCATTTGAAGTGCTTAAGTAATTGGTTGCTAACAATTTCTTAAGCTTTTACCCACAAGGGGTTTCTCCAAGGTATCTTGGTTCTCTTTTCATGCGGTTTATCTCTCTAATTCTATTCATTGTTCATTGTTATATTTTGATATAGTTGCAAGCAAATCAGTCATTTGTTGTTCCCAAATTCTAACTCTAACAAATTTTATAAGTTGGTAACTGACCCAAGGAGTATCCTTAGTAATTTACAGATCACTGAGGGTTAAAAATATATAGTTTAGTCTATAGTCCCGAGGAGGCAAGCTAAGTATTATATTCCCTAAAATAAAATAAATATCAAGCAGATAATTTATTGAGGGTTAAATAAAAACTTAAAGCAAATATCATGCAAGCTGCCACATAAACATAAAATTTCCTAAGTTGATGGAGATAATTTTCAGCCTCCATTTCCAACACCAGCTTAAGCTTATAGAATGTCCCATGCAACTGCTTACTACTTGTTTTTAAGGTTCCAGGTATCTCATGTGATTATGTTATGAGTATAATAGATAATTTGGAAACTTTTTCTATAAGCTGTAGAGAGAAGGGATTGAAATCATGCAACCACCAGTTAACCATAAATAAACCATGTGGCTGCACATATTATCCTCCCTTTCTTCCCACTTTCCTTTTTAAATTTTATCTTCATGATCGAGTAATTACAAAAAGATTTCAATTTGACAATTACTTAAAATATGCACAAAAAATCATAGAACCACGGGCCCCTCAAAAATATCCTAAATTTTGAAGAGCGTGTCATAAAACTTATCTAAGCAGCTGTATAAGACCTTGCTGTTATAGTTATATGTGTAGCACTCTTGTTTTATAGGAAGAGATTCATTTTAATACTGTAGCTATGTAACTGTTCTCGAGTAAAAGCAACGAGCAAAAGAGTTGAGCGATGAACCTGTTTGCGCTCCCGCGAGCGTGCTGCAGACTCCCTGTTCTTAATCATCCTCCTCTGCCTTTGCTCCACTGCTTTGTCCTCTGGCGCATCCAAAACTCGTTTCTTACCCCTGGCAATGGCGCCAGCACCGGCACTTGCAGGCGACAATCCGCCAAAAGCGGCAGGCACAAAGGAGCTCGTCGCTCCAGACTCCATGGAGGCTTCCAGAATGCTTCCCGTCGAGCTCGACTGCAGGGCCGGAATGGCAGCGGCATGAGTACTTTTCCCAAACAAGGGCTGCTGCTGGCGTTGAAAATGCTGCTGCGGATGCTGAATTGTGATCGGCTGCGGTCCCTGGGCGGCCTTAAACTGGAAATTGAGCCAATCCTCCTGAGGATTAGTGGTCAAAGAGTCCTCCCTGACAACTCCGGCCTTGGCCAAGAAATCCTCGAGCGTCATCTCCCCCAAGGTGAGTTCTCTCTCCCTCTGCACCGGAGCACTCACAGCGCTTCCACATGCGCTTGTCTGAATCTCCTTCCACACCTCCTCCACCGTCTTGTTCACTATGCTCCGGGGCAGCGTTAGGCTGCCCTGCCGACCTAGTAATTGTTCTCCGCCTCCGCCCGCGCCCCCGGCACCGCTCTCTTCCGCACTGCAGATATTTCTAAGGAGCTCGTCCATGTTCATGCTACCCACGCCCCGATTGTTGGTCACGGCGCTGTGGAGCTCGTCCATGTTCATACTACCCACGCCCCGATTGTTGGCCACGGCGCTGTGGAGCTCGTCGATCGTCCACGAGTAAATGGAGGCCTCCCGCGTAAGCCCCGACGACGCCGCTGCCACTGTCGCAGACGAAGAAGCCGCCATTCAGCGCCACTTTTACACACTGATTCAATCCCACCCTTCCCTGCACTAAGACAAATAATTCCTTTTGCCTCTCCCACTCCCCTACCGGATTTTTTTTACAGCTGCTTCCTGCGCCTACGTTTTCGCCTTCGACTTTTCCTAGGTAATGGGAAAATTGCATACCCCCACTTTCTTTATGTTTTCGGCTTGTTTTGCCAGGTTTGCAACATTTTCGGCTTGTTTTGCCAGATTTGCAACATTTTTATATTTTATTTTTAAAATTTGATTTTTATTTTTAGATTTTTTTATTTGTAATATTAGACTAGACTGATGTGGACTTGAGGGTATTTTTATAAAATCTTAAATTCTTACAATTTTTTTAAAAATTTTATTTTACTAGTTTTTCTTAGTTAATAAAGTGTTAGTTTAGTGTATATCTGTATTGATTTGTATGTTTGATTTTTGTTTTTAAAGTCATTTATTCAATCATTTCAAATCATTTCAGAGTGTTGGAATATGGGAAAAAAAAAATTAGATTAAAAAGTTTAAAAGAAAATATATTATGCATTGCTTATTTATTGTATTATCTTAAGTTCATTACATATTTGTTTATTATCTTTAAATCTTTTGCTTGAAGTAACAAAGCTAGTCTAATTAAGGATCTAATATAGAATATGTCCCTCACAATTCAACAAATTATTAAAGGTGTTCATAAACACTACTAATCCTTACACAAATCTTGATATCAAAAAATTCAATCAAACAAATTGCAACAATCATTCATGTGTTAGATTAGTCATGCAAGTTACAATTTAAGTCTACATGTGTGTAGACAAATAAGGAAAACATATAGTTTGTTTGTAAGAGCATAGATAATCATTTGTGCAAGCACTAAAATTTCATTTGTGTGTCAAATCAATTCTAAATGTTTTCAACTCCAATTTCTCAACTTCAAAAACTAGCTAAGTATCATTATTTAATTTATTTAATTCAACATCTAATCTAAAATTTAATTTTATTATTTATCGTTTTTGCCCTAGCTCATGTGTCTAGGTCAATTATTTATTTATTGCTTTATTTCTTTAAGTATCCTAGGTATTTATGTAAATATTTTTTTTCCCTTAAATTTTAATGTAAACTTGACATGTGATACCCATTAGATCTTTGTCCTTATAGTTTGTCCTTATATTTAGAGTTTCTAATCTAATATTTATAATTGTTATATATTTCTTTCAAAACTAATTAGGGTTTGGGTTTAGCCCTATTTTTGTATCATTGATTATTTAGCACATAATCAAAGTAAGATAAAACATTCAACTCCTTAATCAAGCGACTCAATAGAAATAATAGTTGTCTATACTAGTGATCTCACAAATATCATTATAGGATTGGAAGAATATCAAACACACACCATCCATTCATCATCTTAATATAAAATCTCACCCTAAATTTATTCATTTATTCAAGTTCATATTAATAACACACTTCCTCAATAAATACTACTAATAAAGCATTGTTTTTACATGTATAAAGAACATGATAACACAACCATGAAAACCTTCTTAACAATAAATGAAATCCACATCCTTCAACACTAATTTATCATAATAGGTAGGGTTTGATGTCGATGACTAAGATGGTTAACAAAATGTAACATTCGGTGGATGGGTTTCCACAAGACCCACTTAACATGGGGGTTACACCAATTAACCTCTATTTCCAACATGACCCATTCAAATAAAGTCGGGATTTTGCAATTAAGGGGTAAAAACTATATTTAAAATCAATATGAGTGTGACAGAAAACAAAAAATCATGAAATGATTCATTTCAAAAGTTTTTTCAAGGGAACATTAACAAGCTTTGCATGTGGAAAAGTATCATCTTCTTTGAATACCTTTATTCTACACAACCCACCTTCCCTAAACATGGGTTTTTACAATGAAATCGACAAGAGTTATCAATGAATTCAATTAGGAAATTAAACACAATTACCATTTACATAATATCTTGATATATCTCAATTAATATTTTAGGTCTAACCTTATTAATTATTTTTCAGGTTTTTATTCAATACAAATAGACTAATAAAGTGTCAATATTCATATTCTTGGGATTAAGATGTCTCAACCTTTGCAAGTCCTAGCATCAATGTTGTTAATTATTTATTTATTTTAGCTTATGTATTTATTTTATGTCATTCTTGTGATGTCACTTTGTGGGACCCATCTTAGTTATTTGGCATCTTACATGGAAGGTGACTAGGATGGCATGCATCCTAATTTAGTGGAAATAGGCGTCCCACTTTATGGACACCACTATAAGCTATTTTAGTAGAACTTGTCATAAGTTTTAAGAGTTGAACAATGATAGTTGTTATGACGGATTATTAAGAAACTATGACAGCTTGTATGACAATGTAAGAGTCATGACTAGTGAAATTATGGGAGGTGTCAGTCTTACATGTGGTAGGAGCTATGAATGTTGAGAGGAATAAAATTTAGCATATAAATTTATAACAAATGCCTTGTATGTTGAGATTTTCTATAGTTTGCATAAGCAGGTGAAGATAGGCACCTTTCATGTTATCCTTTATTTTTGCATTCATGCAATGAAATGAATGTTGACACGTGGATTTTCTAGGCATCCATCTTGGTGCTCTATAATATGAGCTTGTTTGAGGAGTTGTGTGTGAGGAGATTTTTTTATTGCAAGATTATGCTATCAAATTTTCTCTAGAAGAGCAAGATGTATCTCCATGATATGGTTGTGATCCTACAAGTGTATTGTAACACTTTTTGTTGCAGATTAATACATTGGTCCAATGCTTTGGTATGTGGGTTTTTTACCAAAAAGGGTTTTCCCCACGTATATCGTTGTTCTTTCTCTTTAAACTATCTTTCTTCTATTCTTCTTCTTTCTCATTCTTGAAATGTTAATCTACATGTCATTATGCTACCAAAATTTACCTAGATCTATAAACTACATTATCTTTCCTCTAAGGGTCAATATGATGGAAATTAAATTGTATTTGTTTATGCTTTAAGGCATAGTAGTATGTTCTTATATCAGGGTGTTGAAATATGATTTGTTTAAAGAAAGATAAGATACTAGAGGTGCATACTAGTTCTCAAAAGATTTTTTGAGTTCGTCATTTCCTTTCATTTAGTATTAGATCTAAAATCCATTATTTGCATGTACTTGTTGTAAGGCCCTACTAATGCTCAGTCAACTTGGTGTTAGACACATAATTCAGAGGTGGTTCCTAGCTGAACAGTCTACTAAACCCTTGAAAGGCTCCATTTAATTATCAACTAGAACTATGTAAAAAATTTATGATTTTGGCACTATATGTGCATCTAAAGATTCTATATTGCCCATATCATCAAGTATAGGTGGTTTAGACACATGCATGAAAATAGGAAATACTTGAAAAGGGAGTAAAGCTTGAGCTACAAAATAGAATTAATAGCTTAATTTGGCACTTATGCTACGGGTACTCTTAGCTTAGTATTGTAACTAATTAATTGCTAAACTAAGCTCTACAAAAAACTATACCACTAATTATTGACTCTTCACAACTCGACTAATTAACTACCCCAGGGGCTTGACTCAAAGTAATATTATAGCATGCATACAACCATGAATCTATTTTCAAATTAATGCAACATAAAACATCTATCACAACTACAAAAATTGATGTGGCTAGGCAGTACCTTAAGTGCTCCTTGCTCAAGTTGTGCATGAGATAAACCAAATACGAGCTACTGAATCAACTAATTATAGTAGTAGACTAATAACATATTTAGTGCATTGAAAACTAAACACTCACAATATAACAAGAATCTCCAATAGATTTCTCATTCAGAAATTCATATTCATTGCAACAATAAACTTAACAATTATCTTGCTAAAGCATAAAAATTGAGAATGCACTTTAACCGTAATTCTAACTATATTTCCAACTAGATTTACTCCTCGACCATCAAGCCTCAGATATAGGTGTGGGAGGAGATTTATTTGCATAAGGATTTAAAATAGAAACTGAAATAGAAAACTAAATGCTAGCGTCCATTCTCCTCATGAATAGGAGGTGAATGAGTCTGCAACATAAACTTTAATTAAAACAATAGAAGAGAAATATAAACACGACTCTTGCTCAAACAGTTTTGATAGAGACATAGTCAAACTGTTACATGAGCCCAACGGTATTGACCCCTTCTTCCTTTGTCGTGTTTATTTATTATCGGACCGATGACTCACAATTTGACCTCTTCAACTATCACCTTCATTTATTCTAGAATTTTTGCACGTTCATCAATCTAGACTCTCCCTTGCTACTCACATGATCCTTTGGTTGCAGGCTAAGCTTCCCAATTGTTGCGGGTTACAGTGTGCTTGCTCTAACTTTTGGGCTGCAACAAGTTAGTTCATCTAACATATACACACTACTAAAAACCATAAATTAAACACAGATGCATATTGCATTCCAAACACATTCACATAATTAACTGTGTAATTAACAAAATATCATAATCATATTTCCATCCATCAAAATATGATTTAAGTTGCATTAAGGATATAAAAGAGTATATAAGTTTAGGAATGTATATAAAATAAGCAACTTAAAATATCTAATGGATATGAACCAAACAAGAGAAAACTAGCTATTAATTGGGCTCATCATTCCCCCCAACTAAAGCAATTTCTTGTTCTCAAGCAATCTTTCAAGGGCGAAAGTTGTATTGTAAAGTCATCTCCCTAAAATTTGCAACTACATCCACTCCTTATTCGTTTCAAGTAGTAGCCTCCATAACACGAAAGCCTTTGCCCATTTGACATTTTTTGCCTCTTCTCATTTTGCATTCTTCTCCCCTATCCAATGTGACACTAGATATAGGAGCATAGGTGGATGAAAGGTCAGAGGTAACCATGTGAGTCCCTTGTCTCTAGAAATTTCTATGTATCTACGAGATCTTTCAAGCATGGCTACAAAGTTGTATAAGGAGTGTGGTTCCTTCTACGATTCAGGAGTTAATTCTATCCATCTTTCTTGTACAAATTTGAAGGCACGATGAATGAGTCCTATAGCTAGTTGTTGCATCCTGGCATAGTCATTTTCTCTAATATTCATAAATTTTTTGCCTATACCCTTATAATTCGGAAGATTTGTCCATTCTCTACAATTACACTGGGATTTTTTTACTCCTTTCGGATATGTAGAGCAATAGAATTTTCTCTTTCAACATAGTCTTGCATTATCTCACCCCTTTGTTGTTCATTTCTAAAATAAGAGGCCAATGCTCTAACTTGTAAATCTCTTACAAACATTAATGGGTTCCATCTTGTCACATCTAACAAAGCAAGATTATGCAAGTAAAACTCATAGAGTTGATCTTGCATATCTAATGTAGAATCAACAAAATTATTTAAAAACTCATTTTTTTGGTTCATAGCAATTGGTAAATGACTGATTAGCCGACTGAACTAGAAACATAAGTACTTTTATTGTAAAAATAATGCATACACCCTAGCATGAGGTCTACATTTCAGTATCTGTGGTGCTTTATCTACTATTTCCTCAGTCCATGATGTCAATCTTTTCACTTATGTTTCTTGTTTTTCAAGGGCTCTGATGTGGTCAACTATCATGTCTGCTTTTTCCTTCTCTCAATCTTTCTTTTGTTGAGAGAATTCCTTGATTCTTTTCCACAACTCATACCCTAAGGACATTATAGTGAACCAATTGGAATTCTAACTTGAGGAGGTTTTCCTTCAAGTACAATTTCCTTATTTCCTCCTTTAACAATGGTAAGCTATGCAAGGATGTCTAATTTAGAACCATGCCCAAATGTATGTAGTTTCTCCTCTAATTCCTTGATTTTTATGTCCCTTTCATTGTCCTTTTGCTGATATGTCTTTACCAATTCTTCTAGTTGTTTTATCCTCTCAAGTGCTTCTTGCAATTCTTTCCTAACATTTTTTTTCCTTTGTATACAATTTATCATCCTTTACTAAGAATTGATCATCATCTCCCATGGTATGTTCACAACCCTCACTATCAAGACTTTGTGGGGTTATTTTCCTTATTTTTCTTACAAAAATGCATCCTCTGAATCAGATTCAAAGGTGCTTGTAAAATATCACGCTTGTTTAACTGGTTTATGTACATTTCCAAGGGAATCCCCCTTTAATTTTGAATTTGTCTCCACTATCACAACATTTTTCTTCTCTTGTTTCATAATTTATCCTCTCATAACACCTTTCTTCTTTAGGTGGTGTGAATGCCTAGACTGTGTGGATTTCTTATGCCTCCTTGTAGGTGTAGAAGAAGTTCACCTTTCCTTTATCTAGTTCTTGGTGTTTTTCCAAAGGTAGGGGATTCCTAGGTATCTCCTATTGTGGGTTGCTCGGAGGCTGCAGGTTGTGAGTTTGGCAGGCTCTGCTCCTTTGGTTCTCCCCTATATGGGTAGGTGAATAAAAAGGGGAGCCAACAAGCATTCCCCTTCCTAATACAACAAGTGATTCTATATTTTCCAGAATAGTGGGCTCCTCAAGAATGTTATTGATATGAATGCAATTTAAGAAACTCTCTCATGAAACATGTGGAAAATAAATCAAACTTGTTTTTATTAACAGGGTGACTAAGCAATAATGTGGCAAGGTTGTGTTTTTTATCTTCCTTTTCTACTCACAACTCATTCTTTTCAATAGATTATAAAGAAAATTGGGAACATTTACATATCATGGTGAAGATGGCTTAAAAGTTTAAAATGGACTATGTGTAATAGGGATTGCCTACCATCACAAGTTAAGTGATTGACTATATAAGAGGATATTAAGGCCCATACCTAGGGTAAGGATAATCTTTTCATACCATGAGAAGAATTGTCCAAATTTTTTCCATGTTCTCTGAATTTGTTCCTGGTAGCTATGGTGTCTGCTCTAACTAGAAACTCTTCCCCTTCCCTTGGTAGTCCTGATACTTTAGCAATGGCAACCTCTAAAGCATCCACCTTCAAACTTCTTATAGTCGCCTCATCATTTTGTAAATTAGCAACAAAATTTTGTGTCATAACTTTGTTGAACTTTGTGAGTTTTAAGAAGTAGTCCATCCAACTAGCATGTTGAAAAATAGGTAACACCAGTCTATCTTCCAATGGTTGGGTATGAGTTGTTGGCTCTCTTCAAATAATATCACCACCCATGGTGATTCTTAGTTCTTTGCAATATATTCAATCCTTCAATTATGCTCTAATCCTTCTTAATTTTACTTTGTTCTAGTTTTGTCTCTGCTTATTATTCTCACTATACCACTTCCGGTATATTGTACCTTCCCAATGTAGTTGGTTCTTACCCTTCTCTTTCCCTCTAGGATTATGTTATTTGAAAATGGGGAAAACAAAATGGTGAAAGGTTGTAGAATGGTTTTGGTTTTGAAAATCAAGAAGATAAAAAGTACTTCTCCCCCCAACTAAATGTATTAAGTGTTTGCACTTAATTGTATGTTTCTTGAAAGAGGGTGTGATGATATGCAGTGGAAATATCAAAAACTGATACGAAGCATGCAAGATTTAATATGTAAACATGTATAAAAGCAAATGTAATATATGATAATCATGGAAAATTAATAGGAGTACCTGTAAAATTGCAATGAACTGAAAGTTAGCTCGTGTGAAGTTGATAAGAACAACCCACAACTAGGTATGATGTGACTGCTCATAATTACAATTGGAAATGAATGATATGACTACATGGCGTGTGGTAAATGATGGTTGAGAAAGGTTGTGGGATGTACAAGTGATGGGATATGAAATGAGTTGTATGGTTCATGTAAATTGAGAAAGATAATATGAATGTTAGGTGTGAGGTGATGGATAGGTTGCATGTGTGAAATATGGTAGTGGAAAGTATAGAGATACAATTAATTCGATGGGGAATTTTGAAATGCCTAACAGGTAATTGCTACAAGTACCTTAAGTAATAGGTCCCTTTTAGATTTTATCACTTTTAGGCATGAAGCTACAAGTCCTCGCTACTTTGATTGTCTAAAAAGAAAAATGAATGTGTTATTATTGTCACCTATGTAGTGTGTGCATGTGAAGTTTGTGTGTGAGATTATTCTTGTGAAATATCAATGGGTGAGCTATGTAGCTCACCAATTGATTCAGTTGTGGAATTTGTATTGTCTGATGTTGAAACTTTGTGATCAGGTCCTTTCTCCATGTCAGATTCATTATCATTTTGAGGTCCATACTTTTGAATTAATGAAAGAAGGAATTCTTCCTTTTGTATTGGCTTCTTGTAAAGCTTAAGCCTGTGTCCATTAACCAGTAGTGAGAATCCAACTTTATTGATTATCTACAATTGGACTGCCCTATTTGGGAATACCTTTGTATCTCATATGGTTCAAGCTACCTTGTTTGTACCTTTTCCTTATAGTCCTTGTATCTAGAGTCATAAAGCAAAGCCCAATCTCCCACACTGAATTCTTTAGTTTTGATAAATTGATCATGCCATTTAGTTCTTTGATTTTGAATAGCTTCATTGTGGTGAATAGCTTCCATTCTGATTTCATTAAGTGCATTCAGGTTATGTAATCTCTCCTTTTGTGTTGATGTCAAGTCCACACCCAGTGTTATTGTTATCTGCAATGTCTTGTACTAAAATACTATAGGTATAACTACTTTCTTTCCATACACCAACTCATATGATGTAAACCTTGTAGTAGTTTTCCAAATTGTTCTATAGGCCTAAACTACTTCTGGCAATTTGGCTACCTAATCCTTCCTATGAATTTGTACGGTCTTGGTCAAGATGTTCTCAATTTCTCTATTTGTCACTTCTACCTGTCCATTGGCTTGAGCATGATAGGGTGTGGACTTTTTGTGCCTAATCTCATACTCTTTAACCAATTTGGTGATCAACTTTGATGTAAATTGGGGACCTTGGTCTATGATAATTTCCCTTAGCGCTCCATACCTTGCGAATATGCCTTCATATAAAAATTTTGCCACATTCCCATCTCTTGCAAATTGTAAAGCCTTAACTTATACCCACTTTGTAAGATAATCCATGCATACCAGTATATAGTCATTGTTTGATGTTAGTGAGATGGGGCCAATGAAGTCTAACCCCCATTTATCAAATGGTTCTATTACCAACTGTGGCTTTAATGGAATTTCATATGTATTTGTCAACCTTCCCATTCTTTGACACCTATCACAAATCTTAGTTTACTTTATTGCATCCTTATGAAGAGTTAGTCAATAATAGCTAGTATTGAGACTCTTTAGTGTTGTCCTTTTTGCTGTAAAGTGTCCCCTATAGGGTTCATCATGGCATGCTTTGAGGATACCATAGACCTCATCTTCTCTGATACATCTTCTCATAATATTATCTGGGCCTGTGAAGAATAAGTAACCAACTATCCATGAAACTTTTATGAACCAATTATATATTTTCTCTAGGTGAGAAATGAGGCGGTGTTTGTCCTACTATTAGGTAGTTGGCAATATCAACAAACCAAGGTGTATGTAGAGATAGAGAAAATAAATGCTCATCTAGGAATGAATCATGAACAACATCTTTTGTTGACTTAGTTGGTAGCCTGGATAAAAACAATTGACACTACATTTGCTTTGTCAGGGTTATCCACTATGGTGATGTCAAATTCTTGGAGTAATAACAACCATTTGACAAGCCTGCCACCGACCACTGGTTTATTTATTAAATATTTGATTGTTGTGTGATCATTGTGTATGAAGACATGATATCCTATGATGTGGTGTCCGAACTTATTTATTGCATAAATAACTACCAACATCTCTTTCTCTATCATTGTATAATTGAGTTATGCTCCTTACAGATTCTTGTTGATGTAATACATGGTATTCTCTTTATTGCCTTCCTTCTATCCAAGCATTGCCCCTATATCAAAATTAGAAGCATCTATATGGATTGAAATGGTAAGTTCCAATTTGACCCTCTCAAGACAGGTGCTTTGGTTAATGTTGCCTTGAGTGCTTCAAAAGAGTGTTGAAAAATAGTTGTCCACTCAAATTTTCTATCTTTTGTGAGTAAAACAAATAGTGGGGCTACAAGTTTGCTAAATTCTTGAATGAATCTTCTATAGTACTCAACATGTCCTAAAAAAAATTTATATATTTTTTTCTTTGAGGTATAGGGAGTGCTGAGATTACTTCAATTTTATTGGGATCCACTTGAATTCCATCTTATGACATAAAATGTCCTAGTACAATTCCTTTTGTCATCATCATGAAACATTTTTCATGACAGTGATAAATTGTTTTCTTGACACCTTTTTAGGACCATCTCCAAGTTACCAAGTGCTTCATCATATGTATCCCCATAAGTTGTGAAATCATCCATGTAAACTTCCATGGAATCATTTGCAAAATCTAAGAGGGTACTCAGTACCACCCTTTGGAAAGTGGTTGGAGCATTACATAGCCCAAATAGTGGGACAGAATAAGCATATGTGCCCCAAGGGCATATGAAAGTTATCTTATCCTAGTCCTTTGGAGCTATCTTAATTTGATTATAGCCACTAGATCCATCTAGAAAAGAGAAGTACTTTTTCCTTGCTAGTGAATCAAGTACTTGGTCAATAAATGGTAGTGGAAAGTAGTCCTTCCTAGTGGCAGCATTCAATTCTCTATAATCCACACACACTCTCCACTTTCCTCCTTTCTTTGGTACAATGACTAAAGGTGACACCCATTGACTGTCAGAAATAGGATAGATGAAGCTTGCATCAAGCAAATTTTGTAACTCTTTTTTAACTATATCTCTAAGTGTAGGGTTCATTCTCCTTTGGGGTTGTCTTATGGCTTTAAAACCATCATTGATGTATATCTTGTTCATACATGAGGTTGGGTCAATCCCCTTCATTTCATGGTAATCCCATGCAAATTATGCTACGTGTCCCTTCAACACAGTGGTCAAGGAGGTCTATTGAGTAGCAGTCAATTCACTATTAAAATTTAGCATTTTACTTGTCATAATTTCCAAATTCTTGGATGCTATTTGAATTGATGATAGTTCAATTCCTACTATGTATAGGACACATTGTTGTGGTAGAAAAGTATAACAAAATTGTGAGATTGAATCAGATGAACTAGCAGGGATAACATTTTGCAGAGGATCTTACAAACATGTCAGACAGTCATGTTGTTACGTGTCCCTATCGCAGTTATTTTATATGATGTTTTCTATTAAGTCATCCTCATCTTGGTTGTTTAACAAGGGGTTATGTTCTATATTCATGAGGTTTTGCAAGGAATACTGGTCTTATTCTTCTAGGGTAGGCCAAATGGTTTGTTCTAGATCTACATGTGGCCGAGCTGGTGGATAAAGGACCAACTTCTTGGTCACATGCCCATTAGAGATAATCATATTCCTAGATCTGCAATCTATAAATGCATCTATTATTGCTAGCCATGATCTTCCTAGAATGAGGGGATAACCTGCAAGATTAGATTTAGGTTGTAATACCATGAAATCTATAGGGTATTCCCATGAATCCAGTGTTATGACCAAGTCCTCAATGATGCCCTCAGGTTTAACTGTTAACCTATCTACAACTATAGGACATTGGGAGTAGGTTTGAGCTCTATTAACTATAATAGTTGCATTGTTTCCTTAGTCATCACATTAATAGTTTCTCCAAAGTCAAACAAATTATTCTTTATGAGAGTACCATTTATCTTGACATCTACTATAGGACTCCTAGGGTTTGCATACTTAGGGACAGTTATGTTTCCTAACATAATGTTTGCAAGTTTTCCTAAGACATGTATAGTTTGAGGGTTTTTTTGTTTTCTGCTTGGCTTCTTTAGGCATAGTTCTCTCATAACCTTAGTGTAAATAGGTACCTCCTTGATGGCTTGAATGAGGGAAATTTTGATGCAAACATCTTTAATCTAACCTAATAGATCAGTTTCAACTTGTGTTTGATGCCTTTGAACAACTAATCTCTCAGGAAATGGAGGCTTTGGACTTGAATTGGTTTGGTTAACCTAATTTGATGCAGGATTTTTAGGTGGATTGTTCAAGGTCTTTGTTAGGGGTTCCTCATCAACCAACTCAATGATTTGAGGGGATGAGGGCCCAACCAATGTTTTCCCTGATATGAGGTGGACATTGCTCACCTCTACCCCATAAGTAGGGTATTAAATAGCTTTGTTAGTATAGGTTTGCTGAACAAGCTTGTTATTTTGGTTAGATCCAATTTGGGTTGGTAGTGGAGGTGCTCTAGATGGTTGTGGTGATAGATTTATTAGGTTTGGCATAATGGCTTGTTGTTGTGGCTACAAGGGCTATTGTGGCTATTGGTAATTCATGTTTTAGTTTTTCCATTACTGGCCTCTTTGAAATTGGGGTTGTCATTGGTTATTTTGAGGTGGCCATTGAGAATTGTAGTTAGATTCTTTAAAGTTTTGTTGTGGACACATGTTTTATTGTTGTTGGTTCCAGTTTGGTTGAGGATTTTTCCATTGGTTTTATGGATTTTCCCAAGGTCGAGGGTTCCAACTAGAGAAATTTAAATTGCTACCAGGAAATGACATTTTGTAATTTAAAGGGTCTAAAGGAATACCTTGTCTTGGCCCCCATGGTTTCCTCTAAGAAATGTAGAACACTTTTCCATCTTCATCTTCCAATGCATGAAAGGTGGGTTTCCCTTGTTTGTCCTCATAAATACTTTCCGCTCTTTTTCATTTGCAATTAGCTTTCCTCTATCTACAATGTGGGTAGTATTCTGTAAGGGTTGCCTCTGCTTCTTCTTGCTTTTTCTTTATATGTAAAGTATCCAATTATGTAGCCAAATGGATAATAATATCCTCATTCATGTTAGATAGAAGATTACTCAATTCAACTCTAGATATTCCATTAGATGATTTGTTGATGAAAGATGTCCTATCTCCTCTAGCCTTCTTTGTGAAAGACCTTGAACAATTCCTATATGCCTTGTAAATCTCCTCAAATGGTGCTTCAAAAATATCTCCTACCCTAATGAGGTTAAGTGCATCCATACAGTCCTCATTAATCCTCCTCAAGAATATAAGCTTTAAAGACTCATCAAAGAGTCTATTTTGGTGGAATTTCTTAAAGAAAAACTAGAACCTTTCTAATGTAATCTTCCAAAGATTCATCCTCCTTTTGTGACATCATAAAGATTTTCTCTCTTTCTATCAATTCCTCTTCAGTAATCCTAGTAATTCTCCAAGAACTTTGTCTTCATGGAGTTCCAATTAGGAACAAAATATCTTCCTAAACCCATGAACCATCTCAGAGCAACATCCTTCAGTGTTACTAGAAATAGTTTCAACCTATATGCACACACAAATGGAGGCTTCGCATTGATACAACGAACAATCCAACATCATTGCAAATATACTTTGATATGGGATGGTAACATTATGTTTTTTGAATTCATTTTACTTTTTCTCTTTTGATTACATTCTTTGAATTTGTTATTCGTAGTTTCATTTCGTGAGTAATGGGCATGAATCATAGCTTTTGTTTGGATTAGATTAATTTTTAATTCATTCATTTGTCTTATTGCATCATTTGATTTCCACCTTATATGCCCAGTGGGACCACGGTCCTTAGCACTAACTATTTTATGAGTGAATTTTGAAGTTGTAGGTCCTGGAAATGCAATTGAAAAATTTTCACGCAAAAGCTACAGGAACTTCACGCACTTGATCTTTTGATCCTGTCGCAGTCGATAATTTTTTGGTTGCTTCTACCTTTTTCATTCGCTTTTGATTCATTAACAAGTCAGATTATGCCCTTTTTGTTTGATTTTGCACATAATAGAGCCACATTTGATTTTTGAAGCGCTTTTGCTTCCAAAAATAGGTCCACAAGCACACTAAAGGAGGCCGCTTTTGTTCAAAAATTTCGCTTTTGCTCTATTAAGTTTTGTTTGGAAGCTTAATACTAATTTTTGATGTCTAATGCTAATGGGTGATTGATTTGAATGTTTGACAGGTGCTAACATTCTTTGTGCAGGATTTACGGGAGCATGACATGAATTTTTACCCAAGAACAAACGAACAAGTTTTATTATAGGGAAGGCGAACGATCGAAGATTTAAATTTTTTTCAAAATCTTTCATAGAGGAATTTTTTTTAATTTGGTGCTATAAAATGAACCCCACAAACCAAACACTTTCAATCGGTGCTCTTAAAAAAAAATTTCAGAAGCTTTCTAGCTTAGGAAAATCTTAATTAGTGCTTTCAAAAGATTTTTCAGAAGCTTTCTAGCTCAGGCAAATCTCAAATTGGTGCTTAAATTTTTTTTCAGAAGCTTTCTAGCTTAGGAAAAATATTCAATTGGTGCTATAAAACGAATCCCACAAATCACATGCTTTCAATTGGTGATTTAAAAAGAACTTTCATAAGCTTTCTAGCTTAGAAAAATCTCAATTGGTGCTTAAAAAGAAATTTTAGAAACTTTCTAGCTTAGGAAAATTCAATTGGTGGTAAAAAAATAACCCCACAAATCCTCATGCTTTCAAATTGGTGCTCTAAATTTTTTTTTACAAAGCTTTCAAGATTAGAACAAACACTCTGTTTTGGTGCTCTAAAAAATGTTTGCTTTCGACCAAACGATTTCAATATGTTGACAAAACACATAATTTTAGTTTGTTCACCGATTAAGGGAGGCTTTAGAAACACTTCAATTGGTGATTAAAATTGGACAAATGATTTTTGAGTTTGCATATTGCTATCTCTTTCTCTGAAATCCATAATACTTCATTTTGGTGCACATAAAAAGAACAAATTGCTATCTTGCACACACTTTATTTCGTTTTAATTTGTTCTCATTTTTTGAGGCTTAAAATGAACATTGCAATGAAGTGTATATTGTGTATGGAAAATTAGGTGTCTACCTCTCCCCTCATGCCTTTTCGCGATCTTGGGTGACAAAAAGCATCTTGAGTTTCACACTTTGTTTACATTTCAAAGCATACCTTTAGAGGGCCTGTCTCCCGACTTGTGAGAGGGAACGACCCAAGCGGTTCTTTTGTTTTGGTATGCTATATAAATAATTTTGTGTGTGACAAAAGTCATCAACCATTTGGTGTGAATGTTCTATACCGACGAAATTCTCCCTAAGTATCTGTGAAATACGTAAAAACCCTTTTTATTAAGAGTTGGGAGACCTCTTAATTGAGTGAATCACCGCATGTATAGACACCAAAAAAAATTCCTAAAACATGACTAATAACCAATGTTGTAGAAGCCACCCCTTTTCATCCAAAAACATTCTTTGAAGTGGTGCATCGAAACTTTGATTTTGAGAAGTTACTTACGAAGTTTGACTTATGGTTGAGCTTAAAACACTCTCCGTTCATTGCATGTAAAATCATCCCTCTGGAGCATGAGGTAAGCCCACCTAAAAGAAAATGTCTATCCCTAGGGTGTAATTTATCTTCACGAAATTTCCAAATCTTTCGGTTACTTTGAAAATATTAAACACTTGCTTGAATTAAAATGAACACATCAAAACAAGAATTTAACATGGTTCTCAAATATCAAATGCTTTGAATGTAGTGCGAATACTTTGAAAAGAGCCCTATGTTTGCACTCCCTAAAATATATCTTAAACAAATATATTTGAAGGTTTTCAAATGTTTAGGCTCACATTTCAAGTTGCATTAAGAACAAAGTAAACCTTGGAAACTATAGCTTTTAGCATTTCGACTTCCAAGAACTTTGAGATTTGTTGGAAGGAAACGTGTTTAAATTTTATTAGGGTCAAATAATTTTGATTGTTGTGTTGCATGATATCACTTTCCAAAATCAAACGAAGCTATCCAAAACTACAAAATTCATCCAAACTGTTGTTAATACGGAAATTGAGAAACAAAACTGAATAGAGGTCACTTTTGCTCCTATTTTTGCCACACTTGACCAAAAACTGGTTGCATTTGACAAAAATCTACTGCTTTTGCTATGTCTTATGACAGTTATTGATAAAAATTCAACGCTTTTGAGAAAATTGAACGCACTTGCTCTAAAATTATTATAGTTGCTCTTAATTTTCCTATAGTTGACATATTTTCCTAGCCACGGTTGACTTTATACTGGTCACTTTTGATCAAAAAGTTCGCTTTTACACTCATTCTTCATCAAATAGAAAACTTGACACAGGGGCTGCACTTGGAAAATTTTATCACATTTGCTTTTTTGATTTAGTCGCACTTGACCATAGTTTGGTCATAGTTGACTTTTTCAGCTGCTTTTGCTTCAAACCTATTGCTTTAGCCCTTTTCTAGTGAAAATCAAATAACCAATCCAAAATTGGTTACAAATCCTTTTGAGAAATGAAATAATTAGACTCCCAAAATGCATCATAATCAGTCCATCATCCATTTGCAAAATCCAACACTTCATCCTACTTTTAAAAATTCAAAATCAAAATAAACAACTTGGATCATTGCTTCACTCAAACGTCTAAGATATCAACATTTTCTTTAACCTCGAGGCTAGTTCGAGTAATTCCCTACAACATATCCTCTAGACAAAGAAGTGAAATATTGATCCAAGGCTTTCAACATTTTGAGTTCCAAGAATAGCGTCATCCCAAAACATCACTCAAACCTTAGGGTCTTGAGAATCATGAAAAACTATATTAAAACACCAACAATTTCATCATTCCACTTTATGACCATTTGGCATCCAATTGCTCCAATTCAATAACCAAACCTTACAACACCTATCATACAACCAAAATTTGAGCATATTGAGGGTGAACAAACGAATATTATCAGTAGTTTGAGGAGCTTCTTATTCGAGACAAAATAAATACCAACCTAATGAAGAAACACAACAAATATCCTAGAAAAACAAGAGCGAAAAGTAGATGTTGCAGCCAGAAGGCCTGTATTACCACCTCCTGAATGGCAATAGAAAAACTCAGCTCCCAAAAACATTTTTAAACAGGAAATCCCCAAAAATAGATGAAATTCCATTTCCTTAAAACACAAAAATCCCAAAAACAAAGCATTAGTTCATTTCATAGTTTAGAAATCACCAAATGTTCATAAAATCTTGATGCTTGTTTATGACAACCACCCATTCACAATACAAAAAAAATCTAAGATAATAAAAATAGCACTAGCATGCCCCCAACAAACACCACAAACAAAGAAAGTGACCCATGGGATTATAGACTAAGTGACCTTGTGACTCCTCAAAAAGAACCCACATACAAGGCAGCATCAAACCAATCACCTAGTGAGGAAGAGGTCATCCATAGACAACAAGAAGCGATGGATAGATTGAATCAGAATCCCAAGGATATGGTCATAAAGCGGGTGGATAGTGAGGAAGAAATAAATGATGAAGAATTATTTTAACATTCTAACAATCCCAAGGTGCTCAAACTAACGGACAAACTCCTAAGAAAGGATTTGAATACTTACTTCTTCAAGTTTGCACAAAGTGGTGCTAAGTTGCCTATAGAATTTAATGTGGAAGGTCTTAAAAATCCTCACCTCATTCCCTTAGGAGATAACTCAATTGTGAGAGAAATACCCAAACCATTGGAGATTCCAAACATTCCACCAATCTTTTCACAAGGCAAAGATCAATCAACAAACAACCCTTTGCTTAGGAAATTGTCCCAAATTGAACAAGCGACGGTGACCCAACAATATCAAGGAGGTCTATCTCAATACATGCCACAAGGTAACAACCCACCAACAGGACACTACATACCCCAAAATACTTCATATATTGACCCTTCCTAAAATATACAAAATCAACAAGGGCAATTTCCGCAACAATACCATCAACAAGGTGGGTCATATGGTCCCCTTCCCAATCAACAATACCAACAACAAGGTGTGCCATAGGGTACCCTTTCCAATAAGAAAGGTGGGTCACATGGTCCCCTTCCCAATAAATAGTACCAACAATAAGGTGTGCCATAAGGTACCATTTCCAATCAATAAGGTGGGTCACATGGTCCCCTTCCCAATCAACAATGCCAACAACAAGGTGTGCCACAGGGTACCCTTTCCAATCAACAAGGTGGGTCACATGGTCCCCTTCCCAATCAACAGTACCACCAACAAGGTGTGCCATAGGGTACCCTTTCCAATCAACAAGGTGCATCACATGGTCCCCTTCACAATCAACAATATCAACAAGGTGTGCCACATGGTACCCTTCCCAATTTGTCCCATCGATAAGGTATCTCACAATGTATTGTCAAGGTAGCCTTTAAAAAATTCCATCCCAACAACAAGGTGTGCCACAGGGTCCCCTTCCCAATTTGTCCCATCAACAAGGTATCTCGCCAACACAACATCAGGGTAACCTTCAATACAGTTCATCCCAACAAAAAGGTGTACAACCAACACACTATCAAGGTACCCCTTCTCAACAACAAGAAGAAGGAGCTAACCCTCCTTACGTTCAACAAGGAGATAACCCTCCTTACATCCAACAAGGAGCTAACCCTCCTTACATTCAATAAGGAGCTACCCATCCTTACATCTAACAAGGAGCTAACCCTCCTTATGTTCAACAAGGAGCTAACCCTCCTTACGTTCAACAAGAAACTAACCCTCCTTACATTCAATAAGGACCTAACCCTCCTTTCACACAACAAGGGTTTAACCCTCCTTCCACCCAACATTGTTACCAAGGTCTCGTACCTCCACAATACCCAACCTATGACCAAAACATTGTAGGACAACAAGGTTACTACGCACAAGATCCACAAATTAATGTACCAAAAATAGAGGTAGACATGCAACTACAAGCCATGAATCAAAGAATATCAGACATGCAGATAAGAAAACCAAAGAAGACTTATACCCTTCAAGATATATGTCCATTTCTCTTTGATCATTCCATTATTTTCCAAATAAATTGAAATACCAAAGTTTGATAAATACAAAGGAAAGGGAGATCCAACAAAACATGTGTGAGATTTCTTGGTATCATGCACGGAAGTCGAAAACAACAATTCCTACCTAATGAGGCTCTTTCCATGTAGTCTTATTGGTCACACCATGGAATGGTTCTCCCATATACCACCAGGAATTAAAAGTTTTGATGAACTAACTACCAAATTCATAACCACTCCTCATTCAATATAGAACAAGACGTCATCATCACAAGTCTATACAAGATTAAACATGGTCAAGGAGAATCCTTTACCTCCTACCTACAAAGATGGAGACATAAAGCTAATAGATACAAGTGGGCTATTCCTAACAAGGAACTAGCAGATATATTTGTTTCTAATGTCCAAGCAGAAGTCAACTACCAACTTACCATGTTGTATCCCACAAAATTCGAAGAGACTGTTGAGAAGGGACTTCACATAGAAAGGGCTCTCATAGCAAGGGGAGTGATTAAGCTAAAAAACCCAAGAGGCAGTTCTTCTAATTCGAATGAGAAACCTAAGATTTGGGCTAAGAACAAAAATGTCACCAATGATGGGGTAGTTGATGCTAGAGTTGTGTGGAATGTACAAAATCCTAACACACCACAAAATAAACCTCAAATTTCACAAACAAACTATGCTCCCAATAATGCACAAAATGATCAACTTAGCTATTCACAAAACAATCAAGCGACAAGCTAACATAAAAATTAGGGAGGGCAACAAAGGCAATATGATCAACCAAGGAGGAAGTTCATTGCATTAGGAGAATCTCTCGAAACAATCATGCATAAACTAGTGCAACAAAACCTCATCAAGGTCAATGATCACCCAAACTATGAGGAACCATGCTTCAAAACACCATGGTACAATGAGAAGGACTTATGGGAGCTCTACAAAATTAAAGGACATACAAAAAAAAACTGCATGATACTCAAGCATATAATACAAGAGTTGATCGATAAGGGAGAAGTGGATAGAACATCATCCTAGAAACAAATAACTACAAATATATACAAACCCCATTCCAAACCATGCTAAGAAGAATGACAAAGGGAGGAACCAAGACTATCACAATGCTAACTACACCTATGGTGACAGTTCTAGGCACCCTCTCCCAAGCATATGACACGAGGGTCAATGTGTTAACAATACGAGGTAGGGACCCTGAATGTAATGTAACTGTTGATGGTGAAAATGACACAAACAACATTAAAGAAAATATCTCTACTCTATTTCTCCTGAAAAAGAAAGACAACATATAGTAGCCTAACTCCCAAGGTCCTGGTAGTTGGTTCTCAACTGTCTGGTGTCACTCAATTGGTCCGTGCAACTGTAGTATTCAAGGGGACTTTGCTAGCAATAAGGAATGCAAGCAATGACTGATTCATCGAATTGTTCTTAATGAAAAAGGGGGTTTTAAATAAAAGAAAAAGATGGATCAGGGCGTACATCAGTGAAACATGAATAAAACTTATCTAATATCTAGATATATATTTTCAACAATGAATGTTCTTCCAACAGATCAAGAAAAACTATAGCATGATGCAATTTACAGAATAGTCCATACTATTGCATGGATCTAAGGTGCTTAATTTAACATCACAATCACACAACATAAATATTTTTAAGATTCCAAAAGAACAAACTCTCATTCGTTGCCAAAATCATAGATCAACAAAATTTCAATAATTCAATCCACAAATAATCTAACGAAATAATCCTTAAATCTGGTTCCTTCTAAGGATTTTCATCACAAAAGAAACACTTATGCTTCAGCACAATCACTGGCATACAGATAGACTATAATTCATCAACCATATCCAATAAACTCAATTCCAACACCATATTGCGTAAAAAAAACCTGTATTTATATTCAACTGTAAATAAAATAACAAAGTATCTCTATAAAAACTATGAAAAATCCTATCTCCTACTATCAGGAGGCTAATCTTATTCTCATTAGTCGACCCTTACAATATGATACCCCACGGGTATTTATAGATGTACAAAAATATGAAGTCCTCCATAACTAAAGTCGAGATCCACCTTTTCAGGAACTCAAATTTTCTTGGAAACTCGGATCAACTGATCTCTAGTTCCCACATTGATCACTTAGTAAAATAGAGAGAAGAAGATAGAGGAGAAAAGAAAACCATGCGCTCATAGAACTATCAGTTATGCATGCGGAGTTTGCTCTGAAGTGTACTCATCGTAGCTGGAGAAGACTTTTTGAAGCATATCCGAATCTGGCCCATCAATCCAACTGTCTTCAAACTTGATCCTTTTTAGTTCAGCAGCAATAGACTCTCTCATGTCTTTTAACTTTGTCAACTCCCTTCTAGCAGTCCTTACTGCTTCTTTAATATCCATCAACCGGTCCAATGGCAAATCCTCTCCATCATCTCCCTTTTGCACAACCTCTTTAAGTCTATCATCCCATTTCTCTTTTAATTGACTTAAAGGCAGGCCTTCCTTTACTAGTATATCAACATTTACTATAATAGCTATAACCGCTTCCAACTCATCAAGCTGCTCATTTAAATCCTTGCTAGAATCTTGAACTTCATTCTCATGTTTGTACAAAATGTCAGATCTAAACCAGATTATGTTGGAGGTCTTTTCCAAGAAACCTATGTTGTCATCTTCAAGGATTGATTGTTCCAGAAGAGTGGATTTTGACAATTTATTAATCTCTTTCAGCTTTAGGATATACCCTCTATACTCCTCCTCCTGTTCTCCCAATGCTTTGCATACCGATTCATCTCTTCTATTAACTCCACTATCATCTTGTGAATCTCAAAATTGTTGCCCAACACCTCACCTATCTCCTGATTAAGACTATCGGTCCACCTATCCATCATTCCAGCCTTACTCCTTATCTGCACCAAATCATCCACCTCTCTCTTGCTAAGAAAAATTGGTGTCTCAATGGTGATACTTTGTTGTGACCTTGGAGAAGAAACATTCTTCAAGAAAGTGTGTAGTTGATCCAATTGAGCTTTAAGCTCATCCTTTTTTTGTTTATCCTTCATCATTCTTGATTTGGTGGATGATGCTACCACATCAATCAAGTTCATTTGTTAATTCCTTGTGGGTCTCCCCAAGTTGACCGTGCCCAACTAGTAATCAGTTAGCTGCATATCCCCCACATCCTTGTCAACCACTGGTATTACACATTCAACAACAATTTCTCCTCCTTCAATAAGTCTAGTGGAATGGATAATTTTAGCCTTCTTCTTGGGCCTTTCTTTTTCAATCTCCTTCATCATATCATCCCAATTGAGAGGTTGTGAGGGTGTTACTGATCTCTTTTGAAGATCACATTTTAACCAAGTGCGAGCACTCGGAGTAGTGGTCATTACAATTGAAGAAGAAGCAATAGTAGTAGAGGGTAGTAGCACATTAACCTTAGGTTGAGAATCAACCTCTTGTACTTCTTGTTGTTCTTGCTCTACATTTGTCTTTGCAAGCTTTTCAGCTTTCTCCTTGTCCTTTTGTTCTTGTATCATCTTGTCTCCTCCTTCCTTCTTCAGTTTTTCCTCTACTAACCTCTTCTCCTCAAGTACCCGATTTCTCTCTTCTTCCAATGCTTTCAGTCTGTCTGAGTTTTCCTTTTCCTTTTGTAGCTACCTAGCCAACTCCTTGGAATATTTCTCTTTTTGTATACATTATGCTTCCTCCTTCTTCTTATAGGCTTCTTCAACAAGCTTCAATTTGGCCACAAGAGCTTCTCTCTCTCTTTGTTGCTTTGCATTTTCCTCCTCTAGATCATGAATTTTCTGCACCAACTCTAGTTTATCATTCTCTTCCTTGGTCTTGAGCTCCTACTCCTTTTGCTTTTGCTATTTTTACACTTCATGAACTCTTCAATTGGCTTCTACTTGTTGTTGTTGAAGTAAGGCATCTTCTTGTGCCTTAGCATCAATTGCCTTTTGCTTCTCCATTTCCTCTGCATGTGCTTGACCATCTAAAGCTTTCTTTGCTTCCTCAAATAGTGCCCATTGATCTTCCTCTTTTAGCACATGTTCAATTTCCTCTTCTAGAGGCATATTTTCTTGTGCATCCTTCTTTGAAAAAGCCTCATCAAAGTCCAACTCAACATCATGGATCTCCACCTCTACTCCTTTTCCCTTTAATGATTCAGCTATATCATGAAGAGTTCCTTTAGGCATCTCTCTGCCTGGTTGGTCTGTAAGAGGGAATTGAGTAGATGACTCACCTATTGCTGGTGTTGATGTCTCAGGTCCTGTTGGAACATTTTTCTCCAGTGCCTCTAGTTCATCTTGAGCCGAAGCTTCAAGCTCAAATTCTTCAATATCAGGAGGGAAGAATTCCAAAGGCTCCTTGGGAGGCA